>JAFIDM010000007.1:26103473-26135239 GCA_023159025.1 Thereuonema tuberculata | reverse complement strand
CCGATCGAAAAGAGGACGTGGGCGTTAGTAGACAAGTGTTTCAGTTTTTCTGGTTTCGAATTTACTGCTACTTTAAGATGTTTTGATTAAACTCGGAACCATTTTCTTAAGATTAGAATCGAAACTTTGCCTTTGGACCGTTTGTAATTCAGACGAAATTCATTTCTCCTGCTAGAATGGCTCTGTTTCACCTGTGTCAATGCGTCGTAATCTGCCTTAAGACTTCTTTAACAAATCCTTAACCACTAGGCAAAGATTATTGTACAAATAAAATCCCAGAGACACTTCATTCGGCTGGAATATCAACTTCAGACGAAGAAACGATAAGTAATTGGACGAAAATAAAATTAATCTTCACTGGCTCCAACGACGGACTTAATCCTTTCAATTTCGATTGGCATTCTAAATGGTTTGGTCTGTTACAGGGATTTAGATTTAATGAACGTTGTAACCAGAAAACTGATGGCCTAAGATCGCCATCATTCGTCCACTTGGCAAAGGCAGCTCCTAATAGTCATCGTTGGTGAGTAGCTTAGCTCTGATACAAGTGGAATCATCATCAAATCCCACAATCAATGAAATCAATCAGATACCCAGTCGATGGAGCAACAAAACAAAGACATTAGGATTTCAAAATAAATTTAAAGAGTTTATTTAAAGCAATTAAAGATCTTCCAAGGAATATAAAAACTTAAAATTTTCTCTTAATTTATAATTAATACGATTTACAATAAAAGCAATTGTCGACATTAGGATATCTTAAAAGAACGTATAAATAACTAAAATTAACAAAAGCATTAACTTTTAAAGAGTATTATAAGTGCTTCTTTTTAGAATTAAATTGAATGTTTGGAACAGAATATATAAAACCCAGCGTGCATGTATCTAAGTGACAATTTTTAATTTAAAATTATTAGTTACAATAAAATAGAAACATTTCAAATTATATGTAAAGCCTTACGAATCATTTAATCTTAGTTTCAAGTCACTGACGAAATCTGTAGCATTAAAGCAGCTGGTTGAAACAGGGCCAGGGTTAAACTTCTGTGCTTTTGAATAAGACAAATTTGATTTAATTTCTAGTGTACTTAATTTATTATTAGCCTTACTGAATATGTATTAATTATTATTTTTTCTATATAAGTCTGATGATCCTTACGTGATTTTAACCCAAAATAAATGGAAAGAGCTAAATTAAAATTTCTCTCTATTTTTCTGTGGCAATTTTGCGAGATTTCCAAGGGCGTGTCAGAAAATAGTCCTTAAAACATTTATTTTAAGTAAATAGTATAAAAATACTAACTTTGCATTGAAAATCAAACACAAAAGTACCCATATTTGTAGCATTGTGTTATATTTAAATTAATATCAGATATTTAGAAAATATCAAGAAACTTCGTCTACAATCGTTATTGGACATTCGTTGAAACCATTTGTCCAACAAATAAGATACTTTTGTTTCTGTTTCTGTAAGTTATTATTTTGATAGCATTTACTTAAAGCAAGTTACGAACGAATTGCTGACATCCACTGTGTATTTTATACAAGATATTTTAACTCCGGCAATCCTCTAACATGTAATGAAAACGCTTAAAATGGTCTTAGGAGGAAGTTACACTAAAAACTCACTTATCGGAATTTGATGGGACCGCGCCCGTTTCGGATAAACGGAATTTCGGAATATCCTGAATACATTATAATATGCTGTACATGTTATTAATAGAGTTATAGTTACGTGATGGCTTGTGTAAGCTATTAAATATTGATTGTAGAGAAGGAAAAATGTTTTGTATATTTTTAAAATATTCTAAAAATCGTTTCGTGTATAACAGAATTTCGGATAAACGCGATTCGGATAAACGAGTTTTTAAGTGTAATTAGTTCGGAATTTTTTCTTAGTAACTTACTTACAATTAGGTTGAAATGTTTTTGAACATTTTTTCACTTTCTTCTTAATATATGTAAGTGAATGAGGAGTCAAGTTCAGGTATTTTAAAGAATCAATTAAAGAATATCTTAATATCGAATCACAACTCTCCGTCATTGAAACAATTGAGAAAAATAGTTATATAAGAGTAAATCATTTTATTTGTAAACGCAAGTTCAACTTTCAATTGAAAAACTTAAAAAAAAAAAAGTCTTCTTTTCCCCAATGAATTTTAATTTTAATTTCAAGTTTTTCCGGATTTTTACGGAGCCACAACTCCGGAAACCTAGCATTGCCGGAAACGTTGTCTTTTTAGCACCAGTAGCAGAACAAAGTTATAATACTCAAAACCTAAGTTTTGGCGCAGTGCAGTAGGAATAACATAATTAAGAAAATGTGTTAATCCCGACAATCATTATTTCCTATATGACGTTCGTATACACCCCCACAGCTGCGCAACTACCACGAGAAAATCTATTCAGACGAAAAGGGGATTGTAGAGCAAAGAGAGAGAGAGGTTCAGATGGCCAACATAAATCAAAGCACTTTTCATAACACATATCTCAAGACGTAGAGAAGAGAAAAGAATTTAATTAAGGCAGCGAATGGTTCCGTGTAATAGTTTCAAATGACAACTTTCGCCCTTGGAAAACAATCCATTCATATCGTGAATTCCGACCGGGAATCCTTTAAGAAACCCCTGCCTTTGTGTGCGAACTACAGACGGAAAAGGTGAACACAGAGGTTAGAACAAAGCACATTACGAATCCTTCACGTGTATAAATAGACAGAGAATCAGCACAGATAAATTCACACACAACAAAAGGAAGGGGCCTCTTAAGAACAGATAACGCTTCGTATTCATCGTTTCCTAATTTATAGAAAGATCGTAACCCCTTACAATGGTAAGAAATAATTATACCATTCTACTTCGTTTGGTCTTGGATTATCTGAAAACTCAACACAACATAAATTATGATGAAGTTAAAAATATTTTAATGTATAGACATAAGAATGCATTAGAAACAGTGAACTACATTCAAACTTAACTTACCATTAGCATCAATTATTTTTTCTGTTAAGCATGATTTTTTTTGTAATCCATAAAATCCATAAAAATAAATGTATTTTTTCTTTACATAGTTATTATCAGACGTAAAAACTTGTCTCAGTTCATCAAACAAAAATTAGCAATATTTTTTCGTATGGATTTGAAAAGCTAAAAACAAAGTAACTTAATTTACTCTTATTACTGATTTACTTAACATACATGTTGTGCAGAATATAATTAATAAAGGACAAAGCACACAATAAATTAAAAACAAAAACACAATTCATACTAAAGAACATTACATGTTTCGGGGTAATTTCCCCATCTTCAGAAGTGTTATAAATAAATATAAAGGCTTGAACTTAATAAAATCAAAAGGAACATCAATAATATTTCATCATTTAAAAGCGTGAAACAATCAAGATCTATTTTTGATAACAAATTATAACGATTACATTAGATCTTGATTGTTCCATGATTTTTTTTTTCACTCTCTGAAACCTTGCTACTGTTTCCAGAATTGACAAATCCTAAGGTAAGATTTTTAAAAATCGAATGTTTTCATCCATGACCCAATCAGAGATTGGTATGTTAGTTGTAATATCATGAATTTACACTGTTTCATTATATTTTCTATCTTTACTGTTAAAGTTCAACTGAATTGAATGATTTAAAGCAGAAATATTGGAATGTGGTTCATCAGATTCTAATATAGAATTAGATTTATCAAATCTATTCCTGATCTGTAAGTTTTGGGTTTTCCTCTATTAAATGTTTTCTCAACTTACCTGAAAAGTTGGACTCAAGTACAATATGGCTTAAATTAAAATAGATCATTAGTTCATTACGTTCAGCTTTATAAATATAATTAACAGTTAACTCAATTTGAAGAGGTCGTCCTTTTTAGTTACCTCTGAAATAATTGCTTAGAACCAGGATCTACATTTATTTCTTTATCTAATTTTCTTTCAATATATTAAATTCAACATCATTGATCATCGGAAGCGCAGTGGTGCCTCAAGAGAAAAAAATTAACAATTTTTTAACTCACTAATGAAAAATTAGTGAGAAAATTCATGTGCCAGCCGTTCGCCGGCCTCAATGAATCTGTACATAATTTTCTGTCTGCAGTCTTTCGTTGTGTATAATTATTAGTACTAAGCTGTACTTTACAGCAATTTCAATAGACCTCGTTACCCTTTCCTAGCTAGCACTGACTAAGATTTATTTCTGTAGAATATCAATGAAGATATGAATAGCAGACCAAAATACAGAAGATCAGCTGATAGTTGGTGACTTCTCGTGTGTTTCAAAACATGGCAAATACTCAGTTCTTGGTAGAATAGTTTTCTTCCTTTTTTTTGGAGGGGGGGGGGGGTCCATTTTTGAATAAAAAATTGTGCCCTATCTTTTAAGTGGGCAAACACCATGAAGTCGGAAAGATTTTTCAGAAACCTTATTTGGCATGCAATGATTAATCACCACCCATCTGGTTAGGTTAGTTTAGCCATTGCAAAGGTCACAGGGTCAAATGGAAGGCTATATTTTTTTTACTAAACAGAAAAGATGAAGAAGAAGCAGCAGAAAGGTTGCCTAAGACATGGATAATTTTGGTAAATCATTCTGAACTACTGGAAGTAGGAGAAGGAATCTTGGAGTGATTTAATGTGAGAACAAACAAGAAAGGTTCGTCATTGAAGAACTATTAACAGAAATCTTTCTATCTTTTTCTAAAATTCGAAACTTTAAAAAATTGGTGTTGTTGTTGTAAGTTAATTATTGCAAACTTGAAGGTTTTCAAATAACTCCTACATTTGTAGCAATCTGTTCATAGTTTTTCAATCATTCTTTGTCCTTTATTGTTTACTAGACGGGTACCGTTGCTTCGCTCCGGAACCCTTGCATGTATAGCATTAAAAAAAAAAAAAACTTTATTTATTTAACAAATTAATATGGAGATCGGAGAATACCCGACTTCCCAGCTCGTTGTGGGCTTCTCCGCTTAACTCAGTTGTATTGCGCGTTGGCACTCACACGGGGGGTTGCCACAAAAACACTTCATTTTTGCATGTATCTTCCAAACGCAGAAACGTTTGTTAATGACTGATATACCGTTCGATAGAACTTTCAAATACCAACATTTTCTCAATATAATGTTCTCTTCCAACTTTTATACAGTGCAACTTGGATAATTCGAACGTCTTTAATTCGAAATCGTGGTTAATTCGAAGATTGCTCTTAGTCCCTTGAACTTCTTATTAAATCAATGTTAAAAAATCGTGGATAATTCGAAGTTCAACTTCCTTAATTCGAAGTTTTTTTATATATATATAAACTCGGTTCATGGCGTCAGGTGTCGCCTTCCGAAAGAATCTGCAAGAAGTCTATTCCAGATCTTCCGATCAAGGGTCCATTCCTCTTCCAGACTTCTAATCCTCATTGCTTTTTTAATATCGTCCATCCAAGCCTTTCGTGGTCTTCCTCGTTTCCTTTTTTGATTTGTTTTGTAATCAAAAGCGATTTTGGCCAGTCTTTCGTCATTCATTCTTTTGACATGACCAAACCAAATTAATTGTTTTCTTTGAAGATCGTCCAAAATGTTTCCTTTTATTTTCATCATTTCTTTGATTATTTCATTTCTTACTCTTTCTATTCTTGATATCCTGCATGATCTTCTTAGAGCATCCATTTCCACTGCCGCTAATTTCTTTTTTTCTGTCTTCGTAATTCTCCATCCCTCTGCCCCATATAACAAGATGCTCTTTACAATAGAATTGTATATATTATACTTTCTTTTCCTAGAGACCTCTTCACTCCACCAAATAGAATTTAATAGTTTTATAGCCTTCCTTCCTTGACAAATTCTGTTTTTAATTTCTTGTGAGTCTCTGCCTTCTCTATTAATGTCTACACCGAGATACCTATAATGCTCACAGCTTTCTATTTTCATGTTATTATTTAGATTTAGGTCCGTCTCATTTCCTCCTATACATGTAAAGTCCCCATTTCTCATATTCTTCCTTAATTGTTATCGTCATTCTCTCTAAATCATTTTTACTCTTTGCAATTATGACTTGGTCATCGGCGAACTGCAGAGTAAACATTGACGTTCCTTTCACATTAAGTCCCAATCCTCTGCAGTTTTCTTTCCAAACTTTTAATGCTGCTTCAACATAAATTTTAAAAAGTGTTGGGGAAATACAACATCCCTGTCTGAGTCCTTTATCTGTTATAAAGCCTTTTGATAATCTTTGACCTACTTTAATCTTTGTTTTTGATTGTCTGTAAAGTTCTTGAAGTGCTCTAATAATATTTAAATTTATATTTATTTCTACAGTAAAATAAAATCAAGAATAAAAAGGGGTGAGTAATTAATCCCCGCTAGCGTTTAGCATAGCATCAAGGGATTAATTTATAACAAGGTTAGTATTTAGACAAGGAATTATATTTATTTATATTTATTTCTTTTAATACATTCCATAATTTTGCGATTGGAACATTATCATATGCCTTCGTTAGATCAATAAACAGAAGATGAATTTGATTTCCCACTGTCATTTCCTTTTCAATAATTTGTTTAAGACAAAATATATTATCCATACATGATCTTCCTGCTCTAAATCCACATTGTTCTTCACTTTCTTTCATTCTTATTTCTTCTTCAAGAAAATCTTTTAAAATTCGTCCATACAGTCTACTAAACGTTGCTGTTACAGTAATGCCACGGTAATTTTCACATTTTTGTCTGTCTCCTTTCTTATAAATTGATGTTAAATATCCAATTCTCCACTTTTCTGGTGTTTCTTCTCCGTTTAAGCATCTTTCGAATAATTGTGTAATTAATCTTAGTAATTTATCTGTTCCATTTTTGATCAGTTCTGCTGATATTCCACCGGGGCCACTTGCTCTTTGATTCTTTAATTTTTTAATTGCTGTTTTAACTCTCTCGAGTTCCAATAGTATAGGTTGTTGTATGGTATCAATATGTGCATTTTTTACTTGAAATTCATTTCTAGTTTCTGTAAGCAAAGTCTTATAATATTCTTCCCATTTCTCAACCAATATTCCTTGCCATGAATTATTACCTTCTTTTCTAATATTCCTTAAAAATTTCCATGCCTCTGTACATCGTCTTCCTCCTATATATGTCTCAATTTCTCTGCATTTTTTATCCCAGGATGTTCTTTTTTTCTCTATTACTAATTTCTTAGTGTCATTTCTAAAAGTTCTATAAATTTGTCTATCCTCTTCCTTTTTTGAACTCATCCACCTCAAATAGGCTTCTTTTTTCTGTTGTACAATCTTTTCACTGTCCTTATCCCACCAAAAGTTTTTTGGGGAATTTTTACCTTTTCTTTTTTGTCCTAGTGCTTCCTTTGCAGCCTGGTGTAAAGATGATTTAATATGTTGATATAGTTCGGTTGTATTAGTATAATTCCTTTCTTCTAATTTTTCATCTAATCTTACTTGAAAAAGTCCTTTTGTACTCTCTTCTGTTAATCCTTCCAACATATATTCTGGGATATCAATATCGTCCATCTCTGTGGGATTTCTTTTCTCTCTAATTATATTAGCCGAATAAGGAAATGCAAGTCTTGCTCGCACCATCAAATGATCTGAGCCACATTCAGCTCCTCTCTGTACTCTGATGTCTAATAATTTTAATTGAGCCCTTTGTTTAATAATTATATAGTCAATAATTGTTTTTAGTTGTCTAGTATGCAGATACCATGTGTATTTATGAATATCATTGTGTTTATAAAAACCATTTGTAATCTTGAGATCGTTAGTTCTGCAAAATTCAATAAGTCTTTCTCCATTATCGTTGACCACATCCTCTCCAAACTCTCCAACAATGTTATCTCTCTTCCTGCATCCAGTTCTTCCATTGAAATCACCCATCATTATAATTTCTCTTGTTCCTCCAATTTCATCAATAATTTCCTGCAGATTTTGATAAAACATATTCTTAACTTCAATAATGTCATCATTATTCGGAGCATAAATTCCCAAAATAGTAATTCTTCTTCCAAAAATATCCATATTGATCTTTAAAATTGTTTCATCCACAGCATCAAAGTTCTTAAGATTTCTCTCAAATTTCTTTTTCATTAAAACTGATACTCCTCGTTTTGCTCTTTCCTCCTTTGGAACTCCTGAGTATAAATGAATAAATTCTCCAGTTTTTTCTATTCCTGATCCTTTTTTCTTAGTCTCTGTTAAAACAATCAAATCGACCCTCATCGAATCAATCTCTCTCATTACATCAATCCATTTTGATCTAATACCTTGCACATTCCAGGTAGCCATAATCATAGTCCTTTTCCGTAGCCTTAGTCGCTGTCCATTAAAATCATCCGGTTTATTATTCTTGTTGATTCTTTTTGCGTGAAATATTTTTTTACAAGAAATAGGATGCAGGCCTATTGTCATAACCCCCAACCTGGAGGACCAGGGTGATCATTTGGTCTGGCACCTACCCTTCGACCAATCCGGCTTGGGAGGCCCTACCAGTAGCTACGCTACCGCCGGCATTTGCTAACCTTAAGCGACTGAATTCTACAAAACAATCAGACATTGCACAATTTTTTGAAAACCATAATTTTCTGTATTGAATGTAATATGTACTGTAGCTTACGTAATATAAATCTTATTTTGTTTACATACATATAGTGTTTAAGTCTTTCATACCATGATCTTTCTGAATAAATGTTTACTTATTGACAGAATAATCTTTTCAAGCATTCAGTGGACCTGAAATTAAAGTTAAAAGATGTAACTTTTTTAATTCGAAGTTTTGGATAATTCGAAGTTTTGTAGTGGTCCCTTCAGCTTCGAATTATCCAAGATGCACTGTACTTTTCGTTTAAATTGAAAAAAAGTAAAAATTTTACCCTTTAAAAGGCGTCATCTTGGAAACCAAAAACTTTTTTCGAAAGATTTTTGTAGCATTTTGTTTGTCTTAAAAAGATCTACATTTTATCTATTTACATGATCAATCTATCTCTTATAGTTTGATCACAAAATTGGAAAAACGCAAAGTCATATGACAATGACAGACAGAATAACGCTTTTATATAATATAATTCTTATAATTTATTTCACTATGTTCTGAAGAAAATGGATATTAAAATCACTGATTACATTTTTATAAGTTTTTTTTTTTTGCTGTTCTGTGTTGACTCAAATGTAGAAGAGGCTGCTTCTTAGTCGAACAACTACCATTAAATCCATTAAACCCGGAAAACAAAATCACGCAATCATAATCTGCAACTCTGCAGAAGATAACCGGAAATTGGATATAGTTCTGTTGATCTCATTTTCAATTTCACTTTTTTCATAATAGGAAAGATTTCAGATGATATAGAAAATTAAAAGAAGAGTATTTCTGATCATTTTCTTAAAATTACTGTTTAAGATAAAAATTAAAATATTTAGCATTGTTCTTTATTTATTTTACTTTATTTGCTATCTGACCACAACAACAAAATTCAATTCAAGAAAAATAACGATATATTTTTAAGCTAATTTAAAAAGAGGTACGTTCTTCAACAAATTCTAAGCAGTTTTCAATTGCATTGGAAGCGTTTTGGTGATCATCGAAATGATAGTGTTTGACAACATACTCTCTGACAAACATACTCTTACTCTCTCTTAGGAAAAAATGTACTTCAAACCAGACTTAATAATTTGTGATTTTCATGAGGAATATCGAAGAATTCTCAGGAAATATGAAAACGTTGAAACTCAGAATTCCAAATATCCTATATTCTAGCTATTATTAGAAATTCTGCATAGATTCAGAACAAACAATTCCAAGAACTACTGTTTAATATTTATGTGACCTGGAAGCAGATTAAACCATGATTTGATATTCGCTCAATAAATAATAATTTCCTTTTCGTCTAAGGGAAGGAAGTCTCAAACGCTCATTGTGTCTGCATGTATGTACATCTACTCACTCCCAAAAATTTTCGAACATGTGAAAGGATCTTCTTGTATGTAGACTTGCTCACTATGGACAATAAGGATGTCTCTTATGTCTCTATTTTTTAAAAAAAATATTTAACAGCGGTCAAAAGCAGATCGACTACTCTTAGTAAACTTAAATCCTCTTCATCAATTCATTAATATAAAAATACATCCAATTAATAGAAATCTAATTTTCACTTTGCTTATATCTTCAATCAACAACAGATTAACGCTGAATTTCGTTCGTCTGTAGTAATCTATAAGTAGGATATTACATTACACTTGTACATAAAATAAAGTTTGGTGTTAATTAAGAAAAATCCATTAAATTACGAGTTTTTTGTCTGTTTTTATTGCGTAAGGTACTAAATGCAAAAAGCTTATTTTTTTTTCTTTAATTAACAGATAAATTTTCGAAACGAAAACATTCAATAAAGTAATGGACAAAGTATAAATTAAAGGATGAAAATAATCCTTTCATTTAGGTCATTATTTTTGCAAAAAACCAAAACAAAACAAAAACAATATTTGCATTTTATATTTTTCTAAAAGTGTGGCAGCTCTTAAATAAAAAACGTGGATTAAACTGGAATTGCTAGTTAGACTAACAAGACTACTTATTTCTTACTTAAACTTACAATTAAAATTTCAACTTTTTAGTTAACTATCGTAACTACGAACAAAAAGCGAGGTTCATTGCTCCTAAGATATCTTTACGTAAAAAAGTTAGTCCATAAATCACATTTAATTGCTTAAATATCAACCTTTAATTTCAAAGGAAAACCTTATGAAGACAAACATTATCCTCGACCTGCTTAAACCATAAAACCCTTTTGGAGATTTAATTCTGCTGTGTTTAAAGAGGGAATTACGAAATCAGAAACCTATTTAATTTTATACTAATCAGCTTAGCCTCAAAGCACCACAAAGTAAATTAAGAAAATTCGAGGCTTTCAAAGCTTGAATTGCATTATTGTAAATTCTACTTAACGGTTTTAGTATCAAAGTAGAAAATACGCAGAAAACACCAGATACTTGAAATAGAAAAGGCTTGAACTAGATGAATAGAGAGATAATTTCTGGCAATTTTCTATTTTTTGACAACCACACAAAGAATAAATTAAAACAAAACGACCATCTGAATTATCTAATAGGATTCGATGCAGATGTCAGCCATTACATCTACCAGCTAAGAGATTTAAAGGGAATTTATTAAAAAGTATTTTTAAAATTGGTTAAAGAACTTAAAACATCAAACATACTGATATAAGGAAAAAGTCCTTCACTAACTAGTACATTGTAAGTCTTACTCAATTTCATACACTAAACATGTTACAAATAAACACTGCTTCGTTTACAATCAGCTGGGTATACAATCTAACAAACTGGATTGAGCTAAATTAATTTTCTAAGCAGGATAATGAAAATTATCCTGGCTTAGAGCTGTGATGCATGGATAAGTCTTTAGTAATAAGAGATAGTACTGTTATCGCAACAAAGAATTAAGTTTATTATTTTCTTCCATCGCTGTAATTACTTGTGATTCAATAACCGAGGTTATAGCTTCTATTTGCAAAGTCCAAGAAATGAATGGTAGAAGTCTCCAATCTGTGATTATATTAGTATTTTAGCATTTACTGTTAATTTACAGAATTTAAAGGTTGTGTGCTTACAAACACAAAATAGCAATACAGTTTTACTCTTCCATATTTTCTCTTACCGAGGAAAGATAATTACCCTATTTCAGTTACACCAAGAGTTTTCTACTCACTTTCATTTTTATTTCCTTAGCGGTGATCTAAAAAAACAAAACCATGACTTTAAATCTGCTTTCCTATCATTCCCATCAATGTCAAGCCTCTTTATCTGGAATCGAGAATATTAATGAATGAAGTATTATCATAAATTATGTTTATTAAGTCTGTACATTAATATTAAATATATTCTTAATACTGGCGTGGTGATATAGTCGGAAATGATGCACGTCAAAGGCCCAATGTACAAAGTTAGGATCGGACAGTTTTTTGTTATTAATTCTAACGTTATTTCTGTTATTTTTTCCATTTTTCAGAAAGTTCCAGAAAGCATTTATTGTGTATCTTCATTTTGCTGATTGGTATAAAATCCCTGAGTTCTGACTATGACTCAGTCTACAACCAGTCCAAGTACAAGTAAATAAACTTGCTTAATAAAAATAATTCTGCTTTCAGTTTATTTCCTTCTAAATAATAATGTTTCAACCATCAACAGACTGATACTGTCTCAATCCGTCTGAAATTTCTTGGACGCCATTAGATGGCTCAATATTACAATATGGGGATATTTTTCTTAAATAGAAATCAAGTAAACATCAATATTCTTGTTACGTGACTTTCTTTCCGATAGTTTGTTACAATAATTAAACCACGTAACTTTACATTGGACACATCATTGATGAAAACCAGTCCTGAGTGTCACAACATCAAAGTATTATGGATATCTTTAACTATATTAAAAACTTTTTGAAATGACAAATGCATATCTTCTTAAACATTAAAATCGAAAATAATAAAAAGTGTTATTGCATTACTGAGCAATAAAAAGTGTTATTTTTCACTGAGTCGATAACGTGTGATTCATGGTAATGAAAATTTAACCTCCCTCAGAAAGAAGTGAAAAAAAAGAAAGACGAAAAACAGACAAAAGACAACATCATCAATTTTTGAAGAAGGACGAAGTTATTATCACAAATAAATCATTGGAAAGAAGAAGAGAAGAGAAAAAAAATCGTTCGATTTGTTTTGGCTGTGGTAATCACCTAACGGTGCTAAAGACTCCCCCCACTCTATTTCTTTCCAATAAGAAACCTTGTCTCTTTCAATTTGGAACGGGAAAGATAATTTAGGCATTAGGAAATCAAAATCTTCAATGAGGTCTTCTTCAATTTCAACAGATTAAAAGTAATGCCACAAAAACATTAGAAATGGTTCAGTGGAAGGAGAAAAACACATAGAAGTTTATAAAAATCAAATGTTTGAGTAACGAGGGAATATTTTTGAAAAGTAGTTTATTCTATTGTTCTTCGCTCATGCTCTAAGACTGTGATTTAAGATTAACGTCAGTATTACGGAAAAAAGTATCACCAAATGTACAAATTAGCACTTAAATTTTTTTAGAAGAAGCGATAGGATATGTCATGTTTTTTTTTAATTTTCTTTTTTAGCTCCAACCATGAAGGTTATTGTAAAAGGACAAACAAATACAAGAGACGTAGTACGGTTACCACTAGAACGATGTAAACAAAGTAACAAACCACCTATCGTCATAACAAATATTCGTTATAATTTGCAAATTTGAAGTCTGTCTTATCATATTGTAGCTAGTCCAATTAATCCTTAACATTAATTGAGGATGATTTTTCTTTCAGCTGAAAATACTTCATGGGATCAACTATAAATTATATTTTTTTGCAATTAAAACTGTCTTAGAGGCATTTCGATAAAACATGTTTCTTAAAACTTAAGTTCAATTAAGTTTTTTAAGTCAAAAATTTGTCTACAATTTTGCTCCTTTTTAATTTCATTTTCAAACTTTCCAACAACTGTAACGATTCAAGACTTAAGCTGCGCTTTAAAATTTCACTGCCTCTGAAGTATCATCCACAACTGCTCTCATCTTAGAGAAAGAGGATTCACAGAGTATAGTAATTAGGACTGTCACGTGACAGCTGAGCCTCAATATCAATACTTTCAGATTCGAGAGAACTCGAGTAGATTATTCTCCTTGCTATTGATTGCAGACGTTTCAATAGAATTTTTTTTCAATTGAAGTACACGAGTCCGATGACAGAACAATTTTCATAGAAGAATTTCACCATTATCTCATCTGGATATTCCACTTTTGAGAAAACCTTTTTCACATTTTGCTGTCTTTGAAGATCTTTTTCTCTGAGTTGGACGGGAAATCTTTGAAGGAATGTTTAAAAGTTGTGTATTAATACCACGATGTTTACAGAGACTATGTGGAAAAATGAAAACTTCTATCTAATTATCATTTTACATTATCTTATTTTTCCCGATTTTTAGAAAACAAAAATGTTTGTATGATTTCAAACTTATCTTATTTTTAGGACGACAGTCGAAATTAAACTAAAGACTGTGATGGGAAGTTTGGTACAAGACAATATCGTATTCGTGAGCTATTTATGGGCACGAGATTTGACCCATACTGTGAGATGACCCATTGAACAGGGGCTATATCTAATCAGTCATAGAAAATACCACTAAGCTCTTAAATAGGAAGTTTGGTATAGATTCGTTAATTATTTTACGAGTTATCAGCCCACACAATAACCAACATGCATGCACACATACAAACACGAATAGCACTATGCCAGGTCACCCGATAACAACAACAACAATAATAATAATAATGTTTCGTAATGTTACAGTTGGTCTATGGCAGATACGTGGAAAGTGAGCATCATATGTAACTATTCAATTAGAATGTTTGCGGGAAGAAAAAGAAAAAATATATCTTCTATATCCTGTGAATTAATAGCATTAGATTTAACAATATCTGCATTTGAATGGGACTGCGTTTACATTGGTTTCCCTTGAATTAATGTGGTTAGATAACGAATTATTAATAGAGTGAAGTAGTGCCTTGAACCAAATTGCAAATCGAATCGAAACCACCACAGCTTATATTGGATACAACAAAAGCAGACAAATGGAATTGACAAACTGGTGCAATAAGCCTTTGTGTAACTGATGATTCATTCAGGAGAATTAAAAAAAATAAAATATATTTATTATCTTGCAATCTTGTTATTTATTATGTTTCAACATTGAAATAATCTGTTTGTTTTTTTTAAGCTCAGAATATATTAACATATAAATATAATGACTCTTCACGCTATGAAAATATCTACAAAAAATAATATATTAAAGAATTGCAAGTAAATAAAACGCTGCAGTTATTTAAATAAATAAAATAAACACATGGTAAACTACACTCCAGTCATCACGATTTCAATTAGATGATAATGCTAAGCTTCTGTATAAAATAAAAAAACGTGAAAGATTAAAAAAACAAAACAAAAAAACAAAAAATAAAAAAGTACTAGGACATTTCATCCAAACCCATTTGAAGATCAAATATAGGAAAAGAGAAAATCCTAATTAAAAAAAAAAAAAAATTCTTCAATCAGAGAAATCTTAAAATGTGGCATCTTCATCATTTTAGTGGGCTCCTAATCGCAGAAACGAAACATTAAACTAATAAATATTTTCATAATTTACATCCTGTAGTTATTGATGATATTTTTACTATATTCTTCATTATATATTCTCCATCTTCATTTTATTTTAATATTTCGATCAGCTACAATAAATTCATTACTGATCTTTTTCACCTTCTACTAAATTCGTAAAAATTTTAAAGCAAAGGTTTTAAAGCTTTAAAATTTTTACGAATTTAGTGGAAGGGATTTATCTGTACAGACTGAAGAAGATCAGTAATGAATTTATTGTAGCTGATCGATATTTAGTAATAAAATGAAGATGGAGAATATAATGAAGAATATAATAATAAATATTTTATTTTTAATGCAGAAGCTAACTATTATATATTCAGTTAAACTCTTTATGATAAATAGGTTAAAACTATTAGTAGGCCTATGTGTTTTCCTATCATTTTATTTGTTGATGTTCAATGATGGTGTTTTTATTTAACCATCTGCTTAACCTCTGCTGAAACCTTACTTTTCTTTTTCATGTTTATTACTTAGGAATTATTATAACTACAGACCAAACAACAATTTGATCTGAAGCCAAAACACAAAAGAAAGGCAAAACACATTAACAAAGTAACGAAAACACATTTATAGAAGATAAAAAAAAGGGAAACCAATTAAAAAATGTAGAAATTAAGATGTTAATAAGCTGGCATGAAAAAATTACTTTCCGATTTTTATAAAATAAATAAATAAATAAATGCATTGCAATTACTTTGGTTGTAATTAAATAAAAAAAGCTTATTGTGTAAAATACATTTAATTTTATTAAAAGCGAATGTGTAATATATTAATAGCAAACATCAAACAAACGAAATCCATGTAAATTTTAAACCTATCTGAAACAAAAACAACGTGTTTATTTTTAATAATTTTCTTTTCTTTGTAAATGTTACTGATTACTTTAATCGAATGTTATTTTGACATTTCAGATCGAAAACAGGCAATTACCCATTTATAGACAACGAAATTCAAAGTGAAAACAACATTGGAAACAAAGGAAAGAAAAAAATCTGCAAGTTTCAAATTTATACAGCGAACTTACAGGAAAATGCTCTAGAAATCATCCTTTTCATTGTTACGTAAAATATATATTTATCATATGTTAGAAATGCTCTCACAATGATTGGGATAAAATGCAGTCCTTTGCCAGAACTCTTTAGTTCCTACTGAAGGATAAATTAATAAGTTAATAAGCAAAAGATATTAAATATTATGAAATTTTAAATCACCTTTTCTAGAAAATACTTAATTTTTTTATAAAATTTAGATAAACGGAACTTGACGAAACAAACAAAGAAAAAAAAAGAATGGATAAATAATGCCTGAAATTTCATTTGTTTATTCTTTATGACACTACTTCTATAACTTGAAGCGAAGCATCTCTCCGAGTGCTATGCAGAAAAGTTCGTATAATAAAACCTAAATTGCTTCCTAGTAAAACCAATAAGAACTCTGATCTCGAACAAATCCAAACAAGAATTACTACCAAATTTTTAACTAACCTAAAACTGTGTAAAAAATTTTCTGCTCGCAACTTTAATCTTAAACTGTCTTTTTTTTATTCTCCATCTTCGGTCTTTCGAACTGATTTTTTTTTTCTTGTTTTGAATCTTTTCCATTTCTTTTATGTTGTATTGGAAATTTTTCACGCGAACAATATCTTATTTTTCATTTACGAATTACAGTTATCCAAAGGTGTTTTTTTTTTCTTCTTTTTTTAATATTATGAATGATAAAATTATGAGAAAGAGAGCTTTTTCTTTTATATTTTCACATTACAATTCTGAAGTATTGGAAGGCAAGTGAATATTTAATTATGCAATTCTTTAACTACGTCATTCCACACAAATACCAGAAATTGATTTTTCCAGTATTTGGATGACGTATTTCTTTAACACAAAATAATAATCCTAAACGACGGTGATAGTTTAGTAAATGACTGGAATTTTCCTAACTCAATCCTTGCTAATTGGTGTTTGAATCTGTCGTTGCAACAGATCCTTTGCAATTTGTTATTGTGGCAGGAACCTGTTTGCCAAATGCCATTCTCCTGTCGAGTGATAAAAAACACCAAGGCCTCAATTCGATCTGACAGCTTTAATAACTTGGCAATTTCATCTTGATTGGATCGCTTTAAACAACGATCACGCCATTGGCATTCCTTCTTCAGTGACGTCATTCCTCACATAATTAATAACAATAATAACAGTAATCATTAGAACATATTGTGTAATGGATGAACCGAGTACAAATTTATCTACTTCCAATACTCAAGCGGAATTAATTGCGTTCACTGTTTTTCAATCTAAGCCTCTCAAAATCAAAAACTGATTTCATTTCCGCTTTGGGATTTCAATTTTGCATAAAATTTCAGATCAATTTTCTACATACACACACACACACAGACACATTGAACAATTTTAGTCAGAGTTGCAAGGTCGACTGTGTTCGCTTTCCTAACTAGATGATTAAAAAGACCTGGACTTTACAATTTTTCCAGATTTCACTTTCAATCCAGGATTTATAACACTTCTTGTTAAGTTATCCTTAAAATATCTCACAGCTTTAATCAATCTTTTATTTAAATTAATAATCCATAGCTATCTTTCTTTAACTTTAATTTTATGATCTTAAGAATTTATACTAGCTTTAAGATTAAGGGCTAAGATTTATACATGATAATAGACTATGATCAGTAGTGATAGTCTATGGAGATTTCAAAGGGATTCATAGCGTTGATAGTCTTGATGGTAAACCTCATCTCCATTGAAAATATTATTATTAATACATTAAGAAAAATTTGTTCCCGATCTGTAGTTCCCAAACCTTTGATAAAATACTTAAAAAGAAATTAAGAAATATGCAAGGTTAGTAAATGTGAAATTACAGTAATTATGGTTCACTTTTATAGATTATTAATTTCTTCATTGTAATATCTCAACTACTTAAAAACAATTAAACTTTATACATAACCTTTATTGCTTAGACTTAACTTAGGTAGGTTTACAATATTAATGTAAAGTACGCTAATCAATTTTTAATTACTTGATTATATTGATGGGATAGTTATGGTTATAACAATGTAAGCACTTTATTCTTATATTATTTATTATTTTCCAAATTGCAATTGACTAAATAAAGTCATTTCAATATTAAGCTATGAATTCTGATAATATTTATATAAAATGCACAGCGTATGCTTTCGTATACAAAGGGATTATCAACACATTCTAGTCAAAATTAATAGATAAAGTTAGTAACGTAAGGATTAGTGTATCAAGAAATTTTGAAATTTATATTCGCTAATTCACAAAAGAAACAGATTTTTTTTTCCTTTTTTATTTTATGACACAAAAAAATTTCACGAAGTCCGTAGAAAACACAGATCTTTAAGTAATATCTTCTTTTCTAATACAACCTTAGAACGGTCAAAAACTGAAGTCTACTTATCATAATAAATAATCAGATTTTGAAATACTATGACTTTTCTCAGTTTGTGTCTATCTTAAAAATAAACCCATTTCAAATTTAACAAAAAAAATTGAATTTAAATTATCTCTTTAAACTTATTTTGCAATCATTACGTATCTATGGAAAAAGGTGTGTTGGGTTTTTCTCTGTAGTAAGATTTCTTATCTCTTAGAAACAATTCGTTGCTAATATTATGTCATATCGAGTTTTCATATCAATTCTAAATCTTAACACAGTTTTAAGTTTTACAAAGACCATAAAAAAAACACATACTTTATTCTTGACTTGTAACATTGGAAACAGAGAAATATTCTTCACAAACAGAGATTAACTGGGTTTGGCTTAAACTAGGTCATACATTGAAGCCCATAACTTGTTTTGAATTCATTTTCAATACTGATCCAGTTTTAGTGGCCTACGTGACAAAATAGATTCTTCTATCTTCAAAATTTAACCAGAATTTCACCTTGATCGCAACAGTTCTTAATCTAATTCGTTTTCTCCACAAAGCTTAAATACATCCTTAAAAATATTGTTATCTAGTTATTATTATAATAAGTCAATTTTAGTCAATAACACTATTAATCATTGATTAATACAAAACTAAAAATGTATATTAATTAATTATCAGACATGATGTGCGTAATAATATTGAAGAAGGACCAAACACACACATGTGTGTGTTTGGTCCTTCTTCAATAAAAATGTATATTTTTGGTTTTATTAAAAATCCCTTGATTATTTCTCTCTAATTAATATTTATTGAGCCAGTTTAACTGCCATTCTCTCGCTTCACAATGATTTGTAATTTATAAGAGCAAATTTGTCATCTGATATTTATATAAATAAATTAATAATATATCTACTGATTTATTTATCTTAGCAATAAAGATTTACTTATGTTAGATGATAAGATCTAATAGTTACTTATTTTTTTTTACCTTACATCATGGCTGCGGATTTCAAGGAATAAGTTCCCCAAAAAATGTCGTAGTTGGGAAGGAAGCAGAAGAGTCCATTTAAATTTTAATATAAATATTTTGATCATACTCTACGTTAATTATTAAAAAAGTGATTATTGCATCATTATGTACAAGAGAAATCCACGGAAGTAGTAGCCTCCAATGTTCCTTCTTCCCAGCAACGGTCCTTAAATGGTTCTTAACAGATTACGAACTGGGGTTGGCAATTGCAAATATAACCTTCGTAGTTGGGGTTATCTTGACTTGACCCATGATGTACTGTGCTCTTGCAAAAAAGAAGAAACAATGACACACCTGCTCTCGTGCCCCGATTGCCCTGTTACGGTCTCTGGAGAAGACCTGGCCCTTGCTGCATCTAAGGCAATAGCAATTGCTGTACACCTTTCCGGTAGAATTTAGGCTGTTATCGATACTATATGATGATGAGCAAGGGTCCGCTAGCGTTCTCTGCACCGCATCAGTTACTAGCAAATGGTAGAATTATTCCTATTCTCCTACCGTCCTTTTGCTTGCGCAAGACTCAAAACTTACAGTATTTATTTAAAATCATACGTAACTAAAAATGATGCGACAAAACAAATGGAGTATATCAACTAGATGTCTTTACAACATATTACTTATAAATATTATGGAAGTATCTTACTGTTCAGTGAACTTATACTTTTTCTAATAAAAAAAAATAAAGGATAAAATTTATGAGAGGAAAGAAAAGTCTTTAGAAGCGTTTGATTGGGGAAGGTTTTTTTTTAGAAAAATTAATTAAATCTATGTTACTTACTTAAGTTGGACTAAAGTCGATTAATTTTAATCAAATCAAACCACACGCAAATCTGTTTACAAATTAATTATATCGTTTTTTAACAGTTCGTAAGTGAACTTTTGTTTTCTTTACAAAATGGTTAAGGAAATGATGATTTTTTGACAAGAGAGGATAAGATTTCAAGCATAAAAGTTAGATCATCTATTGTCTTTAAATATACATGCAAAAGTTCAAGAAAATCTAATCAGCGCACAATGGTCCAACGCACCGCTGGCCAAAACCCATTTTCCTTCGAAGTTGCCCTGCATTTTAAATTTTATGACTTAGAAATAAGTTGTAATAAATAATATGGTAAGTTAGCATAAATTAATTAAAACTAATGAGCAAGAAAAAAAGGTGAGAAATGGTGAAAAAGTGCCATTTTTACATTACTTATAATTTCTTCAAAATCCCTGTCGTTTCCTGGCTGCTCTGCGGGAGTCTTCAGAAGACCGATGATATCTTCTGAGAGCTCCTTCCTCTCGTTACTCTCCGCCATTGGCTGCCGCAAAGACGAAATTAAAGGATCGGACGTAGCAAAGGTAGAAGCATGACATCTCTCTGGTATTCTTCTGAGAGCTCGTTCGTACCTGTGCTCTTGGTATTGTTTGATGTTCTTGTTCCTCGCTTCCTGAGTCTCTTCGGCTATTGGAGAATAAACAAGAGGGCCAAAGCTATAATGGCTGGTCTGTGCGCCACAATCTTGTGGTCCGTAGCGGCCATAGGGTAGACACGGATGTAGGTGGGTTTCCAAAGTTGATAGTTTTGCCAGACAATGACTTTTCCCACTCTGTCTGATCATAATACAATTGAAGAAGAACTAGGGATGTGTCCGTATCTTGGAACCCTTCTTCTTAGGACTTCTGTCGTAATAAGCCTGGCAGATGCGGTGGTCTCGTCACAGCCCCCCCTTCAACAGCAAAACCAATCTCTCTGTATTTTGTGGGAATCTGCTGATACTTCTTGCGCTTAAAGCAAGCGCCCCGTAGTGTGGTAAGGATTGCAGGGGCTCCTCCGCAACTGAGGCTGTTTTGCGATCGGCATCAGAATATCTTTTTTTCCGTAAAAAATCTGATTATAGGAAGTTTTATTTTGTTGAAGGTTTTTGGCTCCGGTCCTTAAAAGATGGTACTGGTGCCCTGTAAGGTCAGCTTCCAGAAAAAGCCAATGCATCGTCAACAGTATATGCTTCAGTCTGTTTCTGTTTCTGGGCTGATTTCATGATATATGAATTTTTTTCGCCGGAGTTCTTTCCAAAAGGTGAGCTTCGTCAAGCTCTCGTTCTTCCCGAGACTTCATAGTGGCCGCATACATGAGGCTGGTACTGCTCTCCTTCGCCGCCGATCTTGCGTCTTCCTGCGTTTTGTTCGTGAGTTCTATTCTCGAAGCTGCTGTTGGTCTTCAGTCTGACGATAGATTGAATAAGGGATGACTGAAGTCTTCTTAAGAGTGTCGAACCATTTAGAATTTTTTTTTTTACTTTTCTGCTGCCTCCATCTCCTCCAGGACTTGATACAGTGTCTTTCTATTGAATATATAATCAACCGAATACTTACTTACAGGCATTTGTTTTAAGTCTCTAAAAAAGAGTAAAAACATTAAACCATTCGCACTTGCTGTAATGCACTCAGTTAAATACAGACCTAAAGCTTTTCACTTTTTTAAGAAAAGGGGCAAATGTTGCCTATGTTTTATAATAACAACAATGTTTGAACTTAACTACAAAGAAACAAACTTAATAATGCTTAAGTCGCTTTAGAATTCTACGAGAGGTTACAATAATTCTACAAAATAACAACATTTACCACCCATTTGACTGCCCTAAATCGAGAAGTCAAAACTTAGGGTAAAAACAAGATTGAGAGGCGTGAGGTTACAGTCTGATGTTGAAAGTAAACGAATAAAATAGACTTACTTAAAAACAAAATCGGCTGAAGTGTTTAAAAAGTTGATGAATCTGTTCCAGAAGAAACAGAAACATCACATTCAAACAGTCACTGTGTGTGTTTGTGTCACATGAACTGAGGGGTGCGACTTTTCTGCCACCAGAGATAGCTTTGAATACAATAGACCTTCCCTTTTAAAACTAGCTTCACCTCGAACCCTTTTTTTTAACAACTTTCATTTTAGGTTTTGGCCAGATTTTCTGGCAAACTGAACCTGAAAAGTTATTAGGTGAACACAGCCACAGATTGACTGAATCTCATTCCTAGAAAAATAGGATCAACAACATGAGAAACTAACGACGGAAGTTGTTGGTTCTGCGCTCACCTTTATGTGATTGACATTTATACATCTCCCGAAGAAGGCCCGAGGCACTGGGCCGAAATATCGAGATAATATCTCATCCCATAGTGAGGAAATCCCTCAAAAAAAAGGACCTATACAGGATAAAATAAATAAATAAGGATTAACTGTGACCTCCGATACCGATAGCATCTACACTCAAGAGGTTAAAGATTAATTCTAGCTCAAGTTTTAAGTGAACGAAATCTCTAATTATGATGTACATTTAAGAAAAACCTTTCCCAGAGTTTAATAGTTAAGACTAAGTTATCCGAGGCTGTTTATGAACAATGATTGAAAATGGAATAAATGATGCTCATTTCAGCTTCTTCTCATCCTGGTTTACTATTTACCAATTTTGTATTATATTTTTTTAAATATTACAATGGAAATATTAAAAATATAGAATCGGAAATATCTTTCTTGGTACTTGTAGGAGTTTTCCCTTCTCTTCAATGGTTTGATCCATTGAAGTCACGTGAGGAAATAGGTTTGTTTTAATTCTCTTAATGGTTTCCTCTGAAAAAAAGTGGGTTCAATTAAGATTGCTTCAGAAATGATTGAAAGGCTAAAGATTTGTCGCAATTAATTTCAAACATAATTTTAGTAATTGTTTCAATTGAGGATTTTCCAATTTGTCTTTGGCATTTTATTGTTATGAAACAAAGATAGTGTTTGATTTACTTCTTGTCCTTGCTGAAAGACGGCTCGCGTGTCAAATTGGCCCTCGGGCAGAAAAAGACGATGGTAAAAAATATATATATATATATGTCAGCCCCTAATTTGTCTGGTTTGAGAATAACAGAAGAACAATGAAAAATATAAAAAAAAAGCGGACACCCCACTTTAATTTGAAGGGACAGTTATTAATCATCGTACGATGAAGGAAGGAATCTACAACGCTGTCAACCTAGTGGCGTACCTAGAAACTTTGAGAGGAGGGAAAGCGAGATTTAAATGGGTCAGCTTCGAAAACTTACTCATAAAGAAAATATCCATAAAATGAGGTTGAAAATTCAAGATCGTAAAATTAGATCTTTTTATCAGATTTCTCAAATTAGTTTTTTGAGACCATTGTATCTGCTTTATTTCCAACCGAATGATTTATTACTTTGGACTTATCATAAATAAAATTAGGTAGATTTTTAGATAACTAATGATAGGGAAGTAGAAAAAAAACAAACCACTACATCAGACTTGGAATATTTGCAAAACAAACTTATATCTCTTTCCTCCTCATTTTCATCTATTATCTGCACACATTTCGTAATGAATTCTTTAAAAAACTTCCTGAAAGAACAAACAGTCTATTCTCCTTCAAATGGGGCTCGTTTTTGTTTTTTTCTATTTTTTTTTTATGAAATTGTGAAAACAATGTAAAGGAAAAAAAAAACACCTTTATTTCTAATTTACATATTAACTACGTTATAAAAACATTCAATCTTCTTGTTTTCCATTAAGCTGAAAAGTCTCTGCAGATTAAATTCATTAAATTTGATTAAGTTTATGCAAATCCATCAATAGTATTCTATTCTTCGTAGAACTAATGTCAGAGTTCAAGAAGCTACATTTGAAAATTTATCCAGGAAGGACGGACAGACTTATTGGTTTTATTTGTGGTTCGTCAGTGAACCAAATGATGAGAAATATACAAATAAATAGCGATTAACTATAGTAACATATATAAGCAAAACAAAAAAGAAACCTTTTTGTTTTTTGAAAAGAAGGCAAAAAAAAAGCACATTTGTTTATTTGTAAACAGCCTAAATAAATTCCTATTTTATATTGTATCTCAGAAAGTTATACTTTTTTGTTTTACTTGTTTTGCACCAAAATTAAAACAGAAAAATAACAAGAGCGTAAAACATCTGAGACTGTGAAAGTCTCTTAGCGCTTTGAAAAGCTCCAACTTTATCGGATTCGGAAACATTTTTGACCAAAAAGATTCTCCATTTGATGGGAAAGTCTTATTTCGTTCCGATCGAGTGGTGATGAAAATCTTTCCGTATTCTATCATCTTCTGCCAGTCAGCAAAACAAACACATAAACAACGGACGAACGGTAGCTAAAGGTCAAACACACATAATTCACCAACGCAGCTGGCCGTAAAAAAAATGGAATGGATTTTAACCAGTTTACAAAACCAACTAAACAAATAATATTATATGAAAATATATTCCATAGTTACATATTATTATAATTTTAAATAATATGACGTAATAAAAAAGTTAATGCTGAAATGCGAAGATCAACTCGACTAATTTCTTCAAATTCCAACATATCAGTAGGTATATTTTTTTCAGAGGAGCTTCATTGAATTAAATATCTTCCAAACGGTAAAATTTACAGACACCAATTTTTGCTTCAACTTCCCTTTCATCTAGGAATGGGGAGGACGGTTAATTTTGTCCTTCACGGAATTTTACTGAACGTTTTTACATTTGAATACTGACGACATTTAAAATCGATTAAACATATTGATACATTTATTGGATTGTCATGTTCTTATCTCTCGAATTTTCATTCTTCCGTCTCCCCTCACATTTTTTGAACGCCATATCGATAAACTTCAGAAATGCATCAACAAACCACAGAAACATCAATACAGATCTACTCTAACTTAAGAGCGCCCAGAGTTTGTAGCACATTCTCAAATACCAATAAGGATTTATTAACTGCATCTACATCTGGTCAAATCTGTGCATTTCTCACTGAATTTTGATAAAATTTTACATTGCAGATCCATAAATTTACGACAAAAATCCAATGAATCAGAATGATAAAAAAAATAGACGTATTCAACAAATCGAACATTAGCTAATTCTGTTTGATAAAATATATCCCATTTGTACAAAAGTTATCAATTAAAATGAAAAACATTTTTTAATAAATGATCCAAATAAACAGATCAATTCAATGATAGTCAATTCTATAATAAAAAACGCATTTTACCAAATAATATTTATAAAAACTTTATAAAATTGCCAACTTTTAGATACAGTATAACAACCTTTTAGAATCAGTGGAGCTTTCGAGTAGATACAAGCACTACACCAAGCAACTAAATAAAAAAACTTAACAGTTTTATAAAGGATGTTTCCTTAAATTAACTATATTCCTTAATATCTTCAGTGGTAAGGAGTACCGTCCAAGGGACGTTGCTAATACTTTTTGTAAAATGCTAATGCTATCATCAATCTTAATGATTACGAAGAATTTGTAATAGCTGCTTTGAAATTACATAAATTTATGAAATTCCTATATCAAGTAACAATTTTTCGGAAAAATTTAAATGTGTCTCAATATGTAAAAAAGTTCTTTTACAACAGTTTGAAGTCAGAGCTTTAGTGATCTATAAAAGTAATTAAAAATAGTACGTTTTATATTATTGCATGTAATTTTGTATAGATATTTATTTTTTACATTGTTTTTTAAGATTAAAATATTTAATCTACATTTCCACAGCAGAATTAAGAAGAAAACATCTTTAAAAAAAAAGTCTATGGAAATTTAAGCATTGCGACATCCTTTTCTTTGATTATTAGCATTTTTTTTTTCATTTATATGTTTTGTTTTTATTTCCTTATTAGTTTAAATAACATTTCTCTACAATATTAATTTTTCGAAAAAAATTATCAAAAAAAATTATCAAAAAAATATCAATTCATAGGAAAAGATAGAAAAACAACCAAGTGACATGACATATATCAAAGTGTCGTAATTCGCCCGGGGAATTAAGATCAAATGGATCAGATTAATAATTATGCCAATTCCATTTTGCAGTATTTCATCATAAGCAATTAAACAGTGTGTTGTTGAGGGCGTAGTCTTCATCCACCCTCACCCGATAGCCTTTAATTAGGTCAGATACAAAGAAAAAAACAGAACTCTCAAAGTGCCACTTAGACACGGTTCCGGGTTCCATTTCAGTGATAAGTGATCAAATGCTGATCCATCACAAAACGGACACCCACTATAAACGTAAAAAATGAAAATGAACTAAAGGAAACTGTTGTTATGCAAACGTATCGTTACAGTTGTAAAATACAGCAACGGGGATTTTGCAAAACATAAGTGTTTTAGTATAGTACTTTATTAATTATTAACAAGAACTTAAAGCTCACTTCATTACAATGTTGACAGTTTTTTTCTCTCCACATTGTTCATAAAAACAATATAAAGGAAAAGTCTGTTTAGTTTAAGTTACAAAATACATCGAATACAAACAATGCTTCATCAAAATCTACAAAATTCCGTTGTCTACAAATTAATAAAATCCGCAAATATTTACTGAAGTCACTTAAATCCAATGAATTTTCATCAAAATCAAATCGAAGGACGCAGAAATTGAGACTGGATCACAAACTGGATTCATTGTTTGTCATCAAAGGGTTCATTACTAGAAGCAAAACAAACTCATTTTCAATAAGAGTTTGTGTTTCATTCCCAATATCTTCAAGGGATCATTTAGGAGGAATTTTTAAATACAAAATTTAAATCATCTCTAATCTCAATGTGTAGCCACTTTTTGGATTCTAATTCTTTTTGGATTAGTATAAGCCATTCTTTAAGGGCCTGATAGCCCAGAGGAAACGATTTCGGACTGAAGGAGACGGTTTCAATCCCCTGCAAGAGCACGTGAGTTTTTTTTTCCATATTGAATTCTTCCTGCAGAACGATCCTAGGGTCAACCCAGCCCTCTGTAGAATGGCTTTCTTTTCTGTGAGTTCACGGTGGGAGACCGTGTGGCTGACTTCAATCTAGTCCCTTTAAAGCCTTACCTTCCACTGCTCACATACGCCTGTATGAAGATGCTTTAACTTAAGTATGAGCCATTCTTTATTAAACAGAATCATTTTCACTTGGTTGCTCTAAAAATAAGATCAAGTAGGATATAAAAATTCATCCAAATTTTAACGAAAGAAATCTTCAAGATTAATGAAAATGCAAGAGAAGTTTTGATGTTGTGTAAAAAAATTGCAGATGAATAATATTTTAAAATCTTTTCAATTAGTTTTCTTTAGAACTGATATTTCAATTTCAAAAGTTTCGACCAAATTTTTGAGTTAACATTTAATACAAAAGTTCGAGAACGAGCTTCACTAACGTTTAACCAATCGGTGAAACATTGACTATTTTTAGTATTCTTTAAAAGCATTAAATGTATGATTTGAATTAAGTTCCCGGGGTTCGAATGTCAATTTTAACTTCCCATAAAGGAGCAAATTTTTACAAATGTGTCGACTCGGTTGGCACCAAATTATAGATTAAATACTGGTTAGCAAAAGAGAGGCGGAGGATGTAAGTTATTGCTGTGTATGTTTGTTTACGCCATCCCATTTATTTTCTAATTTATTATTTTATCGTTTGGAATGCTTATGCGAATGTTATCGTACAAAGTTAGATGGTTGCAACTTGTGTGGGTGATAAAAGGTTTGTTGGTTCGTTAGCACGAGTCGTTAAAATGAAGTCAATTTGATTTTCCAATTCGGCTCCGTTTTGCTGTTGTCATTCTGCATTATAGGCCGTTAATAGGCTCATTATTCGATTCCCCTACATAGGCCGTCATCGTCATTAACTGTCAATTAGCGATCAGTACTCTCATCTTGGCCCCTCCCCTACGAGGTCCTTTTAATTAGAGCTTCGCCAAACTGTTAATTTGATAGTCAGCTTCTCTTCGCCAGCGTCAGCCGTTAGATGCGTGATATTCAAATGGCGTGAGGCTTATTCAAGAAAGAGAAGATAACATAATTCAAAAGACTCATTCGACTACAGGAAACACTGAAAAAATACATGTGGATACCTCCGTTTATTTTATGCACAGTTTGACAAATAAGCCCGAAGCTTTTTAGTAAAAATCCAAATGCTGTAATAGTTATTTACAAGACAATGTTTCGATTTTTCTCTTTATTACATAATAGTAAATAAGTTTCTTAAAATTACGTTATTTTATACACTACATGTCAAAGCGCATATCAAGATACTTTTTGATTTCATATAGTTGTCACTACAATATCCGTTTTAACCTTGTCTGTTTTACCTTTAATTAAAAAGTACTTTTAAGTAATGCTTGATTATTTTGTATTTTTAAGAATATTTTTTTTGCTTTTTTTTTCTTAATTATTATCAACTAGCAAAAACATCTTTGCTTCTCTCGGGTTACAAAAAAAGAGTTGTCCAGATGTGGATGACGAAGAAATTGTAATTGGGCGATAGCTTCGAAACTTTTCCAGTTGCTAAAAACGTCGCGTGGTAATTACAAATTAATGTTATATTCCTATTTTGTAGCTCGAGAAGCCCTAGATATGAAATTAATGTCGAGATCAGAAAATATAAGACTTCCCTTCCCTTTCTGCCCTTCTACACACCCCTATCATTTCAAACCTTTTCCAGTTGGTATAAAATAGCATTATGATTACAAATTTTAATGTTATATTCTGATTTTGTAACCCTTCAACAAAGTTTGTCCCCCTCCACCCCCAAGTTTACATCCGTTGGATACGAATTTCGAAAATTCGTCGACACGTATGTTTTAGATTTTGACAAAGAACACTCATGCGAAATTTCGTGTTTTCAACTGAAGTGGTTTTGGTTTCACATCCCTTCAAGAAACTTTGCACCCCACCTCCCCATTTTCACCTTTTAGGACCCGAAAATCGGAAATTCGTCGAATATTATCGATATTGATAAAGAACATTCATGTGAAATTTCGTGTTTTCAACTAAAGCGGTTTCAGAGATATGCGTACCCTTCAAAAAAGTTTGCTCCCTGTTTACACCTCTTACTCCGGATCAGGGTTTTCATTGTTCTTAAATTAAGAACATTTAATTAAACAAAAAAGTTAAGAAGAATATTATTTACCTTATTTCAAAATAATAAAAAAAAAAGGAAAGACAATTCATTATCGTAAATAAAGAGGTAAAAAAAATAAAGAGGTAAAGAGGAAAAAAAGGGAAAAAAAAGACATGAAATAATTATTTTAATAATAATAATAAGTTATTGTCAGAAAACAGACTTAAACCCGGAACCATATCTCCAAAGGTCCAAAGATCGTTTAACTGCTGTGCCACATGAACACTTCCATTGAAGAGACAGAAATGAGTTTAAATTAAGAGATTCAATAAGGAGGAAGGGGAGATGTGTCCAGGTTTCATTGCAGCGTTTTTTTCCGCAGGGTCCTTAATCTTCTAAATATTTAAACATTCACAAAATGTAAATATCTCATGTCTCTTCAAAAATCTATACATATACTGAATAACATATTTCAACCATACAATATTATCATCTAGGAATCAATTATTTACAATATAAAATAAAACGAACTGAATTAACAAAGTACAAACAATGAAAGGTAATTTTCTTTCGGTTGGATATTAAAATTAGTTTGTCTTCTTCTTACTTATTTATTTGCTTAGTCAACCAGAAAAAGTTACATTCATGAGTTAAGTATTAGGCTATATATCTTATAAAGTTTCAATCAAGTTCGAATATCAACGTTCCTAAAATACTTCTTCCCAGTGAGTCATTAACCTTGAGTGGCTGTTTCTAGATCCACTTGTCGTTCGGTGCTTGAGTTGAGATGCGTACCAGTGGCATGACACGATTCTCAGCAAAGAAATGCCGTAGCTGCGATGACAGCCAGAGACGTGTCCCCGCCTATTGTTAATCTCCGACCGCCGAAACCTTCGGCAAATTAGGGCGATCAATTAGACGCCACTGCAGTAATTGAGGGGGAGTTAAGACACTCATCGACACGCGGGTCATAGACAAGGATTTCCCGTTCTTAAGTGGAGAGAGATTGTTTGCGGTGGGGAAATGCTACAAGTGAGAAATTCGACGGACAACACAAGTCCAATCGCTGGTGTTTAAGGTGCTTCTCTGCTCACCACAAACATTGATTCACGTTCACTTAACTTGGGTTTCTCTAGAACATCTGCAGTTCCCATCAGATTCCTCAACAGCTCAAGTAACTTTTAACTGCAGATAAGCAGTTTCTGAAATATAGAATTAAGCAACAGTTGAGATCTGTTCTCAATAAAGCTATGAATTCAGGAGAACATAGAAATAAACTAACAAAGAAATCTAAATGTTTGTCAAAGGTCTGATTTATCGCCAAGATTTCATTGGCGTAAAGATAAGTAAAATGCAAAACCATTTCCATTTAAAAATAATCGAAATAATTAACCGATTTTAGCAAAGTAATTAGTCGTTCTTAAAAACTTTATTTTAAAATTTCATACAAATCTATTAGGAGTGAAGCGGAAAGCAGGGAAGACAGAAAATAATAATTTGCATCAATCTTACAACCACTTCTTACAGAACATGAGAAAAAAACATAAACATCTATCATTGCTTGTCAACTGTAATACATTACGCAAACTTCCAATTTGGACTCAAAACATATTTTTTTTTTTAAATTTACAAACATGTATTCATTAATACACATTAGAAAATTCAACGATTTCTTGAAACATACTGTATTTATGTATTTACTTTGATTTACTCAAAATTACATTATTATTTCTGAAGAGATAATAATATTAAGAAAAATTCAGAGATCATGGCTCTTCTGAAGCTCTTCTTTCATGAACTGAACTGTAGAACCTGCTCATAAGTATAAAATAATAAAAAGTGCAAAACTAGTTTTCCTTTCAGTAAGACGACGCTTTTTTAGTGGATGTCGTAATTTTAATTCTAGGTAAAATTGATTTTCCATACAATTAAAAAAAGAAAAAGTAGATAAGTAATTAACAAAATACTAATTAATGAAAACTGTAACGCATTTAAGATAGATTGAAAATAGAGAAATTGCGATCAATCCGATATAACTGCTCTCGCAAGTGCAAGTAAACTTCTAGATGCGTGATATAGAAACATGTCTTTCTGCCTTCACTATAATCAAAATAGTTTCAAGTGGAAACCTATTCTCACTAAAAGGGGATAGTTGTGATGAAATGAATTAAGAAACTTATTTAAAAAAGCAAGTTAAATATTAGACT
>JAFIDM010000007.1:26038500-26083473 GCA_023159025.1 Thereuonema tuberculata | reverse complement strand
TTTGTTGCCCATTTCTTTGAATTATTCAGGCACGTTAAATCTCTTTTTATTATAAACTTACGGCTTCATTCTTTTTGAATGGTTTTATTAAATTTCTTTTTGTGCCTAGCTGAAGGCAGGACAAGGAATAATTGTATTTTGTATTTTTGTTTAATTTTTGGTTAGGATTTCTTCGGGGAGAGGTCCAGTTCTCGGGAGCGAGACCCGGGATCTTAAACTCTCGCACCTTCTGAGTCTGTCATCGGTGCAGTTTGGCTGGCTGATGAGTCCTAAAAAGAACGAAACGGTCTGTCCCAGTTTCTTACCAGTGACAGCTCAGGGTGCGAATTCCTTTCTCTTAGCGTTGTCCATTCGTTTGTTAGTCATTTCTTTGGAAAAACTTCTTCAGTTTATTTTGAAATAAAAAATGACGAAATATTTAAACAAATGAAGCGAGAGATATTCATATCTTCAGTGTATTAAAATCTTTGAAACTGATGATGGTATGATACAAACATTATGTGTTTGACGCAATTTTCATCAATAAATGAAATTTTCTTTTTCATGTAACTATTTTAGAAAAAGACATTATGTGATTTTAAAATGTCAAATCCTCCCAGATTCCCTGTTTTAGTTTCATTATGTTCAGTTATTTTCTATTAACTCAGCTTAAGGTTAAAATAACGTAGAGGAATATCGTTCATTCAATGATAGACTTGGATGTTCTTAATAACGTCCAACAAAATCAAGCAAACAACTTAAATATATTTTTAGAATTTCCAAAAAAAGCTAAAGTTAAAGTAAAACTTTAATTAAAATATCAAATATAGGCCTACATTATTTTAGCTCCAAGCTTAGACATATCATATATTTAAAATGTATTATTATTATAAGAAAGTTGAGAAAAAATTATATAAATTAAATGTATATAGACAAAAGTGGATAAAATAGATATAAGTCTTCCAAAGTGCTGAATCATAATAGGTATTTTTTCCTCATATTAAAAACATATAAAATATAGTACCTCACAAACTGAAAAAAACATATAAAATATGTTTGTAAATATAAATATTTACAAACTAAAAGTATTACAGCGTACAACAAAACAATGTACAGCTGCTTGTTTTATTGTACGCTATAATACTTTTATGCTCATTTTTCTTGTAATACTTTTAGTTTGTAATATTTCATGTTTGTTAAAGATTTTAAGAGAAAGAACATATTTTTTTATGTTCTTCTCCATTTCTATGAAAACCTGATGAAGAAAACAGGAAATGTTTTCGAAATATCATAGTTAAGATGAAAAGATTTTAGTTTATGATGTTATGTATTTTTTTGATAAAGATTGATGTAAGTATATATACAATACAGAATGTTTCAGTCTACCGGTAGATTATTTTCAACTGTGGAAATACAGTTCTGTATATTTAATATATTCATATTTAAATTTATATATATATAAATAATGACGAATAACTTGTTATTTACTACTGAGAATTGTTGTCCTTTATATATTTTAGATCTAATTCCCATATTACTCGTATTCAGATTAAGTCAGATTAAAGATCGAATTCGAATTCCAAATTAATCCTATCGCTCATAGAATGAAATAGCAACAACAAAATCAAAATTAAATCCAATAATTGGACAAATATTTTATCTTTTCATAGATCGTACCATTTCCGTGTTTATAAAGATTATTTTATATACATTTAATGAAAATTAAATGAGAAATCACTATTATTAATCCATTACACTATTAATCGCACCAATTAATCAGCCCAGCAGCCAATTCAATTGATTTCAAATGGAAAGCTTTAAATACAACTAAATAATTGAACAGCATACATCAAATCAAGTCATTAAATTCCCTAATTGAAATCATTCCCATTTAATGTTGTTGAATCGAAAATGGAATGAAAATAAAGCCTTCAAAATCGATTTCCTAGCGTTTAATGCTCCGATGTAAATTTTAAATTAATTCTGAGGTCTTTAGAAAACCGAGAAATTTCCTGTTACTTGATAATATGTAGTTTGTAAGCGACATGTTTTTAGGTAAAGTGTTCAGTTTTACATTGTTAGTTGCAATATTTTAAGCTTCCTTTAAGTTATCTAATGAATCATTTTTGATCATTACTTAGAATTATACCAAAATAATGTAAATGTTTGTAATATCAAACTTCCAAAGCATTCCTGGGAAAAGTCACAAGAGCTAAGTCTTTTCCTATTGATAATAACTTAGAAAATGAAATAACTGTAATTATTAAACAGTTATAATAAATGTAAATTAGAAACGCAAGTTCTTGAAGGATGTATCTCAGCTAAGGCAAGGCTGTCAATTCAGCCTGGGAATTCCCAAGGACCAAATATGAAATCATTGCTTGACATAAATGTGTGTTTAAAATTACAATAATGTCGACATAAAAATAACAAAAATAATATCAGCAATTAGTAAATTGATAAGTAAATGGTATGCTTTTTTCGCTGTCATTTCTTTCACTGTACTGAATATATATTTCTTTCACTACTGATGTAGTTGTAGTTAATTTATGCTTTCAGTTTATTATGTATACATCTGAGGACGAGAAATTGTAGAAACATGTCATGTAAAGGAAATACAATTTTGTTTAAAAGACTTGTGTGTTATGGTCCTTTCTAAAGAAGAAGAAGAAGTTTTAATTGAGTGCACCACTCCAAACGAGTACAACACTATATATACAAGAAATAGATGAAAAATTACAAAAAAGTATAACATATTAAATAGAAGTGCTAAATAAACAATATAAATTGTAATGTGGTCCTTTCTAAAATACTGTACTGAATATTTTTGGAAATTTCTCAGTTATAATATTACCGACGTCAAATATAGGAAAAATAATCATATACTGATCTTTGTCTTTAAAACTAACTGCAAATAAATTATGGGAAGAAAAAGTGATTTGGAACTAATTTGAATGAAATTTCTTCATTTCCATTAGAGAAAGATTTGTTTAATCTGCTTCTCTAACATGGAAAAACTTATAGAATCGATTTCTGTGTATTTTTCATGATAGAATAAGTTCTGAGGAAGTTTTATTGTTCATTGGCTTGTTCATTTAAGAAATATAGTCGGACCTCTATTTAACGAAGTCGCTAAATCCCGAAAAAAAGTTCATTGTATGGAAAATTCGTTAAATAGAGATTCGCCTTTTAAAATTACTTTAAACTAAATAAAACAGATTTAAAATACATAAACATAAATATTATTAAAAAAGTAATAATTTTAATGACATAAAGCATACATTACCATATGCGTACTTAAATTTTACTAATAAATTTTTTTTTTTTTTTTTTTTGAAAAAATGTTTCGCTCATAGTACGTCTCGCATCTTTGCAATGCACCAAAAACCTCTTCAGGCGTATTTTCTTCAAATTGTAATCCGAGTCGGATTGTTTCAAATGATTTTAGTACTTCATCACACGAAGGTTTTTGGATTTCTTCATAATGATCATTTCCATTTTGTTCATCTTCATCGCAATTCATTGCTGTTTTGTTTTTATTTTTCACACTGTCCAAAATATCCGATTCACTTAGTGTTTCCGAGGTCTCAACTTCAAAATCAAGTGAAAGATAATCATCAATCAGCACATCATCGTTAATTTCTTCTTTTCCCTCAGCTGTATCCTCGAAAAAGTTCGTTAAATAGAAAATGCACTTCGCTATTTGGAGGTTATTTTACGAAGAAATTTGCAAAATGTTCTTGGTTCCAAAGAAAAGTTCGCAAAATAGAGAAATTCGCAAAATAGAGGTCCGACTGTAGATCCGTCTTTTTTTATTGAAAAACTTTTCCATTTGAATTTACGTATTAAAATTTGCACATGAAGTTACCAAAAAATCAACTCCATGAAAATCATTCGAAGCCAAACAATTAACTCTCACTGTCGACAAACCGTGATTGAATGTTGACGTTCAACGATGCGTCGTAATCCATTGTGCTTGGATGAGATGACGAAAGTATTTGTGGATTTGATCAACATTCAGCAAATGAAAAATGTACCGCATTGTAATTTATAGAGGTTTTTTGTTTTACTTTTGCATTGTTTTCATCATAAAAGCAAAGAGAAACAGAAACCAATTAAAGAAAGTAGGATTTACGTTGTTTTAGAAACTTCCTGTTTTTATTTTCTCTAAATAAAACAACTGAGTGATGATTTTAGCAATAGACTATTTATTTTTAAATGATGTATTCTTTCAAAACACCTGGAATGTTTTTTGAAAATATTTTGTACTTTTTCGTTCCTTGATTTTATAGATTTTTTAAAAATTCTAGATGCATCGAGAAGTTGACCTTTTCGGACCTTCCTCGAAGAAGAAGAAAAAGAAAACAAAAAAAAAAAGGGCTCTTCTTTTTCTTCTACGCGAAGATTATTCGTTTACGGATGTTCAAAGACACCAACCTTGTTGTAGGTCACTACCACATCTTAAGTCTGCTCAGCACAAATTACAGTTTCCAACCCATTCTATAAATTATCAGCTGTGCTCAAGGCTAAGAGTCCTCTGAAATTGAAAAGAGAGGAGTGCATCCATCTACCCATAAACCATCACCAAAACACAGTCTAAAATAATAATTATAGACAGCGGAAGTTCATTGCGCCATTCGCCATAAATGTATTTGAATAAAACATTATACACTAAATTAACAGGACGATAATAAATCAGCCTTGTACGTGCACCTACAAGACGGTACCGTTCCACGGGGAATATTACATTGCCAATGTTATATAACACAATTGACGTTCCAACTTTCGTATTGGCGCATGGTAAGACCCAAAATAGTTACAAACACTGTGATTATTTAAATAAACTTACCTTTTCTGCGTAATTATAATTAGTTTAATATGAAACGGTGACCCACATATTAACAGATGTGGTTCTCATTTCTGTTAAAATTAACAGAGAGTACCCGTTGGTAATGTTTCTCTATCGTTAACTTTCCACTTTCTATAACCAGCACTTTTTGGGTTATGGTTAGTGTATTTTAATGGCAACCTGTTTTAACTCCTTAATAGGTTTATTTCTTTTAATAAGCAAAACCTATCTTTAAAATTTGAGGTTCTTAGGATAATCTAGTTTTTGCGTTATTATAATCACAGACGAATATTTTATATTTAAATTCCTCCAATATTTATTAACGAATATTATAAATATACCTGTGAGGTTTCCATATTTCTATTAATTTCTTATCTACTCTTTTCTTTTCGGGTACTTCTTGTACGTTATTTGATTTCTTGACTTTTATTTTTTTTTTTCTTTAAATGTTTGAATTATATATTTTTTAATGAATAATTTACTCATTTGGCTTCCGTTTTGTCCCGCTTTTTTTAACGATCTAGTAAACAAAAGTGTAAAAGTGTGTTCGTTAGTCCAAACTTCTCGTCAGATCCCTTATAGTCCAAACTACAAGTCCTACCTTATTGAAACTCTAACGATTTCTAGATGTGGGGGAAAATACGAGTTCAGGTGTGTGATCGCTACAAGTCTCAGAAGAAGTGGCCAACAACGAAACATAGACAGTAAGTTGTTTGTTTGAATCAAAACATCCTGGTACTGCATCATTTTCATATACGAAATAGCTTCTAATAACAAATTGTATTTCAAGTTTTTGTTTATTTAATTTTTTTACTGTTTCGTATTAATTTTAAAATATATAAATAGTAGATAATACAGATTTCAAATTTAGAAAGAGAATTATTTAGAACTTACAGGAGACGAATTCAGATGAAGATTACGAATTAATAAACACTGAATCTTTGAATCTTTGTTCTCTCACCTGTGATTAAAACATGAAACGAAAGCTGTCCTTAAATGCTTAAAAGATCTCTGATTCAAAATTATCCCAAATTACAACAATAGGAATAGCAATAGAAAAAAAAATGATTTTCAAGAATTTAAAAAGATGTAAAATTAAAAAGAAATTCCAAAATTTCTCAGTTTAAAGCGACTTAAGCAAGTGTTTAACATCTGAACATCACTGCCAAGAATTCCACGTAAAATAAAGTAAATAAAAAAAAATATTTAAAGAATCTTAAATGTTCTTTTATTTACTTTATTTATAAAGACATTTAAAAATACTTAGGAGCCTTTCGAGTTCCTCCGCGGAACTCCTCTTCAACAACATTTAAAATTCAAAGAATCTCTGGAATTAAGTCTATTTGAAAAAAAGAAAATTGTAGTGATTGAACTGCAATGTAATTCAAAACAAAACTTTAAATGCTTTCAAGAAAAGGTTTTTCTCAGAATATCTTAGTTTATCAAGAATAAAAAAATAGCGAATCACTTTTGCTAAGATTAAGAAAGAAAAAAAAAGAGAAGATTAAAGAGTTTACGATGAGCCTTGCACAATGAAGACGATGATGAATGAAAGGTATAAGGAAATTGTAAACTTTAATAAAACTTTAAAACTACTTGGTTTTAAAGAGTTTACGGCTAATTACCAAGTAGAATTCTTCAAAAAGCTGATAAAATTATATAAAGAACGTTTAATGTGTAGAATAAAAAAAGTTATCGCATCATTTGAGTAGGTTCCTTTTTCAGAGAAAAGAAACAGAGAAATTAAATCATATTAATATTCTAAAAATAACCTTTCAATGGTTATTTAATAACTTTTAAAGATATTGTGCAAGTTACAAACTTCACTTGAATAGTGAAATACAATAATATCAGAATAGATTACTGAAATAAATAATTGCTTCTAAATTGTAACATTGTTCTAAGAGTAAGAGATGAAGAAGAATAAAAACGCTAATTTCCCGTCAAAATTCTTCGTGAATTGCAATAATTTGATGGAATTTTCACGCCACGGTGGATCTAATAGGAAGCAATTAGGACTTCTTTCTTCCCACGCTCCTCAATAGGTCAGTTGGGAGAGAAAATAAACAAAGAAAAGAAAAAGCTATCAATTGAACAACACAGGTCAAAACATCACCTCTTTGATTTTTTCGGTAGTTCTTACAAGATCCTCCAAGTGGATTAGCATTTCATTAACCCATCGCAGAGCACTGAACCCACCTGTGACCCCACGAGGTCAGGAGGAACCAGGGTGCCTCGTACACACCAACGTCGTACATCGTAAGGGGTGTTTATTGTTATTTTTATTAGGTTTTTTTGGATGATCATCGAATTACGAGACGTTTATCCGGATTAAACGTTCAATTAATTTCTCTACAACAAACAAACTCTTTTCCTTAAGATGTCAGCTTTATTTAATAAATTCGGAGGCTTCTTCGTGAAATAACCTCTAAGGTTGCAGTTTTTCTCGGAGATGTGTTCTTTACATTTCTATTTAATATTTTAATGACATTTGTTACAGAAATGTTGTTACATCTTTTATACTTCAATGCAAATCTTTAAAAATTAAAAATTTAATAATCTCTGTTTGAACGTCTTTGAACATTAGCCTAGTTTCAGTTTTTTTTCTTTCTTTTATTCCCGATATCAAAAGAAACTAATAATTATTACAATATTACTGGGTAAAATCTAGAATTGTGATATACGTTCTGATCATGTTTGGTAATAGTAATCTAATTTATCAATCTTCACTAAATGATATTAATCTTCATTTTCTTGTACAATCTTTCTTTATACAAGATATATCGTTCAAAATTATTTCTGAACTTCTTCAGGCGTAACAGATGGAGCAAAAAGATCAGTGCATCTGTTTCTGAAAAACCATTAATAAGTAAATTTTGAATTTCATAACAATGTGACAAAACAAAACTGATGTATGATATAAACAATCTACACAGATCTTGCCTTATTAAGGGTATATTAATACCCTTTTAAAAACACGCCAATGAATAATTGTTTACTGTGTCAATATTGCAAGTATACAATTATTCATTGGAGTGTTTTTAAAAGGGTATTACTTAATAGGGCAAGATTTACATAGATTGTTTATATCATACATCAGTTTTGTTTTTGTTACGTTGTTATAAAATTCAAATTTACATATTAAAGGTTTCATGGTTTCGGGATATAAAGAAAGACTAGTTGCGACCCGTGAAATATTCACGGAAGTAAAACAAATTCCACATTTTTGAAAAACACAAGATTGAAAAATATGTTCTAAGCTAATTTTTTTAGAAGCCATGATTTCCACAACAGCCCAATTGTAATTTGAATATCGGCTTATTTGTTAATATTATAATATTGTTAAAATAAAAAAAAATAAAAAATTCATTTACCACTTTCGTAGTAGCCAGCGCTGCGGTTTCTCATTATGAAACATAATGGCAACCTGCTGCCCTAAAAGAATAGGATCGTCGAAATTGAGGCAATATTAACGGAAGTAAACCAAATGCCACATTTTTGAAATACCCTGAAATTTTTGAAAAACTCAAGATTGAAAAAGATGTTCTAAGCTCATTTTTTAAAAGCCATGACTTCCGCAACAGCCCACATATAATTTGAATGACTAAGCCAAATTTTGTTAAAATAAAAGAAAATAAAAAATTGATTTACCTGTTTCAACAATAACAATAACGAATGTCCAACAGCCAATACCAATAATCCTGTCTGCGCAACAATGAGGGCACGTGCATCGTCATTGTCCCCTACTTTGTTGAGTAGTGAGAGAGTGGCTACACAGCCGAAATTATGTAAAAACCGAGGTTTTACAAACTCTCTGATAAATTTTGACGCATGAACTTCATGCATTTCAGTGGAAACTTCATTTATGTGGGAAAGAAAATTTCAATACGCTGATAATAATTGTGTAATCACGATCCGTCGCGGGGAAGTGGGAAGAATATTCGAGGCGCCATCTTTAAACATGGGCGTGACGTCATGCCTGACGTGTTCCAACGCTGCACTGTGATTGGTTATTTCAAATTACAAATTTATAAATTTACAAAGATCCGTACAACTTTTGCCTATTAATAGGATGATTGTACAAGGAAATACTGATCTATTGTTTAATATTAACATATCTTTGCTTAAGATTTTATTAATCGAGTTACAGAAAAGGAATCCTAAATAAACCACGCTTGGGGACCGACTCCAAAAGATATTTATGAGGGATAAAACAATCTTCGAATTTCACTCGAAGGTAATATAATAATATATAATAATCACGTGCAATGAAGCTTCATGTAACTAATGATAATATAGACGACAATTTGATCATACTAAATAAATAAGTAAATACATCTAGCAAGATTTTGCTTCATCTTTGAAAAAATTACACCCGCTTTTTTTTAACTCCTTCAATTCTCCTATAATACATATATCCTGACTATCCCATACTCTATGAATAATTTCTCCTGAACATAAAAACATCAAGCCTACATCATGACTTGCAAGAACGATATTTGTTTTGATAGGACTGTTCTGTTAATGGAACTTATTAATACTATTACTCATTCATTCCAAATAGACTGTGAAAATATCCTTTTAAAATATGATATGCTGTTTCTTACGTAGCTCAATTTCGGAATTAAAATGTAGGCTATCTTAAATTTAGAGACTTCTGCTTGAATTGCCAATCTGCAGGACTGAGTTTTCTTGGATATATTACATAAGAATTTACTGCAAAATTTAAATATTTTAGATACTTTTATTGATAAAGCTTTTCGTTTTTAATTTGTTTTTGTGATCAGTTATTATAATTCTTTATCTTAGTCTGTTATACTTCCATTTACTTTTCCTGTATTGATGCTAAAGATAGATATAAAATACAAAAGATAGATATTTTCTCACTTAAATTTCTATATAATAATTTTCATTCAAAATACTTTATTATGGCTTTCTCTTTTAATCCATGAAAGTATAATCTCAGGTAATGTAGTCTTTCTCTTAAAGCTTCAAGGAAACAAAAAAAAAAAAAAAAGGACCTGCGGACACTGACTTGGTTAAAAATAAAATGATCAAAAACAAACTTTTTCATACAAAACTAACCCTTTACCACTTAGAGGACCTTGGAGAGTAAAGGTCAACCTTGGGATCACATTCCTTCACATAGTCGTGGTGAATTTTCCTGCCTTCCCAGCTGATGAAAAGAAAACAAATTCTTTTGATACATTCATGGCTACGTTCAGCCATTATTAAAACAAATCTCAACAACAGCAATTTACAATGTAAAACTCAACGCCATTATCTGAACAAAAATTAAGTATTTTAGAGGTTAAACAGGAAAAAGGAAGTTGTTATCATCTGTTTTATTGCTTTTAGAGGGAAAAACAGTAACAAAACTACAACTTCGATTAGTTTACAAAATTGTTATTTATAAAAACCATTGTTCTTGAATCACTTCTCGAACATTTATCAACAAAATTTATCGTTTATATTTATTCACTTAAAAAGCAACTAAAATAACAGACCAGGTAACAAAAAGGAACAATACCAAGCACACAACAGAATTTATTCTTAAATCACAGGAGAAAAGAAAGCATTCAAGTGACAGATTAAATTAAACGTTTTGTTGAATTCATTGAATCTACTGTATGTGATGTTTATAAATATTAAAAAAGGTTTTCAGTATTAGGTTTTGAAAAATGTTACTTCAGTAAATTTGCGAACACAACTGTAAACAATGTTATATTCGAATGAAGCCTAAGTTTTCTATAAGGTTATAAATTTTATGGAATGGAAGCTTAAATTAACAATTTAACAAAAAGAAATAATTCACGAAATACATCAAATACAGTGAATAATATTTTTTTAACAAAAACAATACACACATATTCCTTTCTTTTTTTAATTGCAGAACTCCAAGTATTTACAAAATTCGTAGTAATAGTTTTTTACGTGTGGTTAAAACTGTTTGAATAAAAATTCGCACACAATTAAAAAAAAATTAAAAACATATATTTAAAACATTAAAACACAATTAATTTTGACAGTATGTCCATCTGTTTTTGTCAAGTATAAAATTCGCTTCTGATTGTCGATTTTCGCAAGTTTTATCGAAAATATTTGATATACTTACTTCCACTAATAAAAAAATCTTAAATTGTACTGTTCTTTAATTCAGTAACTGCTTCATATGGCAAACAAAAATGCAGTCTCAATTCCAAGCTTACAGCAGGGCTGTTATCCATTGATCTATGTTTTGTTTGTATTTTAAGCAATCAATGAATGTGAATCTACTTTCCCTTATTTTAATTACCTTATAAAATTTAATCATTGGGAGGAAACTTTAGAACAGGTAAGATTAGAGGGATGATGGCTTTAAATAACTCTTCTGCTAACATTAAAACAATTTTTAATCAATTCTGTTAATAATCAACTACTTTTCGCCGAAGGTAACTACGAAATGCAAAATATTCTCTAGTTGTAGAAGGTGCACAAGTACACAAGGTACGAGGCTTGTATATAAGGCTCTTATATATGGGAATCAATGTCACTGGACTCAATGTAAAATATAGAGCAACCGTTTAAAGTAGTCTGTTTCTGCAAGCTACTACATCAAACATTCTCCAAACAAGAAACTTATTCTCAATATTTATGGGGTTTTTTATTAAGTGTACTGTTCATTTTGAAAAGGCAGACCCAATACTGGCGGACGATTCTACTCCTCAAAGTGGTGATACGCTGAGATGGATACTTTCCTAAGAAATTCTTTTGGACATTTTCGCTTTTAAGAAAAAAATAAAGGAGAAGCATTTTTGCAATAGTATTTATTCTTTCCATAATTCTTTCACGAAAAGCGCAAATAAAATGCAACTACTAGTAAACTAACACTGATAAAAAGTAAATATCCTCTCTCTATTTTTCCTCAACCCTATTTTGAAGAAATCGAGGGAGACCTGATGCATGCGCAAAAGCGTGGAAGGGTCTCGTAAACAAAACCGAACAGTAGTAATGAAATAAATGATAAAGCAATAAATCCCACTGTATTACGTGTAGAATTTTTGTGTAGAATTTTGTTTACGGATAACGTTAAGTTTTTAATAAAATTTTAAGAAATTTAATTTAAATCTTATTGAGTTTCGTCCTTTTATTTTTGGATTCTTTCTGAAAGGATTTGATTGACTTTGTTTTATTCGAGTTAAAAGCATTTGAGTCACAGCAAATTATCATTAGGAGTCTCTGGAAGCGATGTCAACACCCTATAATTCATGGAACCATCAAAGTTGGAATAAGACTTACAGGATACATTGCACTGAAACACACATGAACATAGAATTGAATTAAATTGATTGTAAAAAACTGCCAATGGATGTAGATCATCGAAATCAAAATGGGATCATTAGAGCCTGGATTTGTATGATTTAAAAATCTTAGATGTACGACTTAAAAAGATTTAAAAGTATGATTTAGAAATTTGACCAAAGAAAAAAACAAGACTCAGGGTTCAGTCTTACCTCATACGAAAATATTCTAATTTTTGTCGTTATTTGGTCTCAGTTTGCGCATATGTCAGGTCTCCTTCGATTTCTTCAAAATAGGGGTGATAAGAAATAAAGAGGGGATGTTTACTTTTTATCAGTGTTAGTTTACTAGTAGCTGCGTTCTATTTGCGCTTTTCGGGAAAGAATTATGGAAAGAATAAATACTATTGCAAAAATAACAGGTACTAAAAAAAAACCACAGGTCTTAGGAAAGTGCCCATCTCAGCGTATCACCCCTTTGCGGGATAGAATCGCCCGCTAGGCCTGGTTATCGCTTTTGAAAACGAACAGTACAGTTGTATTCTCAATAAAAATTATACGCAGTGTTACATGCGATCAGAATAACCTGAGAAATATTTGAATTAACTTAACATTGGAAACATAAATATTTGATAAATTATGAAAATCCAAGTCCTATTGATAATGTTAATGAAACTAAAGGAAAACTATAGCATTTATCATGAGAAGAATTCTTTTAACTGAATTTCAAGTATTTCACAAAAATAGGTTTTGTTTGATGCAAATCAATTGCAGAAATATTAATAGAAATGATTAATGAAAACAAAAATATCTCATTGCACTTGTTTCATTGAAAAATATGGTTGATTAGGTGGTCTGCTGTTTGTATGTTCCATCTACAAGGCCTATTTTGGTATAAACAATAAGTCTTGACTTTAAATCAACATCTCTTTTATGTCTACGATAAGTTATTCGCTTGAAATAGATTACTATTTCATAAATATAAAAATAAACAATTAGTAGAAAAAAAAAATAATAGTAGAAAAAAAATAGTGTAAAGCAACTTAGACTTACCATAAATGATCTTTGTAACTGCCAAGTATTCTTAGATGTTACTTTGTGACTCTGAAATTAGAAAACACTCGATAGTTATTTAAAGTTAAGGCTAATGATCATCAATCACATTAATAATTATTATTTAAGCGATATTACATTTTACTGTTAATATAAACAGAAGCATTACATAATTATTTCAAAGTATTTTAAATTCATGATTATTTCAAAGACTACTTCCTCAGGTCGTTACCTCAAGTATTTGTTATTATTATTTTGTTAATAAATTCACAGAAAATCAGTGTAGAATGTAGAGCCCAAGCTTACGTACAGTACCGATGCAAGTTTGTACAAATAGTGGCTGCCAACCTTTTGTTGTGCTGTGTTTTTTTCTTTAACTGGTGAACCCCTTTCCAATATTATATTTTTATTCACGTCAACCATCCATCCCAAAAAAAAACAGATAATTCCCTACCGTCCTTCCCCATCTTCGCCCCCAAGTAAGACTCCAACTCAGTATTTTTCCGTGGAACCCCCTCCGACATCTTCAAGTAAATATCACCGGTGCAAATTAATGAATTATTTAATTTCTTGTTTCTTTGTTTGTTTTTGGTTGTTGCACATAATTATTTTTTTATCCCATGTTTTCTTTACGTAAAGACAAACTTTAATTATTTCCAGTATTTTATTCATCATCTTATTATTACAATATTTTGATCAATACAATAAATTCCTTACTGATCTTCTTCAGGTATAGTCTGTAGGGATAAATCCCTTGCACTAAATTCCTACATAATAAATTATTTGCATAATATCCTTGTATTCTTATAAACAATAAAGATATCATATCTCTTTTAATCTATGAGAATTTCTCTATGTTATTAATATTATTTTTAAATAGACTCATTGAATATTCATTAATTTCGACATTCTTTTCATTATTCCAACATTTGAAACTGTTTATAACCAATGCTTCCACAATAAATCGTTCTTTGTGAATAATTTATTATGTAAATAATATTGATTAATGTAAAATGATATTGTTTGTTGTAATCATTGATTGTTAGATCTTTACAAATTTAATAGAAGGGATTTTATCTCTACAAACTCTACCTAAAGAAGATCAGATAATGATTTATTGTAGCTGATCGAAGTATAATAATAATAATAATAATAATAATAATAATGATATTCCATGTCGACATGGAAGCGTCGAACAGATGGCTGACGAGTGGTGAGCTGTTTGGGGAGACCGAAGGGTTCATGATCGCAATACAGGACCAAGTCATCCCTACACTCAACTACAAGAAACACATTCTACACGATGCAAACACACATGACGACAAATGCAGGAAATGCCACACTACGCATGAGACGATCGACCACGTAATATCAGGCTGTCCCCTTCTCTCTCAAACAGACTACCTCCACCGACACAATCAGGTAGCGTCGATCGTTCATCAACAACTAGCACAAAGACACTCACTTATTTAGAACACGGTCCCATACTACAAGTACACAACACAAAGCGTACTAGAGTCAACCTCACATAAGCTGTACTGGGATCGTCCCATTCACACAGACAAAGCCATACATCACAACAGACCTGACATCACACTTGTGATAAAGTCAACAAACAGACCTATCTAATTGATATTGCAGTGCCTATCAGCAAGAACATGCAGAAAACTCACGCAGACAAGATCAGTAAATACACCGATCTAGCACACGAGCTCCAGAAGCAGTGGAGGCAGGACCGAGTACGTATTGTATCTATCGTCTTGTCCGCCACTGGTCTGGTGCCTCACACATTGCACCACAGCCTCAGCACTCTAGGGCTGCACAAAAACAATTATACACAACTCTAGAAGGCTGTGATACTCAACACAGCACGCATAGTTAGGAAATTTTAGACACAACCACACATCCCTAATTCTTTGTTTTTTTTTTTTTTTTGCACACCTTTATTTACACTTGGCAATATGTGCTTTGGTCCTTGACTCGCCATATTGTCTTTGCTGTGGAAACCCATGGTTTGAATCTTTTATAATGATAATAATAATATGATGATGAATAATATACTAGAATATTATCTAAACCTGGAGGATGTACTGTATTTATTAAACATTAATTATTATTTATGACTGGCAAAATAAAGAGCTGTCCTGATGTGTATGAATAAGAACACTCCGTGTTTTTGTATACTATGTATATACTGACGTTGTCATGGCGTAAAACCGCTTGACGAATTTGTCCAAAATGTAATTAAACCTTTTTTTAATATTTTCTTTTATATATACATATATGTGTGTCGTTTCCCTTATTACCTGTTTTATTCGATGGTTCACACACGTTTAACGTCAGATTATTTAAATTCTTATTTTGTAACCCGAAGTTTGCCCCCCCCCCCTTTACATTCCTCAGGACGCGAATATCGAAAATTCGTCGAATACGTATATTTTAGATTTTGACAAAGATCGTTCATGTCGAATTTCGGGTTTCCAACTAAAGCGGTTTCAGAGATATGCCTACCCTATCAGCAGATGATATTCTGCTGATGATGTCCTTGTAGAGGTAAAACAGGCCGAAACTGTTTGTGTGTCCTGAAGTGATTTTTTTTTCAATTTCTAATTCAAATATTGTCACACATTAAAATTCTTTTTAAATAAAACTCAACAATATTTAAGTCGTCTTCTTAAGCTTTAGAAGTTTGACTGCATATTTTACCGTAATATTATCTATGTTGCTTTAAACAAAATAAAACAAACAAAATTTCAATGGAAATTCACTGTAATTATATAATGAAGCCTAACTTTCAAGATTCATCCTGTTTGTACAGTTATTGTACCCAGGAAACTGGCGGGAATGGTTCGATACTTTTGTAATATTCTGATAAAATAATTGAGTCTGTGTTCATTTTGTTTCAATTCTGAATCATTAAAGTTTCTTTTATTATTTCGCAGTTTTCGTTTAATAAGTCTCAAAAAAAAAGAAATCTATCACATCCCAATATAAAATATCTTTCCAATGAGCCACACACAATAGCTATTTGAGCATTATTGAAAGGCTTAACCAAAATGAATCTTTATTGATTGTAGAACAAAAAAAAATCAATAAAGATTTTTCCAATTTGCCCAATCTACGACGAGTAACGTTTCTGTTATCCAAGAAGATACTCTTGATCACAGATGCAAAGAAATGGATATTTTTAATTAAAATTGCGTTATGATCTTTTTTAAGTTCTAAGTCTTTCTTTCTTTTAGATAAACAAACATAAAAAATTCTTATTATTAGTGATCTTGTAGATGTAAGACAGGAGGGTCTCTTAGAAGGTTAACCGTCATCACTTCTCCAGTCGAAACTGTACAGACATGAGCGATACGTCCTTATTGAAACCTTCAGAACCAGTAGAGTTGGAGAAAAACAGGAAATGATTGAAAACGAAATAAGTATCGGGTCGCACCGGTTTCGTTTACAATGTGAAATTATTTTTTTGTCTTGTTTTTTTATATAGTTACTGTAAGAGATTATAAACAAAAGTGATGGGAAAATTAATCCTAATAACTTATTGTGAAGTTATTAATTGTTTTATTTTACGAAAATTAACATTACAAAGTTATTATTATTATTTAAATGAGTATTTAGCAGCTTGTGGATTTGCTAGAAGACTTTTCATGAAAGCAGAAAATTCTAGCTGAATAATGTTCGTCTCTTCTTTACCTGTTCATTGTAGCCTTTAATAAATCCTAATTAATTCATTAAAATTCAAAAACTATGTCAAAATTTTCAAAGCTTTAAAATATTAAATAAATAAAATTCCCTTTTTCATCTGAAACGTAATGATTCCACTGCTTAGAAGAAACTAAGCTTTATTATGAATGTAATAAGGATGTAATTTACCTTGTACGTATATTTCCTGTTTTGCTTTATCCTTAATCAAACTTTGATGCTTTAATGTGCTTTAATATTACAGCCACATTTTATAGAGATCACTTCTCTTGCTTTACCATCACTTTTGACATTATGTAATTTGCAAGATGGAGCGGGAAATCTTCTCAGCATAATTTAGTTGCTTCTACAAAGCAATTGAAATAGAGGTAGCAGAATATTAAACATATTCATCAAGAGGCAAACCAAACGCTTTAAAAGTTTTACAGGTCGAAGAGTCCAATTCTGCAACCTTCAATTTACTTCAATAAATTTTAAAAGACCTCGAATGTATTTTAAAAAGACTGAATTCTTATTTACAATGAAGAAAAATGAAGAATATGAATGAGCGAAAACTAACGAACAATTCAGGAACATTCGCAAAAGTGCTGCAGTCCATTTGTCACCATTATAAGGTAAATCAGAATTATTGCGGAAGAAAAATATTGAGTTGTCAGTTTATCACAGATTGGCATAATCTTTATTGAAATTGTTCTAAAGACTTGAAACACTGCCTAACTTAAAATTTAAAGATTGGTATCTTATGGAAAAATAGAGAAAATAAAGCTTATAAGATAATATAATAAAAAATAATAAGATATGTGTTTTACATGTGTCAATAATAGTTAATACAATTCAAGTTGAAATAAAATTCAATGAAAGGGCTTGAAAGCCGGTTCCCGCAATGTAATGTATACAAAATTCATTTAATGTATTTTTTAAACTTAAAAAATGTGCGTTCATTGAATTTTATTTCAACTTGAATTATATAAAATATAATAAATAATAAATAATATTATAATATAAATGGATTGTATAGGCTAAGTGCTTGTTAAAATACAATAGAGGAAGAAAAAATAAGATAAACAAGAAATCAATTTCACTCATTTCTTTGCTTTACTCTTTTAGTTCTCCTCCATAACCTGAATTTTGGAAAAGTGAGATTTTTTTAATAAACAAAAGTTTCTGGAAACACGAAACCTTCATGAATAAAATAGAAATTTCAAAGCAATTCAGAAAAGAATAGCGTTTTCGCTGGACGGAATTAGTTTGGTCGTAAATTGCGAAATCACTAAGAAAGAGTTGTTGGTCTTGCATTAAAATCACATTAAGCAACGTCTCCACAAATTCCAGTCGTCATCCAAATCACTGACCGATTCTTTAACGACTTTCGCCAAAAAGAAGAAAACTGACCAATTCCGCATTTCCTGATTATTCCGGAAAGTCCTATCGACTTTTAAGTTGTAGATGCTGAGTAATATCTTATTAAATTCTTGCACGAGTTTGGAAATTTATTTCAACTGCCAAAATGGACGTCCAATGATGATTAGGGCTTGCGACCAACGGATTCTCAGGGGTTCTAATTGCCATTGAATTATCAAGAGAATAATTTTAACTTTGAAGTTAAAAGCTGAACATTTTTAAATAAATAAATAAATAAAATAGCTTCTGAATGGCAAATAATATACGTACGGCATCATCAATATAAAATATCTTAACAGTATTGTTAAACAGTTAATATTTTAAATTTTACATTTTTTTTCTAATAAATCAGTAAGATAATGAATTTTATATAGTATTTATTCTTTGTTAAGATGATATATCATGTATTCGATATCATATTTATATCTGTTGAGTTACTTAGAATTCCAATGAGTTTCATATCGATGCGTAACAATGATGTGTTTCTTCCTATTGGATTTATTTGTCGATATGCATCGTTACAATGACCTTATAGAAAGAAAGCATAAGTCAACAGAATTTAACAATTTAACGTTTAACAATAGTCTACTGAAATTGCAATGGATTGAACTGCAAAGATATCTTAAAGGGAATATAAGTTATATGAAAACCGCAGTTCATAGTGGACAACCTAATCTATTAACCAAATTTTAAATATTTTTAATTACACTACAGGTAAGTTTTCAGTTTTAGCATAATAGCCTTTATATTATAATTTACATAAAACAAATTGATTTTTCTTCCCTATCAGATTCGTTTTCAATGAGTTCATTATTGATTAAAAATTACTATAGTGCATAAACTGCACAAATCTAAAAGTTAAGGTTCCAAGGATAAATAGGTTTATACACAATGTTTATCGAGTTTGATCCTAATCTCCTTATCTTTAGGTTGAATTTCAAACCGGTGCGATGTTTACATTAAATATCATGGACTTAGTATTTAAAATATTAGCTACCTACAATAAATAGTGTTTGGATTATCAGAATATGTAAATGGAAATCTTATATCTTCTACTGTCTGTTTGGAATTCGTATCAAAATAAAAAATAATTTCTAACCCATCACTTAGGAATTATTTTAATAAAAACGATAAAACTATCTTGGGTATTTAATTTATAAGGAAAACAAAACCGTTCAGTTAGATAAAAGAACAACTGGTCTTCTTGAACCTCTACAGCGAATTACAAGTTATTTGACACAAGAAATCTCAATAACTTTTTTTTTTAATTATAAACTAGCAATGCGGGAAAAGGGGATTCTCTCAACGTGCGACTGCTTTCTCACAATTACCCGATACAAGTGGATTCTCCCAACCCACGACTGCTTTTAGGCCGGGGCAAGACCAAGTTCCAACGCAAACGAACGCCAACTCTGCCGAATGTGTTTGGTGTGGTTAGGGTTGGAAACGATTGGAAAGGATTGCGATGTTGTCGTCCACATCGGATTTAGTTTTGAATTGGAAACCGTTGGTTGTGGTTCGGTCATTTTACGCAGCAAGGTATTGAATTGATCTTGTCGTAATGGCGTCAACTGATGATGAATTATGTGCAAGTGCTGGATTTGTTGTTGTAAATGTTTAACTTAAGAACAAAAAGAAAAAGCGTAAACCGAGACGTTGGTGGATGACAACACCATTTAAAAATAAAAGTGCATACAGTGCAAGTAATTTGCTGGTCAGCTTCAGTGTTCAACTGCAATACTCTGCCAAATACCAATCTTCTTTTTTGAGAGTTTATAATTTTTATTAGTGGGATCCCATAATATAGGATTGTCCCGGTATAGTTCCATGAGTTTCAAACACAAATCATCGTCCCATTCCATATCGACAGCAGCAAAAACAGTACGTCCAACACCAGCAAATACATGCCAACGACTGAAAACGTTTTAACTCGTCCACACCGACAGAACGCAGGCCAACGCCAACAATCACTTGGTAATCGTTGGAATGCATTGGCGTGCGTTCGCCACCGCCTGACCACATCAATTCCAACGCATCCCAATATCTCTCCACATGTGCCTTGGTATGCGTTGAAGCTTCGGTCTGGCCGCGGCCTTAGATCCAGCGAGTTCCAGCGACTGACATATTTTTATTTTTTATAGAGATTAGTCGCCATGGCCTAATGGTTAAGACGTCTAACTTCGGATCAGAAGGTTGAAGGTTCGATTCCCGTAGCGAACTTGGAGAAATTATTTCTATTTTCACACATCACAACAATTGCGCCGGACAGACAGACCGAGAAATAAAAGATTTCAGTAATATAGATTTAATCTATTCTAGTGGTTTCTATTGATTTAAACATTTACCGACAGCAATTTTTTTTCTAATCAAGTAAAAACTAAAAATATTAATTTTATATACATATTAAACATAGGCATATTGGTATTTTAGTATTGAATTCAATGTTTTAATGTTGTTTTCCCATTATTTTAACTTATTCTATCTAAAATTGTTGCTGATCTAAATAATTTGCATCCCAGAACTATTGTACATTACAGTAAAGCTTTAAAATGATGTATTCAATACAAATTATCAACATATGAAATTTGTTCAAAATTTAAAAGTTAAAATATCTTCATTACAATGCAAATAATGAACTGAAAATCAAGAAAATTTTGTTGATAAATTTTAGAATATGCAAAATTTCATCAAAATCAACAAAAGTTGTTATTTCAATTTTTCACGACGAAAATAATTAGCTACTGTATCAAAAAATAGAATAATAATCAATTTATTTGAATATAGAAGACCTTCAAAAGCCTTGGACTCAACCTGAGAAGGGAATAAAGGGATTATTAGCACAGATAGCAGAAATCCCCCCAAAGCCAGTGATGTGAGCGCTGCGGGTGCTAATGTAATCAACTGATGAAACTCGGTCAGTAAAATAATTATCAATTCGATTAGATTAGTGTCATTACAAGTCCTGTCAGGAAACGCAAACCACAAAGTCAGCAGAAACTGATAGCTAATGGACGAAGAAGTTTTACACCAAGAAAAACCCGACAAGTGTTTTATGTGGAATAGAATATCAGAAAGAAAATCATTCCATGTAGCAAGGCTCAGATTGAAAGACAAAATCTATTACAAGTATGGTAATAAAACGAAACTAGCAACTTCATTAGCAGGCTAATAAAATATTTAATAATGTAATTGAAGATAGCCTTTTTTTGTACATATGAAATTGGTGGGAACTACATTCACTACATTAATACACAATTAGATGTCCATAACCGGAATTAGAGTTTAAGTCATCCAAACAAAAACAAAAGGTAACGACATTCAACCGAATCGGAAAATAAATAAATGAATTCATTTTGCTGCTTGGACAATGTTTCAGTGCATTGTACCTAAGAAATTGGCCTTTAACCTATGAGTACCGAGGTTCAGTTTTCATGTTGGTTTCGTGATAGTGGACGGTAGTGGAGGTTTTCTTGAGGTCCTCCCGTTTCTCCTTTACTTCTCCCACCATTCTTTCTCACCGTCTATTATTATTTCGGTGGGATAGCACAATAGACCAACGATGAGGTGCTCGGCTTCCCTGCCACCCACACTCATCACACGTAGACACATAACCGTCTGATAACGAAGACAGCATTGTAGAAGTTACACAGTTGTAATACGGTTTGCCATCTCAAATAAGAGTCCTTACCCAATAAATTTTGTTACTTTATGTCATGAATTGAACGTTAAAGAGACAATTATAACATCGTACATTAACATCATTGATATAATCGTCTCATTTATAATGAGGTTTCATTAACGTCAAGAATGAATTCAATTAGTGATTCAACATGACTGCGATCTCTTCTGCTCGATTGTTTCGTCGAATCGGCAAAGGTTTTGCTTTACATAGCCATCCAAAACAAATTGTGTTGAATGTATGTAGCAAACTTCGAAGAGATAATCCTTCTCACTCAGTCTGTGCCATTGTCATACTGATAAATGACTTCACAAGAATCAGTTCATCGATAGTTTCAGGATAAGGGAGAAGTGAAAACCGTGTGTTGTGGTCTCCGATTCACGGCCGGACGAGGAAGAGCTCAAGACTATTGAAGTTTGGTAGGTTTCATCTGTCTTGCATCCGACGAAAGGTACATGGATTTTATTCTAAAAAATTAAATCACAACTGCTAAAGTCGTTGAAAAAATAAAATAATGATGATGATCTGAAAAATTCGACTTTGCTAACAACATGGTTTTACTTATTGCAGATGACGCGGCTACGGACATCTGCATTGATTGATCGGGAAGATATTATTTTATGAAAACGACGATTTTTGAGGATATTAAGCAATATCGAGAAGAAAGCAGATGTATTTATTAACGGGATGAAACCTGGATTAACGCAAGCCATTCCAAAAACAATGCAAAACAGTTGATCAAACTGTGGAAAATCTAATTATAAATTTAGACACTGATTCTAGTAGAAGTGAATCTGAAGAATGTCTTAGCGGAATTGAGAAGATGGAGTAAAAATTTGTTTGAAAAAAACTAAACTAACAAACAATCTTTAAATCATTTGTTAAATTATAACAAATAATGAGAAAGAGTAATCAATTCGTTCTTCATGTAGGATTTATAATAATAAAATTATTTTAATCAATCATTGAACAAGCAAACAAAATTAAGATTTCCTCTTTCTAAACCACTACAGAAGATACGATAATAATATTTTAAAAAAAGGAACTGTAAATTAGCCATTCCGACATAGTCTAGTGGTGCGTCGGAACCTGGGTTCGAATCCCGGCGCCGACATGGATGTTTATTTGCTTTCCTTTCCTGAGTTTGTCTGCCTCTTCTTCACTTTCTCTTCCGGTTTGAAGGCATTCCGTAATGATTTTTTTCAGGAAGGCCTGGAAAACCCCTCAGTATCTTTTCCAAAACACCTGGTACAAGATACAAAATATATCTTCCAACCCACCTGGTCAGTGTGAGAGATTAGACCAATATCCCCCAGGGGGAAAGCCTTTAGCCAAAAATGGTTATATTGAAAAGGGCTGAAGAAGACCCGTAAAATTTTCAAAATTTAAATTTATTCACTTATTATTTATCGCTAAATAATAATAATAATAATAATAAAACCTTGAAGTTAATAAGACTTTAAATTCAATGAAGATTTTATATATTTACTAAGCTGTGATGAAGTATTTTAGCAATGAAAAAATTAAAAGTTGATTTTAGACTGATCGTAAATTTACGAATATCACAATAATCTCGTTTTTTTCTCTTTAACATCCTGTTAGTAATAAATCATTCGTTGGCGCAACGATACAGGCTCGTCTCATTTGAGTGATCCGGTCCAACCCGATCTACTTGACTGACAACCTAACAGTTCCAATACTACTTTCCTAGGTTGTCGGGGACTGTAGTAAAGTTATTGCATCAATGTAGTAATGTTAAATTGAATAGATGGAATATTGTATCGTGTTGGGGAAGAAATAGCAATGCTTTTAAGAAATGGCATGAACTCAAATAGGTTTTTGTGTTTTTTCAAAGGGTAAAGTATTAGAAAGATTAAAAATAGCAACTTATCTGCACTTAAGAAACGACTGTCATCAGAGCTATCGTCGTGGGATTTTGGGACAGCTGTTTCATCATGAATCATCAGCCAAATTTACCCTTGACGATAGCTCTGATGGCGCAAAAATGGAAAGATGCTTGTAAATGAAGACAAAATTATTTTAAATATCCAGTTATTGTCGCGCGAAGTTCAGGTCTGACATTCTACCACTCAGATCTTTTGCTGTTATAAAAATATTTCATTCGCCCATTCGTCAATTTAAGCAAAACGCTGACAAATAATATTTAATAATTGGTAATAAATCAGCTTCGTAAACTCAACATTCCCACGGGAAAAACAAATCAACTCTTCAACGATGTATAACACGTTTCAAAGTGTTGGAAAAATTTGAAAGGATAAGATGTAAAGAAGAATTTGAGACAACAGGTGCTTCACCAACTATGTCACCAAATATGTTTTAGATGTTTTATTCATTCCAATCACAGTTCATTTATAAGATCTGCTACAGATAACATTCCGACTGGAAGTGAGATTGTTAATATGTTGATATAAAACTTTGCATAAAAAGCTCAGACCAGCTGAAATAAGGACATCCTACACATGAATCAATGCCAATTGTTTAAAAAAACTGAATTAACAAAAGTAACAAAGATTCCGTGAATTACAAAGATGACATGAGGTATATAAAAAAAATAAGAATAAGAAATAATAATTCCAAGTTGAAAAACGTGTATCATTCCGGTGCTGATTTGAATGCGAAGAGTGCAGCAAAATCACGTCACGACCAAACAACCAATCAAACAGCATTAAAACGAGGAAGAAGACAGACAACGCAGCAGGACATGGAACTTATCGCAATAATAAGGAGAATAAAGCAGAAGAAAGAATGTTACAAGAGATAAGTTACTAAGACTTTGATATATTATTCAACTGAAAAAGCTATATTTCTCAAATAGAAACATCACGAAATTCCATCCAAATTACTCCCCCCTCCCCTGCGAGCACCTGCTGCTTATTAAGTTTTAACCATTTCAAAAACGGAATGTTCTAATTAGTGTTTATCAATCTTATTGCATTCCAACTGTCAAGGTCTGTCTCTCTCTGATTTCAGAAGACATGTCCTTCTTCTTCTTAAAGCTTTTTATCTTTTTTGTAGAGTTTTTAAATTTTAATTACTCATATTAATATTATCTGAAGCAATTTATCCTACGTAACAATAATGTTCATCTAACGTAACCGCGTCAACCTACATCCCATACTTAATATTGTAGTATTTTTCAAAAAAGAAGGATTTGCCATATATGGTCATTACGTAGCGATCGATTTTGTCTGGAATAAACGTCACCAGTCATGACGTCATCAACTTGACCTCGGAGCAGTCAGTCCAAGATGGCGTCGTTTTGTGATCGCATAAGCGTGATCAAGAAAGGACAAACTTTGCAGAGCCAAGCAAGGGGAATAATGTGGAACCTTTTTAATTAATAATAACATTAACATAAAAATGTATTCGTAACTGTAGAAAATATAAAAACCAGAATGTTTTCGTAATGTTCATAAGATTCAGTTACGGATTTTAGCAACAGATGGCGCTATTACGTCCTGGAAACATCAATCCATAAGGAAATTACGTCATCGAATGCTCAACTTTCATGAACTGAACTCTGATAATAAACGAAATACACTTTTATTAACAGTAAAGAGAAACAAACGCCGTACTGCAGCAACTAATCAGAAACATGGATTACCGTAAACTGAATCTAAGTCATTTTCAATAAAGCATTTTAATTTTGAATGATTTATTGAGTACTTCATCAGTTTATGGAGAAATTAATAAAAAACAAGGAAAATATGGAAGTGCTTTTCATTGATTAATTACTACTGGAAATCCTTATTGCATTTATGTTTATTAACAACCTAAGTTTCTTAAAGTTAATTACTTTTAGCGCTGTTTTCGTTTGTTCTTGAAAAAAAGAATAGAAAATTAAGGAAGAAAAAGACAGGCAGACGGAAAACAAATACAAATCCTTCTTCCGCGATTTTGGTAGAAATCAAATGAAGTTTCTCTCTTTTGTGGGAGTTACTGAATGGACAATGAATGAATAACAGCTAAGATTTACTAAGAACAAAATGTCTTACCTCATCCATCATGAGTTATTTGGTTCATTTCTTACATTAGTAAAGAAGGTGAATGTCAGTTTATTCACTGCTGATATGTCATTAATCAAGGCTGTGACTGGTTTCTGTTGAATAAATGGAATGCAATTAAGAATTTAACAAACAGGAAAATGTACATCTAAGAAACTATTTACTTCAAGATTAAGAAAAAAAGGGTAAGATTCTACAGTTCCAGTTTTTATCTTTTTTTGCATTAAAGACAAACAAATTGAGATTATAAATGCACAATCCAATTGCATTTATATGCAATAACTATTTTGTTTCGTAGCTGAAGTACAAGAATATCTTCGTTGAAGGTGTCAAAATAATTGAATGATTAATATTTCTAAAATATAGAAATGTAAAATTCTTGGAAGATTTAAGTTATGTTTTTCATAGATATCCCCAAGACAACAAACGTTCAAAGTTAAGAAAGTCTATATAATTTTGTAACATGTAAACTAAGGAATATACTAAGTTTCAGACATAATTAATCATTCTTTATTTGCTTTTTGATCTTCGATTGATTAAACCAAATGTAATCAAAGAGAAAATAATAAGAGAAAACTTGTAGCTATTTGTATGATTTGGATGAATACCTTTTAAATATAAAAGTGAAAATATCCTCACATAAGGCCTAATAGGGCTGTTGGGATCATCGGAAGTAAGGCTCCTGGCGGATCCTGACCAAAGGGACAGCTCGCTTTTAATAGCCAGGAAAAAACCAGCTGTTGTATAGAGGGCTGAGTGAATCCTAGGACCTGTCTGGAGGAAAAACTCCGACTTCCGCCAGAGATTGAATCCAACTTTCCAAGCCGCAGTCAAGTGCATCACCACTTGACTACAGGACCCACACCCTTTTAAATCTACGCTTTCAAAATTTTGAGTCCTTCTGTAGAAGACGTCTTGACATTCCCTATTCACCAGTTGATATTTTTTTTTTTAAACTGTTTTACAAATTCCAATGACAGTATAAAGACATTCTACATTAACAAATAACAAACAGAGATTGTTTAAGAAATGTTCGAATTTATGTTAGTGATTGATCTACCTTTTGTTCTTCTTAAAGTATAAAGAAGAGCGAAATAAATCTTGATATCCTCTTTTATATAAAATGAATTTTCTCCTGAGATTAAATGAATGATATTAATCAGTAATTAAGTCAATTAAATTCCTAAAAGAATAAGGATGAATTCTTTTCAACCTTTTCGGATTATATCTCCTGGAATTACAGAATTGTATGAAAATATAAGTTGCAAATGGATTAAGATTATCAAATAGAAACGAAGCAGATTTGTCTGTTAGAAATTAAGAAAAAAGGTACTAAATTAATAACATTTAGCTTCTTCTAATTTGAATAATTCTTTTACTTGTTGCATTAAGACAGATTCTTTCGCTCTTTTTCTAATCCGATTTCCCCCGAGAGATCTTTGATGTCGCAGAAATAAGAATTGCTTTTGGTGACCCCCTTGTGCAGTGTGGTGACCCCGTGGCCGGAGTGGGTCGTAGCTGTGGCCGGGTTAATTACTGGCGGGCGCACGAGAACCAACGTTTAACCTCCTCCCTCCACCCGCTCCGACCTCTGACTCCCTCACTGGTGAGTGACGGCAAGACCCAAGTGCAGGAGCGCGCCAAACGCCTACAACAGCGCGCTTGTATCCACCCCCTAAAGGGTAAGTCTCCACTGACAATCAGATTAACATTCTCAGCCGAAAATGCATATCAGCCACCTCCAAGCGCTAAAAGATCCGCTGTATTCAAATCACGCGTTTCGAAAGAGAAATAGGCGATCACCAGAGAAGGAAGGAAAAGAAGCGAAACAGCAATTAATTTCTTCGAGAATCTTCTTCCAGTACGATACAAGGAAAGGTTTGATCTACGACCTTTCGCATGAGTGAGGTCTAATAGTTGTCAGCGCATCTGAATAACACAACAAAAAATTTACAATGAAACAAATAGGTGTGAGAAATTGTTTCTCCATTAACACCTTTTTAATTACAAGATCAAAACTATCTTTTTTTATTATTATTACTCAATCTTTTCATTGAATTTTCGACAAAAAAGGTTTTTTGAAAAAAAAAAAAAGTCCTTTTCATGTCTTACATCGATACATACGTTTCTAAAAACATTTCTGTGAGAGTTTGGTCCTCTCTCCCCACCCAATAAACCACAAAATATACAAACAATCCATACTTCTTCCTTAAATCTTCTCTTTTATAATAAATATTATTAAACATCATCCACCAGAAAATAAATGTCATAAAAACTACATTTATTATCTGAAAAAAAAAACGAATTTTCAAGGAGATAAATTCACCGTCTCCTCTTTTTCAAGCCTTTTACATTATAATAATAAATAAGCGAGATTCTTTTATGACAATGACCTTAAAATATTGATACTAACAATAAAAAAACGTTAATACAATTATAATAAGGTATCATAATCTACAATATAATAATCACATATTATTAAATAATCACAAATTTTTATCGAAAAAAATACATGATTATTCTTATATATAAAGACTCTTAATATAAAATACTATATATTAATAATATAATATATAATAATATACATTTTAATATATAATATTTAAATATATAATAATATACATTTTTCATTCAGTAGATGAAAAGTTTTCCGTACAAGTTATTTCGAAGAAATTTGCATAAAGATGTAAAAAAATTCCCACAAATCATCGACTCCTTCTAGATATTTTCAGCCACCCAACAATACAAGCAATCCTTTAACATTTGATTCCATTAGAATGAATAGTATTTAAGTGTTCAATAAATAAAAACCACAAATTCATTTTTCTTCTAGGTAAACACACTATATTTCAAAAACATGAACTGTTTTCTTCTTCAGGTAGGAGCGAAACTAAATAAGTTTCCTCTCCTAAAATCAAAAAAAACATGAAATAACATCGAAAATGATAATAATTGAATGATATCACATAACAATATTGAGCATAATAACAATATAATTGTCGTATATGATAACAATATACAGAATAACATAATAATAAATGTCGAATTTGACAAATAATTTTAACATAAAAAAAAGATAAGAATAATATCTTATTTAAGCTTTATTCGTTTTTTCGTCAAATGAAGATCTGATCGTCTGTTCATGTAGTTATTCAAAACTTTACAAACAAACTAAGGAATATATAGGGAAGGAGGACCTTCCCCCCGAAATGAAGTGAATAGGCCCTATTTTCTTATGATTTTTTGTGGTTGGATGGCTAGTTAAGAGGACCTTAAAACCTCACCCCCGAAATAAAACCCTGTATAATTTTCAGGAAAGAAAGTAAAACAAAATAACACCTAAGTAAAGTAGGCTTCAAATTCATCTCATTAGACTGTAAGTAAAGGTGTAAACTTCTTGCTGTTTCACTCTGATCATCGAAATGTTTTGGCTTTTATTTTATCCAATTGTTTGAATCATGAGTTTTCTGTTATCTCTAAAAGTCTTTAGAAGTCTTTTTGTCTCTTGTAATTCGAAATAAATTACCACTAAGAAATTCAGTATTTCCGATTTCTTTTCGAAAAAGTCATTCAACACTTTGATCTCGTACAATATTAAAAACATCCATCACCGGAGCCAGACGAGGACAAAGTATTTTGACAATGTAAATTTTGACAATACAAAATTTAATGTATTTTGACATTAAAAAAATATACTTTGTAAAACTAAAATTTTATGTAATGAAGTAAAAAAAAAAAAAATATCAGTTAGTCTTTTTACAAGAAAGTAAATTACCCTTAATTAACTACTGAAAATTATTAGTAATAATGATAACAATTAACACAGTAATAATACTAATGCTTCTTACACAACAATATTAACAATTGCCAACAGGACGTCATTGTTAATATTAACAAACGTATTGTTACATAAATTCTTTAATATATCCAAATGATGCACTAAGCATTGTATTAGCGGCCGCTAGGGTACAGTTTGTCTGTAAAACATAAAGGAACGGTCTTGCATTTATATGCTCTTGCTTTTAATTATTTTGTTTGTACAATTGTGCATATTATGGGGCCACTTTGCTTTTTTTGTTTTATTTTTATGTCTAGTTGACATTGTTTTAGTTTTTTATAGTTAATATTCATTTTATTGATAAAAGACGATTTTATAACATTATTTAAGTCATTTTGCAGAGAATAATAACCATTTTTTTGGCCTTTGTAACTTTGGCTTTTCTTTTATTTTTTATTTTGCAATATAAATAAAAGTAGTACAACTACTTTAATAAGAGATTAAAAAAAAAATACTGAACCATCAAAGATAAATGAATGAAAATGACTGGTACTATATTATAAAAAGTTAAGTTTTTAATTGAGTCTTAAAAATAATCTTAATATTGTAAAAGTATATGTGTTGTTGTTTGAATGGATCCCAAAACCCTATTACCTATCGGGACGATATTCTGCACAATATTTACCAATGGGTATAAGATGTCTTGAGTTTTTTTTAATTTTTGGGGGACTCCACATAAACGTGCTCTAAAATACCAAATTTATTACATAACTCGAGGAAAGATTGAAAAAAGAGAAATAAAGGGGCAAAACTTTGCTTTTCCCAGGTAGCACCGAGTACTACTACCAGTATTTAGCACCTGTTCCCTTAAAATTAAATCTGTGATTATTTTCCCCTACTCATGTACTGACTATTTGGATTTAGTTTGTTTAAGTACCTTTCATTTATATGTATATTCTAATTGGATTCTTCGGAGACAATTCGCTAAATCAGTTGTTGTTTTTATCTGTGATATGATTTTATAAAGAGACCCTCCAAGCACCCCCGAATTACCTGATTTTCGAAAACAAAAATACTTATTTATATCTCGTTGGAGAACTCGAAAAACCCAATTCCGAAGTTGAATTTACTTTGTATTCTTTTGTAGCTTCACTGTTCGAAAAGAAAAAGCTGATGAAATATAGACGGTGTCTTGTACGTCGGAATGTCACAAGTAATCACTTTGCACTGATCGCACGGAATAGGACAAGTGACAACAAGAACTAAAGAGATGGAAGGAACAGCCGACTCCATCAAGGGTGGGTTCCCTGTCGCGTTCAATTGCCAAAGGAATCAACCACTGTCACCAATGATTCACCAGACTGACGAACACACTCGTAAAACACGACCTACTTGCTACTTTCAGAATGGAATATTTCAGCATCGTATTAACAGAAATAAACTACCTTCGCCTAAATTAGGAAGGGAGCTTTGAAAACTAAAACTAATTCATTATAAAAAGCTAAATAATATTAAATTTTAATAAAACGTTACACTGCAAATTATCCCGCATCAATATGGCCGTGAATCAGATCAACCCGTCATGTGAGATAAAGACAGTCCGAGAGAAAGAAGAAGTCCACAAATCTTCTCTTGTTTTGTTTAGATAATAAAAGAATGGAAACCATTAACTAAATCGGAATATTTGTCTTTAAATTAACTTCCCTTCCAGAAAAGTTAAAAAAAAAAGTCAATATCAAGGAGCCAAGCGCAGATTATTCTATTTGCAACCACTTTAAGTTCGCACAAAATATAAGATGTTAGAATTTTTGAATACAAACACTTGTCTCTATACTAGCAACATTAACATGTTGAGATACATCGAATTTAATATTTAAGACTTTCAGAGTACGGTAGAAATTCACTTTACATGAAGCCGCATTTATTCTTAGCACAGTGAATTTAAAATATTTGTAAATTCATGATACACTACCGAGGAATGATTGGATTTTGTTATGTGAATAGTTTGACTCAAGAACAATTTATTTAAGCTGCAGATTCGTGGACCTAAGTAGCAATGAATCGAGTACTTCAAATTCGGTGTTTAAAAATTTTGGTATTTCCACTTCTGGGTTGAAATTTCGTCATTCTAACTTCGATATTGACATAATTCGGGTATTTTAAGTAGTCTATATTATTTACATTTATTAAATTTTAATTCTTGTTGAAAAGAATTGCTATTAGGAAGGGATTACAACGTTTCAGGATTACTATTTTCATTGTTGTAGTAGAAACAAAGATCTTCAGCGAATTGAACCGTTATAAAGTGTGAAATTATTTAAATTACTGAAGTTTCACTTGACCAAAAATAAGGAAACCGAGATTTTTCCATTCTGCAGTCTTTCTCAGACGAAATTCTTAGCAGTTGTTTATTTTCGTTGTTATGTTTAAGAGTTTTGATGTAAATAACGCCATTACCAGAAAGCTACCCACCAATCATTCTGTCAGGAGTATAAAATTTTATCTAAATTACGCCGGTTAATAATTCTGCGGGGGACGAAGCTCCAGTGCACATAGCTAATTGCAAGAGGAGGGTGGGGGGAGGTTAAAGACAGACAGACATTAAAAGCTTTGGATTAACTGCCAACGACGTGGCAAATGCACAACAATCCCGGTCTAAGACTGGCACTGCCGGACGAAAACAAGACGAAAAGCGAAGGATCTTCGTTTTGGTTGTTGATGGCGTCGTAAAAAGATGCCAACAACCCATTAACAAGGCAACTTGTCTCGAAAAAAACTACCGAAGTTTTCATTGTAATAAAGGCTTTAGAAGTGCCGGTGGCGAGAATATCTTACGAAATTAACGCACTACAAGACTTCACAAAAGAACCCGGGATCTCAAGACTTCCATTACGTCTTTGCTTTTTTATGGCACAGCGTTTAAATATCGAGCTCTGTCGGAGAAGGAACTACAGTTTAATCGAGTGGACCCATGTTCTTTGATTTGATATGAGTGGCTTTTCTTATTCTAATAATAAAATCCTTTCTCTTTTTTTTCTTAAATTCTTCATTTACTACATAGATGACACGCAGACACGTGTAAGTTCTGATGGAGACTTATTCTGTTTGTTTCATTGTCTTACATCTGTTGTATATCTTAGATAAGAAATGCAGCCAAGTCAAATGGCACCAAATCCCTCTTCTCTGGGCTCATCATGTATCCTTCCGCTTTCGGCTTTTCAGTCAAAATTCCAAAAACAGATAAAATTCTAAAGAATGTTGATGTTCATTACCTTGTTAACATAGAAACTTTAAATGTTAAGGATCCTTTTAGAATTGAGTTAAACGTTTTCTCAGGGTTTGACAGTTTTTTTTCCCTAAGCGGTAGAGGAAGACAGAAAGGGACAGGAAGTCTTATATCCTTCGATTTCGATGAAATTTGGTTGTTTTCTGGTTACAAAATACGAATACAACATTAATTTGTAACTATCATGTAATTTTTTGTTTTTTTTTACCAACTGGGAAAGGTTCGAAGTGATCTCACAATTCCATTTTTTTTCCTTGTCCACATCAGGACAACTCTTTTTTTTTAACCCGCACGAGAGAGTGGTATTTTGCTAGTCCGATAATTATGACAGAAAATTTGAAATAGGAAACAAGGATTTGCATTAATCAGAGTGTATAATTCAGTTTTTGAATGAAATAAAATTTCACAGGTTCACTTCTAAACAAAGTAATAGAATTCTGTGTAGGGTCGTTTGATTTAAATATGTCTGACAAAAATCTTTGTTTTTAAATAGTTAAAACAAACATTGAAGCATGAAATAAGATTATGTAAAGAAACAGGATCAAAAAGTTTATTATAAAATGGTAGTTTAGGAAATGCGGATGTTACAATAGAAATATATTGCTGATGTGTTTTAAGTTTCAGCAACAGATTTCACTTATTAGCAATCAGAAGAAAATAAAACCAAAGGTTTTCATTTCGAAAATAAGCTCAGAGACAAGAAAGCTTCATTAGACTGGAAAAGTGAAATTTATGAAATCACTTGGTCCTTATGTGATTCCTAATAACTTATTCAACCGCTGAACGAATCTTCTTGAAACTTAGTATACATATTAAGATAACAGACAATTGAACTTTCAATGTTTTAAATCGTTTCCAAGTGGATCTTTCTCAAGAAATTAGCGAGAAGAAGAAGAAGACAATAAAAAGCTCACAGAAAAACATTAGAAATTAAACAATGGATTTGAATAAAATAAATAAAGAAAAGAAAATTCAGCACTTTGCATAAAAAGGAAATTATCTTTCTGATTCGATTACGGGAAGGAATTGGGAACGGCCGTTTCGTCCTGCTACGGACTCATCAGCCCAATCAAACAATGGATTTCTTTCCTATTTTTTTTAATACTTCATTGTTTTAACAAATAATTTTATTTAGAATTTTTTTTTTAGAAAATGAACAGTTTTATTTAGCAAATATTAGAATTTGAAAAGAAACGATATTTGTCCAAGTCGACTAATACTAGTTCAGTGCCGTTTCAAGGGATACAGTTAATAAAAATCACTGTATTCGAAATAATAAGTAGATCTTGCTTGTATGTCTTAAAGGATTGTTCTGTTAACCTGTGCAAGACAATGGAATTTCAGTAGAATCTTTGTCCAAGTCATCGTAGGACTTTTGCTAATGTTTCTTTTGTTCTTAAGTATCTCCCATTACTTTGAGACACTTAATGAATTTAACTAAAAGGCTTCAAACTATCATCCATACTTTTGCAGAAAAGCACATTATAGGCATTTCAAAGTTTATCAATGTCAGTCTGTTCGGAACGTTAACAAAAGTAATTTATGGCTCATGTTTTGGACATTGATAGAAACAGACATAAAATTTGTTAGTTCGCTCGTGGCATTATGAATCGATTGAAAATCTGCTGGATCTATAGATTTACATCTACTTTTTTTTGGTACGTATCTAAAAGATCCATCCGCTGGAAACAGCTTGTGCTTAACACAGTGATTAAGGAAATTCTAATGCTTTATTTTGGTTAATTTTTGTTGCAGGCGTACGGAGTAGTGTTTGCATCCACCAGAAAGCCCAGTCTTTTAATCCTATTGCAATTCCATTGTTTCTCTGGAAGGTGTTAAGGTCCACTGAAGTTTGGTGACGAAGACTTGCAAGGAGTCTTGGAACGGTTGCTAAAGTCAACGACTGAGTCATCGTTATCAACAGCCATTAATGGATAATCTCATTAGGAACACATTCCCACGCTGTGGTCGGGAATGGAGAAGGCACCTAAATCAAAACGCAGCTTCGGATCCTTTCAATTAGGGGTCTCGAATTAACTGAGTAAAGCCAAGCCAAATAAGATTAGTTTGTCGATTCAATTGCATTGCAAGTGGGGGTGGATGGGTGGTTGGGGGATCAAGTATAATTAGGCCGCGCTTTGCTTCATCGAGGAAATGGACAATGAAAGAGAATATGATACAACTGTGTGTATTTGTCAGCGCTAATGAACCTGTTTCTTGGGAGTTACAATGACAACAGCCAAACATTCACAATGAGACATCTAGGCCACTGTCAACGAAAATGAAGTCACATTTACAAAAGGTGTGATTGCGAGAAAGAAGTGATTAGCACTGAAAGAAAACAAGTTGATAACACAGCAACAACTGATATTATTTGGAAAAATACAAATAGACCAAACTCAGAGAATTAATAAAAACAGGAGAAAAGGATAACTGCAGTCTAATGGGAAGAATGTTATTAAATGTCAAACGTTATTTTTGGTCTTGAAAACTTTGAGAATCAGTGGGAAAAAAAATCATAAAGCACAATAAATAAACCACAGCACTGTGCTCAGAAAAAGACAAGCAAAATGTAATACAGAAATAACTTTGTCTTTATAAGTTTCCAACATAAAAACTTACAAAAAATTCCATTTTTGCAAGGAAACCAGCTTTAAAAAGTCTACTTATGGTATCAGTTGAATAATGAACCAGGAATTCACAACTTCTTATCCTTTATCTGTATAATTTTCTAAAAATTTGTTATTTGTTAATGAGAATGATCTATTAATGAAATGCTTCGTTAAAATGGAACAGTTACATCGGACAAATAGCAAAAGAGAAAATGAATTATAAAAAGTAATAGACAAGTTGAATTTATTAGTGATTTCCAAATATTAAGGGTTTAGTTCAAGAAATAGACTCATTAGTTTTTTGTAACTTGTTTGGATATGAACTGGATGATCTGAGTTTGATTATTAGGATCAAACAGGTCCTAAAGTTCTCCAGTCCTCTGGCGAATGAGAGGTTTTTCGTGGTTGAAAGGCGAGCAGGTTTCAGATTGACCTCCTGACCTCTACTGAAATCACTACAACGTTAGAAGCTTTTACCTCCCACGATTCCGTTTTGGCCTGTGAGATAGAACAAATAACTGCCTCAATAACTAAGAAAGAAAGAATTGTTTGCAGCAACTTCTCAAAAAAATAGCTGAAACAAGTAAATAACTATGTTACTTAATACAGTATCTGTTACTAATTTCATTCTTCTCCATCGCTTTATTGAAACTAGTGGAAGACTGAATATTTTTATGATTAATTACAAGCCTTTCTTAAATGGTTTTGCTATCAAATAAGATATAGAGCAGCGTGCACCACGCTCTGTCAAAGCGGTTGTGGAGTTGATTAGCAGCTGTTGGTAACGACGCTATCAAGTCAAATAACAGTTGGTGTGCACCAAATATAATTAGACACAACTTTACCGATGAGTAGTTGATAGCGTATCGTGTTTCTTAAAGTACCTGCGATTCGTTAATAAATTTACGTCATTTCCGGATCACTTTTACATGCGCTGTACTTTTCAAAATGGAAGCTTCGTTGAAAAAGGAAAAAAAGGACTTTAGTAAATTAAATGCATCCTATTCATTATCAAAATCACAGGAATCCGAGTCGATGTCAGCCATTTTGATAAAGGTCGACAAGGGAGAACTGAAGACTGACTTAGCCGGAGAAGATTGGGCTGCTAAATATCAATGATTCAACAGCAATTTAGCACGGATGATAGTTGATGCAACAGAAACGTAGTTTTAAAGGAAGGTTTCAACACCTCTCAATCTTAACGTGAGCTTGGTGCACACCGCCCGCAGTGGGCGCATACCAATATTCAAATATCCATCTAGTAAGATTGAAAAACAATTAATATCGAAGATCAGTTTTTATTAATGTAATTATAATACATCATTTCACAGAGATTGCTGCATTTATATCAAAATCATTTATGAGATCACAACAGGTAATATTTACATATCATTAAAATTTCGAAAGTAAATAATTTTTAAACTTATCCTTATGCTTTAATGGCAAAACATATTTCGTCATTTTTTTCTCCACTAGCTGCTTATTCTATGGATTGGATATACTGTACAGGGTGTTTCGGAAATGGTAGACAAAGCGAAGAGATACGGGTTTCAAAGGTCATTTTGAGTCGAAAATGTTCTATGACATTCTGTTATACAGGTCGTAGTTTTAGAGTTAGGAAATGAATGCTTTGAGAATGGTCCCTAATCAAAGGAAGCTCAGTTCACATTAGGAAGTGTAAGTAAAGTAATAAGACATTTTTTTTAATTATCATACCTGTTTTCAGACATGACATTTGTCATCCGGATTGCTTTTCGTAATAAACCTTTACCTTATTTACTTCACTTCCTAATATGAAGTGAGCTTTCTTTGATTAGGGACCATTCACAAAGCATTCATTTCCTAACTCAAAACTACGGCCTGTACAACAAAATGTCATAAAACATTTTCGGCTCAAAATGACCTTTGGAATCCGTATCTCTTCGCTTTGTCTACCATTTCCGAAACATCTTGTATATCAAAATCAACCGATATCTTCCTTTCAGTAATATACAGATGTATTACAACTATTATATATCTGATTAAGATGATTCAACAAATATAACTTATATCTTACGAAATAAATTTTTTGGTTACTGAACCGATGTACCATGAAATTTCACTTTAAAATTTGTTAGAACGTAGGATACATTTGTTCTTTACTTTGTTTCAATTCATCAATAAGAAAATTTAAAAACAAACAGTTAATTTTGAATTCTAAGAAAGTCTTCAAAGTAGTGATAAAACCTTTAAGCAAGGATAAACAGGAAAAAAAGTATAAATATTGCGTAATGATTGCCTCGTAAATTTAGAAGATTTACAACAAAGGGATGTGTGAGATTTCTGTTTTTGTGAGTTTCCAAACGAGTAATTCAAAGATAAACCTTTTGTTTTTGTGGTGCCATTTTTTTGATAAGTTCTAACTGTTTGGGATTCTTAGCGAATGTCCAGTGAAACTGGTTTTGTGGCTTTGCAGTGGAAATAAAGAAAAATGGAAAGAGAAGCCCAAAGAAAAGGATACTCAAAAGAAGTAAGGAAATAAAGTAAAATATGGTACAATGTTATTTGTTTTTATAAATTTGTAATCTATGAATAGTGGAAATACAAGAATAACAGTAGAAAATGTACTCAAATGTGGGTTGATATTGAATCTAAGGGATAATCAGTGGAGGATCAAAAAAAATTCTTCTTCTAAGTTTCATCATCTGATTAAGTTTTTGAAAAATAATAAACTAAAGAACAGAAAAGATAAATTTAGATACATTTAGATGTAAGACTTCTAAAGACTTCACAGAAATTTTGAAAAGGTGCAAACTACGTCTTTAATCTCTTTCACAAAAATTTATTTGTTTATTTATTTATTTAGCTTAATATTTGCAAAGTATTTTGGAAAAGACTTTTTTGTTTTAAGCAACACAGGAAACAACGAAATCTCTAAAATGTTTTATGCTATTTAAATATTTTACGTCAAACGCGACTAATCTTGAATGAGAATTGCTTTCCTTATGTAATACTTATGTCAATAAACAAAGAGTAACAACTGTTTTACGTTTTTTTAATCGTTCAAAGGTTTTATTAATAATGAAGATAAATTTCTTTATTATATTGTTATTATTATAATAATTTAATAATCTTATATTATTATAGTAATATATTATTGCTTTTTATAATGTTAGCATTGTAACAGTAAATATTTGCAAAAGAAAAAAAACAAACAAATAAATTTTAATTACATTTATTTAATATATTAATAAAATCTAATAATATTTTAACACAATAACAATGAAACATTGGCAATGTCTTTTTGTATTCAACTGTGACCTTTCTTTTAAATCATTTTTTTAAAATCTTTAATGAATTTTAATAACTTGATAATTTCAGAAACATTTATACAAATTTTACACTTAAAAATGTATATACGAAAACGTGGAGCGCACGATAATATATACCATCTCAATTATCTATTGCATGCGCCCCACGTTTTTCGTTTTAAATCTTACAAGTATTTTCATAGCTATTAAAATTTTCAATCACAAAGTTTCAGGACTATCTGTATGGGGCTAGGAAAAATTGTTTTATACTTTTTAGTCCGTCTTAAAAACGTGGTATATTAAAAAAAAAAAATGCTTTTAAATAATTTTTTTTTCTGCGATGAAGAATTAAAGCTATAATGTGTATTTAAATAAACAATTAAGAAATAATATCTTTTTAATTATTTAATAGCACACGAAAAAAAAATCTAATCAAACGTATATCATAGGGAAAAAAATAGTAAATTAAAAAATGTTACTTTTTCATAAACTGCGCTTTATGAATAGTTAATGGATTTCTGTAAAAGCTTCAAAATCCATACATACACTTTTCATTGAAATATACAAAATAAGGAAAGGTCTCGTCTTGTGTGTCTCTTTGGCCGACTAAACAGCTTCATTTCTACAATATTTTCAATAAATTCAACAACAACGTTTGGGTAGATAAATAATTAAGGATTACTTAATAAATCCGTATAAAGCGTTTTAACGAAAAAATAAGTAACAACAAAATATACGTTTTAAGAATGTAATTTGATTAGTGACATCATAATACAAACACTATGTTATAATATCCTGTAGATGCATCTAGTGAAACTATGAGATTAGTTTTCGTTCAAATGTTCTACTTATTAGAGCCCTGTTAAGAAGATGCCTCAATTTTAATGTTCTACTGTTTTGCTAAATAGTTGAGTTTTACAAAAACAAAAATTCGGATCTACGGCTTTCTCTGAACGCATCCAGAACTTAGTTGCGAAGTCTCAAGCTCTTTTAGATAAATAAACTTAATACTGTTAAACTAAAGAAACAAGAAGAAAAACCAGTTACGTTTCCAAAAGGACCGCGATGAGATCTTTAACTAGTTCCTGGTATTTGACCTCACTTTTAGACTTAATTCCACTGACACGAGGATTTGTCAATTCTAGGCAATCTCATTAATCCGCTTATAATTTGTCTTCCCTTTTTTTAATTAATACCATAGTCTTTATATTGGTATTTACATGCAATTAAGGAGTGATTGGACACAGCAGTGACAGGTACTAAGCTCTTCCACAAATGATAACCATTCTTACAAATGGAACCGTCCAAAATATTCTCAAAAAGTAGGAAAGACGCGATGTTTATGTTATTATAAGTGAAACTGCCTTACTTATGATAAACTATAAGTTCTAGAGTTCTTTTTCAATCTAACGGATTATTTTTCATTCGATTAGAGGGAATGACAAGACATTCTTCTTAGATTCCAGTGTCTAAGAACTTGATATTAAAATAAGTTGACTAACTTATAACAAACTGTTTTTATTTATTAATTTTTGCAATAGAATTGAGGTTTGCACAACAGTAAGACATAAATTATTTCAAAAATATACAAGATATTATTATTTATTATTTTATTATTATTATTATTTATCGTTAATATTTCACGATACCGAGACGTATCTAGGTAGGAAATTTTGTTTTCTTATTTTGAAAACGAACAAATTTGTTTATATTTTAATTTTGTCTCAATGACAATTTATAAAATTTGTTCAATCTGGTCGAAAGTTGTAAGTTAAGAAATGAAAACTTTTTCTTTCCCAAATAAGTTTAGTTAAAATAAACAAACAAAATCTTCTTAAACCGTATTAGATAACTTCTTCAATAACTATTTTAATTCTCCATACATCACATAGGCGATATTTCGTAAGACGAATCGTCTTACTTTTTCAAGTCTTTTTTTTCTCTTCCCAGGAGATTAAAAAAGGCTTGAAAAGGTAAGATGGTTAGTCTTACGAAATATCGCCTATGTGATGTATGGAGAATTAAAATAGTTATTAAAGAATAGTTAAAAGAAGTGGACAACTTTACGAAATATTGAAATGCTCTGATTTTTTTATTTTCACTTAAAATATTAATTGTTGAAAAAAAAAATGAGTTCAATTGAAGCGAAGAATTCAAAAAAAAAATAATGATTTTGTGTCTTATATGGAGCTCAGTCATTCTCTGAACCAAAAACAATAGGTCTTGGACAATTCATAACTGAAATATCATTTCTTTTTCAATTTTATCAATTTATGTGACACAAACGATGACAAATCTAAGTAATTCACTGTTTTCCAAAGTCAGATAAAAAGTTATAAAGACAATGGAAAGTTAAAATTATTCTAAATCAAACAACTAATTTTAAAACTTAACATCAGGTTAATTTGTCAGATTAAAAAATTAAATGAATAAATTGTAAGGGAAGAATTTTATATAATTTCTGATAAAATAAAAAAAGACAATGCTTTTATATAAATTATAAATAATAAATTAAAGCTTTCCATAGAATCTTATTGGCATCTTACGAGATCTTTAATTTCTAAGGTAAGGATAAATTCTTTTGTAAAATAGAAGAAAAAAACAATCTTCAAGAGTTTGTAAAAGACAGTTTTGACATTGACTTTGATGCCTTTTGAGGAAAAAAAAGTGTAGTAATTGTTAGGAAAGCTCCTTTTCAGGAAACAATCTTAAGTTCCTGATAGGGTCTATTTGATTTACGAGATTGTTCTAGACTAACGAAGACGAGTTTTTTTTTGTAAGAAAGCCAGGGCGCCATATGCCAACGGTAGATCGTAGAAGATCGGGAAGAAGAAGCGGTTAAGGTCAGTAGTTCAACTCTTCCTCTAACCTTGAGGGTCAACAGTACAGCAATATTATTAGTGTCCATTACTCATCTCCACAAGGACTGAGTTAGTGATAGCAACAGGAAGAAATGCTTCTACTGAGCAAAATAATAAGATACAACAGAGATCGATTGATTCCGTTTAATGGAGTCTTCGCCCCCCCCCCCTCCTTCCCTCTTCCGGTTTTTAGGATTTTAAAGTTGATGTTACTATTAATGCAATTCAAACATATACAATACAATCAATTCTTTTACTGTAATTGATCGCAAGTCCACTTAAACCCCGACTTTTTGCGAAGACATAATATACTTGAATTGAGTGGCTATTAAGTTATATATAATAAAAACATTATTCTGTCTGTCATTCTGTTATAAGATTAAGTTTTTCCAATTTTGTGACCAAAGTATAAGAGATAGATTGGTCATGCAAATGGATAAAACGTAGATCTATTTAAGACAAACAAAACGCTACAAAAATCTTTCGAAAAATTTGTTGGTTTCCAAGATGTCGCTTTTCAAAGTCCTAAAATAGCCTACACACAGGTATAAAAAATTTAAGTTAAAATTTAAAATTAAACCAATAGCTTGGTTCGATTGAACCAATTGTCGAGAGGATTCAGATTAAAGTGATTTGAACCAAGCAATTCATTGGTGGTTATCAACGCAGTTTCCCCATAAGAAGCCGGGTTCGACAGGAGACTAGTTTGGTTTTTTAAATGTTTTAAATGTTTTAATTTTAAATTTTAACTTAAATTTTTTATACTTGTGAATAGGCTATTTTAGGACTTTGAAAACGACATTCACACACGTTATAGTTATCATCAATTCCAAGATGTCGCCTTTTAAAGAATCAAATTTTTGACTTTTTCTCAATTTAAACGAAAAGTATAAAAGTTGGAAGAGAACATTATATTGAGAAAATGTTGGTATTTGAAAGTTCTATCGAACGTTATATCAGTCAATCACAAACGTTTCTGCGTTTGCAAGATACATGAAAAAATGAGAAAAACTCCACGCTGGCTATTGTGAGAAGTATGTGAAGGCACGTAAAAAGGAAAATTCTTAAATCGTTAAATTTTAGTGCATCAATCAATGATGATGATGCACGGGAGAGGGAATACTCTGGGAAACCAACCATGAAGTGTGTGGCGCCAACCCGCAATACATCTGAGTTAAGCAGAGAAGACTACAACGGGTTGGGAAGTCATGTATTCTCCGATCTCTATATTAATTTGCTAAATAAAAAAAGTTTTTTTTTTTAATGCTATATATGCAAGGGCTCCGGAGCGAAGCGACGGTACCCGGCTAGTTAAATACAATTTGACTTTTATAATTTTATAATATTTAAATAATATGATTTTTATCTTCAAATCTGATTTCTCTAGAGTTCCAATGAAGAATCTATTTTCTATTAATTGTAAGTCTAATAGAAGATCTGCCAAGTTGTTTTCCCTCCTCTTTTTTTTTTATTTTTTTGAAGGCTCCCTGTAGCTATATTTGTTGAGTATTTTAAGTTTTCAATGTATTAAATTACGCTTCAAAAAAGTACAGTAAGCCTATTTATTTCCTGAATAACTTCAAATCAGTGAATGAAGAACTTGCTGATATTTGGTTTCCATATTGAGGGACAAGAGACATTCTTCGATTACATTTGAAAATTTTTCCCCATGGATCCCTACATAGAAATACTGGTATGTATCACGAAGGGAGAAGTTTCTGAAGAAAATACTAAGGGCTAAATGACTAATTCTTACTGCCAGCAAAGAATGATCCAGAAGCTGATCGTAGTCGTGGTGTATAGGTTTGGGGGTCAACTCTCTGCGGTATATTTAACGTTGTTTTCATTGGATTTCCTACAATAGCTTAAATATTAGAAATACGATAGTTCCTGAAATAACTCCCGAACAGAAGGTCAGATGGATAAACGGACTTCACCATCGTTTTCAGAAGCCCAAACACCGTAGGAATGATGTATTTTCAGGGGCTAACGTTCCCGCATATTTGACATTATTTTCATTGGATTTCCGCTATTTACTTTAATGTTAGAAATGCAACCATCTCATGGGTGGGTAGGTAAGGTCTCGGACTCAAATGCTGGACGTTGTCGGTTCAATTCCGTATATACTTTCTTTCTTTTTTCTCTCAATCTTTTTTTTCTCAGTGTTCGCGTAGGTCTTTTTTTTTTTTTTTCTTATTTTCCTAACTTTTTTTTCCTTACATTAATATACTTCCTTTTTTATTATTATTATTATTTTTATTTTTATTGTGGGTCGCTTTAGCACAAAATTACATACACTTTTTTTTTCCCTGCTCTGGTTTAGATCTGATTCAATCGTTTGGATTTAGGAAGATCAAATTTCTAATTTAAGAACTTAATCGTAAATTTGAAAGTATACTTTTTTGTATTCGATGGATTATGATGGTTATAATTAAGGATATTCTTTGTACTAGTTTAAATCGCTTTAATAAATAAATAAATGTCCAAAAGTTCTTTCCAAAACTTCGTGTTTTCTTTATGATCCTAATAGCATTCGTCACTATTGGCTATTCGTTTTAATTACTTGATCTATATTGATATCTATAATTAATAATAACATTTATTAATAAATGTATATCTAATTAGTTAACGTTTTGTAAATAAATAAATGTAAATAAATAAGTAAATTTATTTACTTGGTAATTATTGACCATTTTGTTAATTATTATTTTGTTAACCAATTTTGATAAATTTTTCTTCAATAATTTCCTCTTTAGTAAATTTATTCTGTGAGAACTTTCGAACCTTGTGTAAATAACGATGGTAAATTTGAAGCTGCAAATTGAATGGAATATAACGGGAATTAAATATTTGTAAAATGGACGATGTTTACAGAAATTAAGTTGAAGTGAATTAAACTGAAACTCAAATACTTTTTAAACTTACAAATAAAGTAGATGGAAATTATCTCAATAAAAGCAAAGTTTTGTTACTTGTTTTCAATCAAATACGTTAAAAACTCTTTAGTTTAATTTCTTTTTAATAACAGTGTGGTTAATTTAACGTCCGAGACAAAATTATTACATAAAAGAAAACAGAAACGCACATAATTAAATAAAAATCCACTGATCTAATTTTAGTTTTTGTACTGGGAATCGGAGACGGTACCGTTTCGAGTTCTACTCTCTCATCA
>JAFIDM010000007.1:25983062-26028500 GCA_023159025.1 Thereuonema tuberculata | reverse complement strand
GAAATATTGAAGTTATGTTGATGGAGTTTGTGTTTGATTTCGAGTATATGTTTTAATTTTCGGTTTTTGCCACCTTTCTGAACCTGCCGCCACTTGGCAATGCCTGAGTTGTCTAATGCGTTCCGGAATTTCGTATTTTGTAATTGCTAATTAATTAAATTCTTCAAAAATCCGGCATTCAAAAAGCATTCAGGTTGACATTCAAAAATCCGGCAACCCCCGGACCTGATGAGTGCCGGATTTTTTATGGTTCTATATGCTGTATACAGTTAACAGAAAATGACTACCTGTATAGTCCTTTAAAGAAAAAAAAAAATAAACACTAAGTGAAAAGCAAATGAAATGTTAATGTTCACCAACGAAATAAAACAGTTCTACAGAATTTTAGTTCAACTTAATAAAACAATTTTACAGAATTTTGCGCTGATGGAACCGGATTATCGATGGCCGGATTTTTGAATGTCAACCTGTTCCAACTTTGATAGTATCATTCTAATAACACTTTGATAGTCCTTTTAATAACCCTAATAAACGCCACCCAATGTTAAGATATTTTTTAGTGAATATTGAAATAATGTTTTTCTCCAAATGCTGTTTCACTCTTTTTCTGAACGGGAAGAGAACTTTGTGCCGACGTCTCCCCAAAGGAAAACAATCGAACCTACTGATATCTGACAATGGATATTGATCGTTTTAGCTAATCCACTAATTCCGTGTGCTTAGATATGATTAAAATCAATCGAATTCAAGCGGCTTAATTAAATAATCCAGACTTAAATAATCTTTTATTAGGAAATGTAAAATTCTAATTTATTTAGTAGATAAGCTATACTTTAAAATAAGAGCATTTGTCATCTTCACGAATAAAAAAAAAACAGGAAAGAAAGTAGATTTCCTATTCTTTGAAAAACTTCTTGTTCTCTGTGATATTAAAGATCTTAAAAAAAGTTTTTCTCCTGGAAATGCAGTGATCATGTCTTATCCAATTCAGTGTTCTTTTAGACGTAGAACAACGTTGTTTCAATGCAATGTGAATAAGCCTTTACAACACCAACATTACAATTTTCTCTTAGAAATGAATCTATTTAAGTGCAAGAAGAAACAAATTCGATATTAATATATCAATACCTAAATATATTTTTGTATTAGTATTCTACAAAACTAAGTTTCCAGAAATATAAATTGTAACTATAACTTGCTGGGCATTGAGCTGTGTTAGTTAGTGAAAGCAGTCAGAGATAACGAACAAATTCAACTAAGCAAAACAACAATTCGTTGCGTTCTTTAAGAAAACTTTATGAAGATAATGTTTAGAACTAATTCTCTTTGTGAGTTTGTTTCGTTGGACGGAAAACATTAGGAAGAAACAAGATTTTTATCAGAATTTAAAGAGAGAGGACTTAAAAGACAAAACTACTTCTAACACTCAAAGAAAAAAAGTCCAAGTTTTCATCTTTAACGAAATTTGAAAGTCTTAGGCTTTCTTAGCATAAAAGGGTTTTAAATACGTCTCTTTGGAGAGTTTTAAAAATGTGATTTATATATTTTTCGTCTTTAAAAGCTTGAGGGACTTGTAAATGGATTCTATCTGCGTTTTCTCTTAAAGGTTCATTGTACTGCCATTACGAAAAAAAAAGGTGTTCTCTTCCAGTCTTTTCTAAGTTCCGTAGTTAAGTCAGTTTTATTTTAAATGGTTTCCAATTAAGCCACTAAAATGAAAATTCTGGAAATTTTGCTCATTTTCTCTTCAGTATTATTAAATTTAAGCAATAAAGAAATTGGATTTAGGTAATAAGTAAAGTCTGTACCAATAATCAATGAAAAGTAAGTGACATCCTGAGACCCCTGTTTCGTGCTTTTCAGCGCTCATCAGCCAGAACCTCTTCACATCTGCTGTACGGAACTTCGTAAAGGAAGTCATTTGTGAACACAAAGCCAGCAATTATTGATAAAGGGTTTTTAACTTAATTTATGAGTATTTCAGTCGTTTAATGTCAATGATGAATTAAATATTTCATTTTCATTTTGACTTTTTTGTTTTTCTTTTTTATCCCTGGATATTTTGGAGATCTCTTAATCTTTCCTACACAATATTAATTCTGCCTATAGAGAACCTCAAACTTGATTCCTTTGAATTGAAAGAGTTCGATGATGATAAATTAAGTTCTTAATTCTTTATTAAGAATACAGTAGACTCTCTCTTAACCGGCCGTCGGTTTAATCGGACGGCCCACCTACTGCACTGCGACTCAGCCGGTTTCAATGACAGACTTCTTTAAGGATTTGTTGTTCCTTAACTGTACAGTTTTCTTTTATTACTATTTAGCAAATGTGTTTGTTTCGTAAATTTACATCTAAGAACACAGAATGTTTTAGTTTTGGTTATTGTGACAACTGTATACTGTAACTTGTTCGTAATATAATTATATACATTTTTATTTTGTAAGATACAATCTTTGTCTCTTTTATTGGCCTTTTTCAAATAATTAAACAGTAGAACGTACTTTAATTCAGTTAAAAGCCAGTTAAATGCCTTTAAAATTTAAAGGTATTTTCGGTTTAATCGGCCATTTTGTCAAAAATGGAACGGTTAAGAGGAAGTCTAATCTGTTAATGAAGATTTCTTATAACTTTTGGAAGATCATTAACACAGAAGGGAGGGGCATTGAAACCAATAACTGACGATACTTAGGAAACAGGAAAAAATAAACGCTATCTGTACAGTGGATTTCTAATTTGTTTTAGTTTAACTAACAATATAGCCAGAATATGGGTTATTAAGAAATGTCAAATGTTTATTTCAATATTTGCTTTACAAATCCTGTAAGAAATGATATTAAGATGTTCGTATTCATCATTTTTTTATGTTTATTTATTACGTTTTAAACTCAAAATTAACTGAACGTAAAAATAAGGTTTTCTGGTGTTTTTATTCCTAAAAAAAATTCTTTGTACCTTAGTCCCTTGGACTTTAAAACGTCTCGATTTAAAATAACATTCACTAGAAAGAAGGAAGAGGAAGAATAAAAGAAAATTAAAAAAATTTAAAAATAACAAAGAATAAAGAAAAATAGGAACATTGAAATGTAAAGTACTTATTAAAATGAAGAGTTACTCTGAAGAGAAAGAAAAAATAGATAAGGAAAAATAGAGAATAAAAACAAAGAAATTGTTGATGTTAATAAAATAGCCTGAATTCTGTTCTTTTTTTTCGCATTCAATTGTATGCACTGTAAGATACATCTCCGTATTTTTTTGTTATAAAATAAATTATAAATTGTCACTTTGTTTGTTTGTCGATGATTTCAATATCCTTCTTCTCCTAATAACTATTCTGAACTTCCTGTCCTATGATTGGTGAAAAACAAATTCAAATTTCATTAAGTAACCAAAAACACTTTGAAGTAGATAGGCATTCATTCACTCATTACATAATGCCTTGATTACAAATGTAAATGAAATATTCGAGATGCTGTAAATCCACGGCTTTACAACAGCCCTATTATAAGCTTTGAATTGGGACTATTTTCTTTGTGGAGTTATACAGGGTAGTGAATTGCTGCCCGTTATTTGCAAAAAGACAAAGATCCAGACTTTGTTCAAAATCTTTGTACTAAAAGTACAATGTGTTTGATTTAAATTTACAGTAGCATTAACTGTCTACGTAATTTGAACAATACATCTATATTTTCTTTTTTCTTATTACTTCTTATAGAGTCAAAGTATCTAAAGATTCCAAGTCTTCATCAGTGGAGCTTAAATTCCTGACAGAAATTTTTAATTAATATATTATATTGATATGTAAATGGAATAATAGAATAAGAAAATGACAAGAAAAAAAATGATACACATGAAGTCGAAATAAGTTAGAATATACATAAATGTACACTCATATTTATTAATTTTATAATAAATAATTAAAACCGCACCCAGAAGCAGCAGTCGAAATAAAACGACACAGGCACAGACACGAGAATGATGATGTAAATAACTTATTATTATCAGAGCAAATGGGCTGCTATTTGGGCAAAACGTTACAGGGTCAATAGGTACGTACGCCTAGCATACATGCGGCGATACGGATATAGAGTCATAGAGAAGTCTAATGTTATCCTGCAGAAGATCCTCTCATGCTATTACTACTGCCGCTCAGACCCATTGATGACTGAAGCTTCTATCCCCAGGTGTTCACACACACATTCAAAGGTTGTAGACTTGGTGGGGCAGGGAAGGGTGCCAACCGCACAGAGGTGGTCCAGGAAACTCTGAGCTATATGTAGGCGGTCATGATCTTGTTGGAACGTAGATCGCTGTAGCCGCTACATGAAGGAAAGCACATTACTCATGAACGCAGAATCTCATAAACGTACCGCAGCGCCATCAATGTCTCCCTGATCACTACTAGGGGAGACCGAGAATCGTAGGAGATGACTCCCAACCCAAGACGCCACCAGTTCTGGCGGTGTGTCGCTCAACAATGAAGTCCGGATTTATACGCTGTCCAATGCTTCTCCATACTCGAGTACAGTGGTTATCTGTGTACAGCAAAACCTGGATTCGTCACTAAACACGATTCATTTCCAGTCCACAGCTGTCCACGCCACCCGCTCACTACACCACTGCAAACGAGGGGGTTTTAATAACAGGCAGCGCAATGGAAGTCGAGTCTCCTTCTGCAAGTCGCCTCGCAATCGGGCGATTAGTTACATCTCTATGGGTAATGGACAAGGACATCATTGGATCAGTCCGGGCCTGTTGGACACGATCCTTTCTTCTGCTGGTCTGCCTATGTCTCCCAGTGCGTAGGTCTTCCCTTACGTCTCTACTGCTCCCAACACCGTCGCAAAGTATAGTCGGAATGATCATCCCGCACACCAATGACCTCTCTCAAACTCAGTTGTTCAAAACTGCATCGAATGCATCGTCGAGGCATGCTTAAGACTCAACAACCATACTGATTATAAAGCAGAGAACAGTCATATGACGGCCGTTCATACGACCGCAGCCATAGCGATATTAATGCCCCTGGAAGTTCTCAGCGGACAATCGCAGCCAAACTGCAATCAGTACTACAGCTACCTGTGACGGTGGCAAATATTGAGTTTCGTGGTTCGGTCTGAGTGCGCTATTTTTTTTGCAATGAATGTGTAAAATAATAATGCTTACCGTAAGTTTTTGTTTTCTATAAATGTAGGTATTTCTGTTTGATAGCAGTTAAATAAAATAAATTTTAAATAGGCAGTAAATAATTAATAAATAAAAAATAAATAAAATATTTATTTTAAAGACAGACAATGTATCAATTCGCAAGTTCTTCTGCACACAGATCATTAAAAAAAAAAAAATACTATAAACACGGTAGAGAAATTCCTAGGAAAATGCAATCCACATAGAAAGCTGATTAACGAGTCGAGAAAAGGAAGGTTTTCTTCAAGGTCCTTCCGGTGGGTTAAGGAACAAATAAAACACCAGGGGTCATTCAGTACACGAAACCAAATTGAATCCACACCAATTAAGAGTGAGGTAATAAAAATAGAAAAGCTTCGGCTACATTTGAAATTGAAACTTCCTTTTCTTTAAAAGAAAATTTATTTGACAAACCAGTTGAGCACTTAAGAAGTTTGTCTTTGGTTTGAGGCGAAAACGTGGAGAAATTCTCGTTCTTCGATGGAAAACTTGGATATCCAACAGAGGTCAAAACTCTTGTGAGTGCTTTGTTGCCTTTTTTAGAAGATATTCCCTTGCTCCCATATCTTCAAAATGAATGATTCGCCAGTGGCGCTACAGGAGACAGCGGAGAAAGTGGGAAATAGACATTATTATAAAATTGTTCCTTTTTCTCATAAAATTGCAACATTTACGAGCTGTTAGTTTACTTTTTATGATAAAGTTTAATTCGTTTCATTTCATCTCAGGACGAATCACAGAAGAGGTTTAGACTTACGATGAATTTCAACATTAAAAACCCGCCTGAAATCGATAGGATTCTAAGTCGGAAATCATTATATAAGAACTGTAACGACAATTTGTTTGTTTGTTTATTTATGTTCAGTCTTTGGTTTTCATTTCTTAATAATTTTCCTGCTCGTTTAATTTATTTCTTGTTATTTTAATTAATATATCTAAAAACCAAAATGGCGTAGATATGACTTGTATTATTAACTAATATTGATAACATATTATTTTAGTAAGCAATTAAATTGTAGCATAAAATAGTACAGTCCGTAAATGACTACTGTCGTAAAAATTTTTTTTCTTAATTTCAACATAAAATTAATATCGAAAAGAAGATTAAGAAAAAAGTTTTTCAATAAAAAAAAAAATTGTAATGAATGAAAATTGCTCTCTGTTATTTTTTATTATACATTTACTTGAGCAATATATTTTTATATCTGTAATTTAAATGTCTTCATTTAAATTTTTAGAACCTAAGCCCGTTGTATTAAATGAATTCTAAATCTCGAATAACACTGTTTTTCATTAACTATGTTTTATAGAACGAAACTATTACGTAGTAGATTCACGACCGTCGTAACTTCGAATGATCGTAAGTCGAATATATCGTAAAATTAAGACAGATTGTACTTAACTAATACATTATTCAAATCAAATCAACAACGCCTACATAAATAACGCCTTATTTATTTTTCTATGAACTTAATGAATGTAATGCAATAATAACAATAATTATTATTCCTTCACTTTATATCGTCTTTATTATTAATATTATCCGTTTTATACTTTAACCACGATGCTAACCTTTTCTAATATTAAAATTATATATTTAATCTCTTTTATTAACTGCTATTTACGTAAAGCGTCTTTACATCATTTAGCCAATACATTATTTAAATTAATTAATGGAAAAAAAATGGAAAATTTACTACACAACATTTTACATCTTGCGCTGTAAATTAATTTTAGTATGTATAGATATGAAGTATTTTTTGATGTATTTGTAGATTAGTAGTATTTGTATAGATAAAAATATATTTTAGTGATCTTACTTATTGTTCATAGCTAAGATAGCTTTAGCCTAAATAAGGGTCAAAGGTTATAGAGTACTTTGAAGATATAACAAACATTTTGGGCTCATAATGAGAAATCAGTCTAATTTGAACCGGAAACGGAAATAACAAGAAAATAAAAGACAAACAGGCTAAGAGAAACGAAGGAATGGAGCAATGCAGATGGATGATCAGAACAGTACTTGACCACTGCACAGAAGGAGTAAATGATAAAAAAAAATTATAATAGTTTGATTATATAATAATTACAATAATCAATCGCAAATATTAGTTACTCGCAGTTAGAACGATAGCATTAAAAAAATCCTTGATTTTAATGACATTTATTTTTATTTTGCTTAAAGATCCAACATTTATTTTATACTTTTTTCGTATCAGCTTCTCCGAAAACAAAGAGACCACTTTCAGGATGATTCACTTTCTCCCCCCTCCATTATTTATGACATTAAGGTCGCTTGACTGCAGCAAATTGACACTGACGAGCGATTGACGAATGAAAAAATGATCAATGGATTCTCTTTCCTATTCAAACTATAATTATGTAACTATTTCCAAACAGCATTAAGATGAGAATTCAGTTTTTTATTTCAGTTTATTACAATTTTTTAGTCGGCCAAAGGCGGCAAAAAGTTGGAAATCAAGAATCAAGTTTTATTTTCGGGAAAACTGTTTTTATTCAATCAGTTCTTTATTTATTTAGTTGTAGTATTAACATTATTGTTTTTAAATAATTTCAAATCGTTATTGGGTCGTTGTTTATTTACACTATGATTATATTAGTTTTTTAAGATAAGAGCCAGTACCTAAGGGGGAAGGGAGATTCATAGGGGTTGCAATTCCCCTCCCGTTGCATCATAAAATGGAAAAAAAGTATAGCCTTTGGAACGGCTTTTTTACTGATTAGAAAGCTATTGTTTTGTTTGGAAACCTCCCCCCCCCCCCCAAACGAAAAACAACACAATTTTGTTTTGGGGGGGAGGGGTGCGATGAACAAACGACTAAGGCCATCATTACCCCTCCCGTTCCAAATTTCTGGACAAGCCTATGGTAAGGGTTTATACAGGGTTGGGAAGTTGCGGCATTACTACAGTTACTTTTTGTAGTAACGATCGGTAACGCCGTTACTTTTTTAATTGAGTAACTGTAATTCAGTTACTTTTATTTGTAACGGATTAATGAAAACGCATTACTTTTACAAATTTTCTTTCTAACTTTTGACGCTATGTTTTATAGTTCTGTATACAATGAAAGAATGTTTCTGAAAGGAATGGAAAGACATACGGATACATATTTATTTTAGTGTTTTTGTCTATTTTTTTAAATTTACTTTCATAACAAGCTACTGAAAGGTTTGGCAAGAGCTGTTTCAAAACGCCATATCAGTTACTAGAGTTGCTCAAGATCTTTTCTAAGAAGATTATCTTAGAAACTAAATTCAAATCTCATCAAATGTCTTATCCCAGTCACTATTTGCTTGAATCGTCGACAAAGAAACGATTTCTACGAGTCTCTTGAGTAGTTTACTTCAAAATGCAGAAGACCACTGAGCACAATACTAACATTCAGCATTATAAATTCGAACTTTCATTTGAAACAAATATCCCTGGTAAGAAGTAATATTGTACACTTTATATATAGTGTAAGTTTCTTATAACATTGCATACAATAATTTTAACTACTAAAATTCCTTCAACTTTCTACAACTATATAACTTATATAAAAAAAAAAAAAAAACAAACTTTATACAGTGGAACCTAGCTATTCGTACGCAATCCGTTCCAGGAGGCAGTTCGATTGGCGATTTGTGTGAATGGCGAATCATTTTTTCACATAAGATATCATGTAAATTGGATTAATCCGTTCCGGACCCACAGATGATTGCTTATTTAAACCTTTATAATAATATTTTAAGTATAAAATACATAAAAACTATGAAAACGATATGGTTGATTTCGCCATGTCATACTGAGTTGCCAGGTCAGAGACACGAGTTCCACTTTCAAACTTCGCAACGAGTTCTTTTTTCAATTCAATTGTCCTTCTCACTGCTTTCCTTTTAGACTTGGTTGAATCAGTAATCTTTTTTGGACCCATGGCTGCACTATTTTTAATAAAAATAACAAAAAATAACAATAAAATAGCATAAAGTTTCACGAAGCTTGCTTGGATGATGCGTAGCGTACGGAAGCTAGCACGATACTGAACTGAAGCGACCGCTTGGCGAGGCCAGTAACAAGGTCACGCTGTCCGAATCGCGAGCGAGAGTATGAATGGCGAGTTGAATTTTACTTGAAAAAGTTGGACGAATAACGAGTTGAACGAGTAGCGAGGTGGACGAATGGAGGGGTTCCACTGTAAATAAAACGCAAATTATTACTGCGAACTAACGATTCCTTTGTTTGCGGTGACGTCATTCTAACCAATCCCTTCGTAAACAACTGCCTGGATAGCTACTTCCAAGTAATAAGTTTTTGACGCAATTTTTTTATTGGAAGTTAATCATTTTAAATATGAAACTTGGCATTAACTTTTATGGCGAAGAGACGGTCTTTCCGTGAGAATTTCAATAACCCTGCATCTTACCGTGACTAAGTCGATGTTTCATATTGAATCAATCTAATTTGATAGTCTGAAAATATCGCTTGTTAATAAGAAAACTGCTTGTCTATTTATTTATTTTTTAATATTTTTTGATAAATAAATAAATATGTATTCGGATGTCTGTAAGCGAACAAAGAGTTCTTTCCATGCCTTTCAGACACATTCCTTGATTGTATAATAAAACATGGCGTCAAGACAGAAAAACATGATTTCGTTTTTCGAAATTGCCTTCACAGGGATCAATATATTTGTTGTGATAAAAAGAAGAAGAGACTAAATAATTTCACTGTAAAATATCCACGATATTTTTTTTTTTTTTAGAATAAATTCTAAAAAAAAAAAATAATATCAATAAATGGGAAGAGGAAGGATTGGAAAACCATATTATGTTTAAAGGAGAAACAAACCAAAAAAGAAATTCCTCAAATGTGTTGAATTTAGATTTAATTAAGGAGAAAAAAATAAAGGGTTTATTTCTGCTCAAGAAAGCAGTAATCCATGAAAAATAATTCATGTTTTATAAAATATCTTATTTATTTTCATTTATCTGTAAGTTTATTTTGCAGCGTAAATAAATTTCACAATGAACGAAAAAAATGACAGATTAAATAAAAAAAATTGATAAAATAAAATTCGCTGTTAATAAATTAATGAAAATTTTAATTTAGAAATGCATTTAAAAAAAAAAAAAACTTTAGACAGTATCATTTTAAAATATAGGATTGCAAAATAATGAGCATGGATTAAATACGAGTGCTATTGAATAAATAAAATTTTAGACTGCCCATATATTAAAAAAAAAAAAAAAAATCGATTTATTCCATTTAACTTAAGAATTTGCAGAGGTAACCAATATCTATTGAGACGTACTGAAAAGATAGGTTTGTTCAGCATACACATTTTCAAAATGGAGAACTCTTTTCTCTCGTGACTTTGAAGACTTTTAAAATACAAAACAACAGAGTAGGATGAAAGATCTTTTGGATTTCTTGAAAAAAAAAATTCTTGATGGCAAATGTAAAATTGACTTCAAGTTACAATGGAAAATCAATGCATTAGTATATCTTCTGAGTTATTCTTCTGGTGAGTCTTTGAGTTTTGAGTCTCTGGTGAGTTTTATAGTAAATTGAGTTTACAGTAAATAAGGTTAGGAATTTAGATTGGTTGTTATTTAAGAGCACGGATAATCCAAGAAGAATCCCTTCCAATGAAAGCGGTTATGATTTGTTAAATAGTTGAGCAAATAGTGATATGTTATTCCTTTTTGAATGAACTCATTATTTGATAGCGCGCCATTGTTGACGGAGAGAACGCAATATTTTGAAGTTCAACACTGTTCATTTTGCATTTGTCGACTTCCTCGCAACAATGACAACTGAACATCCGTTTTCCATTGTTGCACTACCATTGTTGTGAATATTGGAAATCACAACAATTGTGCCTTTTGTATTTGTCGATTTCCTCGCAACAATGCAAAAGGAACAACCGTTTTCCATTGTTGCACTGCAGAAAGAGAAATAAAAGATATTAATAATACTATACAGATTAAGCACTCACATTCATTGAAGCTCATTATCTAGACTAATTCTTGACATCAAATTATCTTCGCAAACATGAATTTAAACTACAATTTAGTTTCTTTCTAATAATAAAGATTAATAAAGTATTAATTTGCATTCCAGTTAGCTTAAAAACGATAGTATTTCATCATATTAGGGAATTTTGAAATGCTTTAAATTGACTGTTATTCGTGTGAAAATCATGTTAGGTTTTTCAAAGGATTTTCGTGTGTGTGCTGTGGGATTTCACGAAATGTACAAGTGCGCAGTGAAGCTAAAAAAGATTGAGAAAACTACCCTATAGTGTATTTAAGTTAAAAAAAAAATTCTAAATAAAAATTTCAGACAAATAAAATAAAAATAAATCTATTCATTAATCTTGTAATCAATCAATTTTGTAATGGAATAAGATTACAACAGAAAATAACAATTACAACAGAATTTGTAAAAATATAAATTCTTAGTACATGTATTGTTTTTAACAGAATTTTGTTTTAGGGGGTTGAACCAGCTGTAACTGTAACTCAGTTATTTTTCTAAAAGTACCCAACCCTGGATTTATATTAGTAAAGTCTTCTCATTGGTTAAAAAAAAATAGATAGAAAAATGAGACATCTTCGAATAATTAACCGAAACAATATATGTATATATTATATGTATATATACATATATCCTCTTTATATTTCGCGAATACCAAGATTCTGATTTCCTCAATGCTACGTCTGGTTACCAACATTTTCTTAAACTAATAACCACAAACATTTGTATTTTGTATAAGAGCCATGAGTAAGTCTTAATGTTAAGACGAAATATCGGCATGAGATTTGGAATAAACTATTATTTCTTGTGTAATTTGAAGTTTATGATACAATGTATTTGTATATAATTCTAATTGTTTTCTAATTAAAGAAATAGAGATTTTGAATATTAGGTCTTCCATTATTATTCACTCTCCCAGTGTTTCTCCAAGTGTGATTCTAGGACTACAGTATATCAGATGATCCGTGGGTTAAATATAGTAAATAAATTAATAAATAAATAAAATATTACATAACCAAATAAGATTTTCATCAATGCCTGTTCTCTTTCTACTGTTTGAAGTCAACGAAGAAAGTCCATTTTATCTTTTCTTACAGATGTTTGTTATAGACAAAAACTATGCTGCTTTTGGCGGGAGGGAATCAAAAGGTCTTTCGGTGGACCGCGGGCGGTCAAAGTTTGAGAAACACTACACCATGTTCATTATAATTATTAGGAAAGCGATCATAAATTGTTTGTTAAATTACTGCTATTAGCGAATTAAAGTTACACTAAGTAAACTGAAGGAAATTTACTTTTACTTAAATTTTAAAACATAAACGTATCTTTGTTAAGTAATATTTATCTAAAAAACTCTTTAAAAAAGGAGGGAATGGCGAGAGAAGTAGAGGATGAATATAATAAATTAAATTAATAAATAAATTTCAGGAAAAAAAGATTATAAATTGATAGATGAGTCACACTTCAGTATTAATTCGAAATGACAGAACAGCGTTGCCAATCCCATCTTCCCACCGAACTCTCTACAATAACATTCATACCTAAAACGTAAAACCAAAGATCATCTGTATGTTTCAATGGAAATATTTAAAATAACTGCTGCATCCTTAGTTATGCGTGTTGTCTAGAAAACGATCCGCGAGATTAAAAAGAGATCTTGTGACATATTGAACGAAATGTTAACAATAGCCTCTGTCAGACATTTCAAGAAATACAACACGGTGAGACCAGTGTCTGTATTCAGTAAAGAAATGTTACATATTTGAATTTATTTGATTTCTTTATTAAAGATTTAATATTTACATTACAATTTTCATTATTTTAAAAATTGTAATTCTTGATTATTCTGTATTTTGTTTTTTTATATAATCAGTTACTTAGGCAACTCATGCTTAACATATTAAGAATCTGAAAGGCTTTAATGAAAAATAAAATTAGCATAATAAACTAATAATTAACAGAGTTCAATGCTGCTTGTGCCTATATTGTGTCTGTTTCCCAATTTAACTTACTTTCACTTCTTGCATCTGTAGCCGAATTGGTCACACTAGAAGAATATCCATCAATTACTAAATTTCCTATAGAAATTCGAATATTTATTTCTTTTTAAACTCCATTATGGACAACATCATGCTTTAAAGACGTTGTATCGTATAATCGTTTGATATGAGCTTTACTCATTTTTTTTATTGATTTTTTAAACAGAAATTTGTAACAATAGATTGAAAAACAAAACCAAATTGCTTTTTCAAAGTACTGATGATTAAAGTAACTGAAAATGTTAAAAAAATAATTATTACACTGAACTTTATTGCTATTGTAATTCTGTTGTAATTTTGATTTAGTGGTTCCATTACAGCTTTCTTTGAGGTTTTTTTGTTATTTATATATATTTTTTTGCTTAATTTATTTTCCACTTCATTAATGTTTATTTGCAGCTTTAAACGACTTTCTCGGAACAACTTGAAAAAAAAATAATAAAAATAAAATACCTCTTGTGTTTTTTTCTCTCTTTAATTTCTGTTTTGTATCCCATCGTTATTTATTATTTTTCTCGTATAAAGGGATTTCATAGTCCGCGAATTAATCACGGCTGTTCAAGCTTAAGTGAAACTGTTAATCATCAGAATGGCGAAATCTTGCGCGCCAAAGACCACTGCCATTATGCAAAACAAGGAGGTAGTGGGAGGGCGGGGGAGGAAGGAGTTGTTTGCGAAAAGCAGCCAAAATCAATACACTTGCCAACAGCAGACTCAAGTTGCACGACTCAATTTCATTATGGAAAGCTATATTAGTGATTTATTTATTAGAGATGCCCATTGTAATTCAATGCCACTAATTATCGCCACTGCCATAAATTCCGAGACTGTTTCAGAAAAAGAAATAATCTTTTTATGGACGAATTTAATATGGGTGATGTATTGCTGTGACGCACGCGTGCACCTATTTACCGAGCAAATTCTCCCTGGTGACTAAAGCATGAAACAATTTTCCCGCTGCTACGAAACTTCTACTTGAAAAAGATTCCACTTCCATTAAATAAAACGGACTATTTAGAATCCACGACTGGCTCCGTTCCATTGCAGTGTCTTCGATTTGCATTCTTTGGATCTAGTGAATTCAAAGCAATAGAATGCAATCATTCAATAATAAAGAGATTATAAATAACCTAGGTTAAATAAATGAAGGATTGTGGATAAATAAATGTCTGTCTTCAACTACAGTAAACTCCCGATTATCCGCGGAATTGGGTGGCGCGGCAACTGCGGATAAGCGAATTCCGCGGATAATGCGAAATAGGACGAAAATCAGCACAAAAATGCTTTTAACATGTTTTATTTACATTAAAATGGCAATACAGTCAAATCCCGCTACAGTGAACACGGCTTATAATAACTCCCGGATACAATGAACGAAATGTTTGGTCCCTTGCCGTGCAATGCACGTATAACGGAACGGATGTAGTGAACTCCCGGTTATAGTGAACCGAAATTTCGGTCCCTTGAAGTTCACTATAGCGGGGTTTGACTGTACATACAGTTACAGTACATTACAATTATTTTATTTTAAATTATTTATTTATTGTTAAATTTTATTATTACGGGATGGCTCTCCCGTAATTTAGTGTAATCTGCCGGCCTAAGTTCCGCCCACAAGGTCGTTCTTTAAATTCTTTGTCTATAATTGTCTTCACTTACTTTGTTAGCCTCTTTTATTGTTTACCTTATTCTAAATTTAATTTTTTTTTTCCATAATTTATTGGACAGTAAAAAAAAAAATGGAAACAGGAGAGGTACCGCGGATAATCCGCAAAGCGGAAAAACCGCCCGCGGATAATCGGGTGTTTACTGTATTAATAATCCTTGCTGTTTGGTTACAGAAAGATATTTACGGATTCTATCTCTTCAAATTAGGTTGGACAGCAGAAGATATAGAGACTTCTGCAATCATCAGCGTAAACAGGATGAAGTGGTTTAGAAGACTAGTTCGACAATTCGTCTGTCTTAATGCCCAGCAAAGAAATCCGATACTTATTTGACAGAGGTTGGATGAACTGTCTGGAAAAGAAATAACACATATAAAAATCAGTGGCCATTGTCGGGGCTCGAAACCGGCTCCTCTACATTTGAGCCGCCAGGCCCTTCAGATAGCTGTGTAATCAGAAATTCCGAGTTTTTCTACTCAATTAAAGAGAGCTGACGTTGTTTTCTTTTCCTTAGGCTTTGCACGGACAGACACCCTCTGGATCTCACTGTCTTTTCAGTTTATTTTTATTTTGGCGAGGCCAAAAAGTAAATTGGAGTAAATAAAAACAAGAAAAAGTGAAATAAATTCTTATAAAAATAGATAAAAGGAAGAAGGTTTTACAAAGTATATAATTGTTTCAAAGTAATCCTCATAGAATCCCATGAAAATTAAAATTAGTTAAAATTAATGGTCATACTGCTAATAATAAAAAAAAGTTCTTGGGAGTGTAATAACATTTACAAACAAGAAAAACAAGCAATGGCACAGAAAACTAAAATTCACTAAATTCACCCATAGACCAAAATGAATAGGGAGATTCCTTTCAGCAACGAAACAGAATAGTAAAAAATTTCAGCTTCTTGAGATAAATAGTTGTTATGACAGTAGAGCGTACTGACTTTTATTTCTTGATTTTTCACTTTGAGCTCTGCAGATATAAATTAAGATTTTAGTCTAGAATGGTAATATTTTTTGAGAGATGAGAATATGTAAATATATAATCATCAGAAATAAATAAATAAAGACATTAAATGAAGATTGTTACAGCGACTGATGGCTGAGTCTCAATAAATATAAAACGAACGGGAAAGAAAATTTCTATTACCTATAAATTCTTTGCAATTCTATCATTATTCCATATCTAATTTATCAATGTGCTCTGAAATTACAACAACAAAAATACAGTAAATTGTAAATACTGCATTGAAATTTTTACGTCTTCTAAGCTTAACTGCTATATTTATTTCCAGAGATTTTTTTCACTTTCTTATAGGGATAAAAAACAAAACGAAAAAGAAATGAGGGATATTTTATATTTACTGACATTCATAGAAATTTGTTAAAATTATTTCGCAAAAAACAAAAATGTAAAAATAAAAAAAAATTGGTATGAACTTTCAAATATATCTTACAAGAAACACTTGTCCAGTCGTGGTTGGTCTATTGTTGCATCTGCTTCTAATTTATCTGCCTATCATATTTTTTCCCCAACTCCTGTGTCCTTAAGGCAACCTTCAAATGTTTGTAGCTTCTGTAGAAATGATATTATTGGAAGGAAAAGAGTTTATCTCTTGTTATTGATTGGAAAGAAAGGTTCCGTCAACTGATTTAAAATACTATCAAAACAAGCGACCTTCTTTGATGTAGTTCTTCTTCTTTTTCCTTTCCTTTTAATAAACTGACAAATTGATGGAAGTGAATGTCCAAAAAAAAAGGTTCTTTAGTTAAAATAAATAAGTAAATAAATCTTAAGTTCTGTCGTTTTAAACAGCTTCCAGACAATGGCGGATGGAAAAACAACTTAGAAAACCGTATGTTGGACGGACAATGGAAGCCACGTTTAATAGAGTCGGGGTAGTCGACCGATTCTAGATGTAACTTATAAATCATTTTACACGACACCGAGATGAAATAAGACGTTTGGGACAATCAGCTCAAGAAAAGTATATTTTCCTTTTGTACGATCCAACGAAATTTCCTAAAGTAGTCTAACTTACATAAATCTAATTAACAAACCGGGTCTGTTTGTCATTACTACTTCCGAACACTCCAGAAATACATCAAGTTGTATTGCAAAGTGCTTGAAATCAACTTAAAAACTTCATTTATGAATATTTTATTCTAAAATTTTATATCGTACCATTCTGATACCAAGCAAAACTTCAATTAGAGCGGAAGTGATATGTACTTTATTTCATAAGTACCGGTTTGTCATTTTTATTCATTTACTAAATTTATTTTAAGCTGCCCATAAATAATAATCATTTCAAGTATTAGGAAAATCAGTTGAGTCATTTTAGCGTGAGGCAACAGGCAGACTTAAGTGTTAAAGCACCACGAACACTACTCAACAGACCCCACTTGTTGCAACCGACCTTCACTAATTAAATACTTTAAAAATCTTTAGTGCATTAATCGCTTCTCCAATTTAAGCCATCAATACAACTTATTAATATTTACATCAGTACTTACAAATATAAATAAAAAAGCAGCATGGCCGATTGATCCACAGTGTTGAAGCAGACTCTGATATCGTTCAAAAAATCTTTCTTCAAAATGTTTTCTGGTACCTCATGATACAGAATTAATACGTTTCAGTGAAAAAATTGCTTCCTTTCGATTGATGATCTTATTACTGCAGAAATAAATTTAAGGTTGTTTTCAGGACATCTATCAGCAGAACAAAAGCAGCGAAATAGGAATGATACCACTTGTGTCAACAGTTCAATTAATTGGTTAGATTTGGACTCGTGGCTAACATGTCGTCATCAAACTATTCCTATTCTATGATTTTTTGACGCTTTACTGTTGGACCTATTCTCTAACACAGCAAAGCAACTTCCCGATGACACTTCCCATTCTTATTCACTGAACTTTTCATCATTCAAGGATTGGTAGTCTTGAGTTATGTCAATATTTTGCTCTAGGATCAATGCAATTTGAGGCTTTTCGTCTTTAGCTCCTTTCAGATACGGAATCATCTTTTTAATAACCTAAAGCTACCATTGTAGTTTCAGATTCCTGGCGTAAATAGTTTTAGAGTTGTTTTAAAGGCAATTAATGAATGAGCAGATATCTTGACTTGAAATTGTTTTCATATTAGTTGTTTGTAGAATTTAGTTTTATTATTTTTAGTCTTCTGATAAGATCAGCAGACTAATATTCCCGTTTTGTCTGTCATATAGACAAGTATCACTGAAATATCATTAAATTATCATTAAGCACAACAATCACAACAATTGCAACAATCACATTTATAATGCAGCTCTATAACAATCACAGCAATTGCGCCTTTTGCACTTCGCAACAATCACATTTATAAGAACAAGAAATTTAAAGCAATATCAATGATATTTTCTTATCAGAAGACGTTGCGAAGCATTGGTTTACTAATCGCTTTCCCTATCTTGTTTTTTCTTAGGAGACAAATTAAGGAGTTGCAAAAATAAACACAATATTAGATGTGTTTTTTAATAAAAAAAAAGTAAAATCTTCTTAATAAAACAGTCGAAATATCAGTCGCTTACATTTAGTTTTAATTTTAGATTAGTTTCCGTAAAACGATTGAATATAAAATCCAAAGCAAACGGCAGTTCAAATCGACAGACATAGAAATTAAAACACTATTAACTCATTTTTTTTGCAGTAATACCTTTTGAGCCCTAAAATCCTTATAAAAAGAGGCTGAATTTACGAAAATCTCCTGAACTAATTGATTTATGGCCAGATATAAAAATAGGAACACTATTGTAAAATTCAACACTGATAGGTAAGAATATCTTACGTTAGCAAATACGCCGAGCGGCAACAAACAGTAGACGTATGCTTCTTTTAAACCTTTGATCTCAAAGAGAAAAGGCCAGATCCAGTTCGCAACCTGAAAATTAACGTTAATAGTTTCACTTAAGACTAAGTTATGTTGTTATTGATCTCGGGTGTCAATCTTGCTATAAAAAGGAATATTAACTAAACAAAGAACGATTAAAAAAAAAAAATCTTAATAGCAACGACAGAGACATTGAAACAATAATTGCATTAAATAGAAATAAATAATAATTACTTTTCAACTCGGTTTTCTGCAATTATAGTTTATTTTGCGCAAACACAGATTCCTTTATAAGACTCTGATCGTAGGTGATAGTGAGATAAGAATTTTCATAATATATTATGAATAAATAAGTAAGAATAAAACTCAATTACTAGACGTTTGTCTTCTGCAGTTGTCTTTTACAAATTTATTCCAAGAATTATTCATTATTTTTTATAATGAAAATATTCTCATACATTCCTGCACTTCTTAGTAATGGTTAATAATCTTTTTAAAGCACTTCTGGTTAAGTGGCTATCGAGAGATCTATGACTAGGAGGTTGAATTCGTGAAGATCACAATTAATGACATTCATCTTAAAAAAACTCTAAATTCTGTATTTATTTAATCAAGGTCACCTTCCAAACCATCTTTACTTCGTCAAACTTTATTCATCCATTCGACTTCAGTTTACAGCATAACTATCAAACTCGAACATTGAAGAATATGCTAACATTTACGTTTCGTAACAATGTATGTTTCAGTGCATTTATAGTAAAACGCTAGTTGCGAATGAAACGGAACCAGCACTGAATTAAGGCTAATTTCCTTTTTTTCGGAACGAAACGATTTCTAAATACAAACTAGGGATTAAATCGATGGAAAACTCTCGAGGATTTTTTTTTCTGTATTTTTTTACAAAATTCGAGATTTAGTTGGGACTCTTTCGCGGGTGGCGAATGTGCACATTTTTCAAGGCAAGAAGTTGTATCGTCACTAAGAAACGACAAGAAACCACCTGGTGGGAAATTCGTAAGATCACCTCTGCGATGTTTCGTTTGGAAATAAAACAGAAAAAAAAGCAAACATTTTTCTTTTAATTAAGTTTAGGTTAAGTGAGATATGACAGTTTCCACGACGCACTAAGGAGTATTTGTAACGTAAACCCGGTCAAAAGTCAAAATCTAAAAGTTAATCCAATGTCTTACAGAACTTAGTTTCTTTTAGCTAGATAACCGGTCTGTCGAATGGCAAGCCCCCTTTGCCCCCCGCATGACACATCACTCCGCGGGGCCAGTCGGAACCCAGTCACTGTCTAAACCTCTCGTCTTTGTTCTCGGCGCTTTGCTTTGCACAACATAGTTTTATGTGTACTGTGCCTTCGTGTGGTAAATTTAGGAATAAAAACTGTACGAATATGAAAGCAAAAGGTTTGTATCTCTACAATTATTCATCGTTTATTAAGTTTCATATAAACGTTCCACTTCTAGAAACAATTTTAAAAACCCCATTCATCGTATGTTTTTTTGTCTGAATTTTGGGAAATGATAGTGTTTTTAATTATGTGTCTGAACTTGTCTGTTTAAATTATTAATTAGGTTTTAATGTTTCGACCGTTACCGGACATAAAGTACAATAAAAATGTCCCCACTGTCCACCATTTTGTTTGATACAAGTTCTAAAGTTTGGAGGTAAAAATTTGATTTTTGTTCAATTAAGGTTTTTTGGGGTTTTTTTTTTAGTAGGTCCCTCAGAAAAGTTGAAAAATATCACAAGGTGAGAATTATATGATATTCTGAAGGAGTTTAAAGGAAAGAAAACAAAGAAAAATTCACTTTGGTGGAAGAATGGCTTGAGCAAATGACTTCATGTCCAGAGGAGGAAAGAAATGTCTTGACTCGAACATCGAGGTGTTTCAAGAGTGATTTTAAACAAAAATGGACGGCCGCTAATTACACTGATGAACGGTTATTAAAAATGTTAATGAAAATTGGCTCAGTATATCACTGGCATTACCTGCATCGTCAGGTACACAAAAATCAGAGCGACCACTAAAAGACCTCCAAGAATTGAGTGACAGAAGCAAACGGAGACAGACAAAAGATTTACGAAAGCAAGTATCTGTTGAGGAATTGACTTACGCAGCTCGTGCGAAAGAAGACACTTCTGGAAACATTGACTCATCAAAAATGATGAAAGATATGACTTCTATCCCAACTAGGTCTAATAAGTTTAGGAAAATTATTTCTTCAACTGAAAACAAAAAAACAATGAAGAAATATACACCTCAAGAAGCTCTATCATTATTCGTAGAAGGCGATTTTTACTAGACAGCAAAGGGAACTACTACAAGGCGCTAATAAGAATATTTACCCTTGCTATTCACTTTTGCAGAAGGCGGAAAAGAAATGTTATCCTAATGAAGATTCCATAAAAGTGACTGAAACCGGCTTTGAAGTTGAGCTCTTCTAGACCACACTGCATCCCCCTTTGTAAGTATATTAAAGAAGTAATCGAAACTTCATCGGTGTTTGAAAAGGAAAACCTAGTTTTAATATCAAAACAGGGCTCGAATCAGACGCAGTATAAACAAAAATTTGTGGATAACGAGGACAGTGAAGAGGACAATAAATACCGAGGACAATATTTTTATAAATTCACACGTGCCTGTGAGATTGGCTGTCTCAGTTAACGGGAATTGCAAAGAAGATAATATGGCGAAATCCAACACCATCTTCTGTAATGTTTTGTAGATCTATCAGAACAAGATTCATCCTTGAGACAAAAGATGTTACGAAAGAGGAAATCGCATTCATTGAAGAACAAGGTGGAAACCTCAAACACAGTGAGATATTGACTACTGATGGATTCAATAAAATATCTCACACACTACTACACATGGTTGTAAAAGTCTGTAGCGCTGCGACTGACACGGCGTCAACAATGGGGTTCTATCTTTGTGGATAAACTTCAAAAGATTTTAATAAATTAATGAAACCTACCCAGATTATTCCTGAAGCATTGAAGTTTGGTCTCTCTATCCTTCATGCCTGAATTCGTTTCTTCGAATCTTTGTTACATTTATCGTATAAGATACCATTAATAAAGTGGCGAGCCCGATCTCACGAAGAAAAAGTCATGATGAAAGAAACGAAAGAAACAATTCAAATTCGCTTCAAGAAAGAAATGAGTCTCCTTGTTGATGTACCAAAAGCCGGTTACGGCAACACCAATGGCGGTAACACGTCCAGGAGATTTTTTCTAAGACCCAGAATCCTCTCACGCATCACTGAAATAAATACAGAGTTAATAAAACGATTCCGCTTAATCTTAGAGGTTATTTCGAGCGGACACAACATAGATCATGTCAAATTTGATAGCTATGCCCAAAGAACAATCAAATTACATACAGAACTGCATACACGTATGGATGGTAACCGATGTCACCTACAGTGCATTAAATTCTGATACATGGTGCACGGTAATCGCTCAAGCGATTCTACCTTATGGGCAGTAATCAGGGGAGGAAGCCGAGGTCAGGAACAAGCATTTCCGAAAATATCGCCTGGATTTTGCATGAAAATTTTCGAGAGTGAAATGCAACCAGGATCTCTTAAATAGATGTCTTAAATAGGATGTTGCTAACTTCCTACCCATTCTTAAGTTGTAACAGGCCGAACCAGCAAAAGAAAAACCCCAAATCATTTTCTAAAGAAGCTGTGAGCCTAATAACTGTGAGTTCCCGCCAGAAAACCATGAAACTGTCGACAACGAAACCACCGACGAATTCGTAAATAATTAAAACAGATATTATACTTAAGTAAATTGTTAATAAAGATTGTAAATAAGTAGTAGTATAGAACTTAACTTAAGTAGTGACTATAGGTATTAGATTTTAAAATCATAATTTTTGTAGGGGTTTTTTTTTTGTTTCCAAACGGATCTTAGGGCCTACCCAGCCCTCTCTAGAATGGGTATCGGGTTTCTTTCCCGGGAGTCAAGGCGGACCCCGGGAGTTAAGGCGGACCCCGGGAGTTAAGGCCGACCCCTTCCCCCCGACCTCATCTTCCTCCCGTAAATTACGATCACTGGAGCTTACCCTTCAGTGGCCTCATCGGCCTGCCCAGGCTATTGGGGCATCAAGAAGTGCTCTGGGCCTGATCGCGTCTTTAACTTTAACTTTTTTTGTTTAATTTTTCGAAATATAGTAAATTATGATCAGTTATCGTGTTTTATTTAATAAGATGCCAAAAAAAAATGCTTTAAATAATTTTGACCGGGTTTGGGACACCAATACTCCTATGTGCGACGTTTCGTTTGGAAATACTATAGAAAAAAACCAACATACTCTCCGTTTCGGAATGACCCTCAATTTTGCAACTTTTCCGTCAACCTCAGAATAGTTCTTAGACCTCCATTTTTGTAATTTTACAGGGGTGCTTCAGCAAACAGTGCTACCTAAATTTCTAATTCTCTTAAAAACTACGAAAAACCCAGTGTTTTCCATCAGTTTCATCCCTAGTATGAATTTACGAATCGTTTCGTTCCAAAAAAAAAAACAGGAATTAGACTTAATTCCACTGGTTCGGTTTCATTCACAGTAACCAAACACTTAAGACTTAACACTTAAGTCCGGATGCACAGACTTATGAATGTTATGAAATTCAAAAAATAGGAACTCAACTTCGGACTTTTAAGCAAGACCGTAGCAATTTGTATTGCAGCATCAAAGTAATGAAAAATCATATAAAAATTGTCTTTTTTATGGATTCAAAATGTTTTGTTAAATAATAATTAACAGTACTATCAGAGTGTTGATACGGTAGCACTATGGTAATTTAAATGATTTTTCCCTAAGTACATTATGTACCTATTAATTGGTTCTGAACATACAGGTATTATGAAACCAAAAAGTAACAATGTTTTCTAAACGGAGCCAAAAAAGAAAGAAAAGGAATTTATCACTAGATAAATTTTAAAATTTAGAATTTCCTTCAACATATTGTTCTGTCAACTTTTATTGATGCTTTTAATGATGCAAAACATGCCTCTTCGTACATATTTTCTGCTACTATTTTGTACCCATCGTAGTAAATGGTTTTGGAAGCTTTCTTTGTACTGTCCTAATGGTACTCGCGCTGTGGCACCAAGTGATACAATGTTTATTCTATTTTGTAGCGTCTTTCTATTTGTTATTTTCCATTCCATTTACCCTTTCATTAAGACACCGTGTTCTTTCCTCACTGTGCTTCAATTGCTTCTTCCTATCATCAGTAACAATGACTCCTGAACGGACGCATTTAAAAACTAAGCCTACCAATAGAAAAAAAAAACCTTCATCACTGTTTTTATTCGTCGTTCCCCTACCCTTCCGAATTCCAAGTGTCAATTCTATGTCGTCCTGGTGAGAGACTCTTGTAACCCCACCCTCTCCTATCGCACAATTCCAGTCTTAGTGGAAGGTGGAGATTTTTCTTATAAGACGTTCTTTTTCTCGATTCTTCGATGGAATGGGGGGTCGTAATGTTGGCGATCCACTTCAAACGGAATTGCAAATCTGCTGCTATAGCCCATGAGAAATGGAGCTGCCTCCTTTACCCCCACCCCCATCCCTGCGTCTCAGCTTTATTCCTTCTCCAAACACGAGTTTTACTTTTCATGAAAATAAATCTGCCATGAATAATGGATCCATCTTTTTCTTTTCCATATCATTTTTAATAATGCCAAGGAAAGGCAATTTCCAACGGAGAGGTCCGTTATGAATAGCTGATCAATCATAGCCGTCCCCTACCCCCGCACGGGGCGAGTCGATTGAAGAAAACTCGCACGGACTACCAAACCTCCATCAACACCTCCATTAACCCTAAAGACACCAAGATCTCTTGTTAAAACAACCCTCTAATCCTGGATACACGATTACAATTGCTTTCTTTTCCATCGCACTGTTTCCGATTGCTATAACAATAGCAAAGGATTCTTCTTCAAAAGCAAAAAACTGGTGACAAATGCTTTACTCTTCATTAAATACAAACCAGCACCGACGATACCTTTCAACTAAAAACCAACTACAGAGATTTCGGAAAAAAAAATCAGGGAAATGTATTTTCTAATATCAGCAATGTTTTGCTTGTAGCTCATACTCTTAGCTTCTAATGTATTGAGCAAATCCACAATGATTTACTAAGAATGTAAATTAAAAATCAAGTATTAAACCATCTAACATCAACTTAGTTTTCTATCGAGGAAAAATATTTCGAATGTCGTTAGCTATAAAATACTTTAGAGATGAAACAAAAATGTAATTAATGATTAAAACTTCGAATTTCTATCAACATAAGCAAAACTTTCTGTCTATTTAATCCCTACTTCTTTGCTAGGATTAATATTTACATTGAATCTAAGGAAATATAAAAAGCAACTCAAAGTTGAGCTATCATTAAAAGCTCAGCCTCCTAGAATAAATAATTGTAGGCTATCGTCATCTTATTTCGCCCAGCAATTAAATTGCCAACTATGATTTGGTTTTTCTTACAAAGCTCATAAATTCCCTATTCTTCTTTCAATTCCTTTCTTTTCATTATTCCTAATGTAATTCAAACACAAAAACTCCGCACACAGCATAATTCAGTAATATCAAATACTAAATTATGCTGTGTGCGGAGTTTTAACATTTAACACTATTACAGTAAATGTTACATTTAATACTATAACATTACTTTTTTAAATACTTGGCGAATTTTCGGGAATTTTACGTCTTCCCTTTATCAAGCGAAAAAATTAAAATATATGGAATAACTATAAACAACAAAAATAGTCTTGAACACAAAAACAAATTAAAAACACGTTAAAACAATAGATTAAATTGTTATTACAAAGACCCATCCATTGAATACAATTCATTATTTTAAACAATTGTTTAACAATTGTTTACAATAATGAATTGTATTTAAGAAAAATTGTATTAGAGAAAAAACGTTTTAGCAAAAGCTGTTTCTTTTCAAAAGATGTATCCAACGATACCACAAATGACCGATGTTCTAATTTGAAATTCCAAAGTTGACCCCGATTAACCCCACTTCTGGTTTCTACCGGACATCCACAATGCCACCATTCGATTCTTTGGATACGATTTGGTAATGAAAATTTTAACGCGAGCAACTTGAACCCTGTGGTTTTTGAAACACAGGAGATGCGGATGCTTTTGAACAGCCTGTACAATAATTATTACGTTGATTAAATTATCATTGATTTACAAAATAATGGCATGTTTTATTTTATCAGCTTTTGTTTGGATGTATGTGTGAAAAAAAAGGATTAAAGCTCTTTTTTTCCTTGTAATCGTAATGTAATTAAATCTCAAATGTATTCTTTTGAAATATAGGCTATTTTTATGTATTATATGATTTTTATTCTTATAGTGAATCAATAAAAACTAAAAATATACCAAAAAAAAACAACAAACAAGTTTTAAAATAATTAGTTAAAAGAAAAAATCCCAGGAATTTTTTGAAGTATTTCGAATTCCTAAAGTTCCTGACTTTTAATACGAGTTACAATGAATTTTATAAAGAAAAATAGAGAAACGAAATTCTTACCAATGTCTTTAAATAACGCAATTTTCCCATAATCCCTTTGTTTGCTTCTTGTTGGACCTTATTTGAACACAAAAATCAATAGAGCCTCCAGCGACCTCCTTATAACCAACGTGCGTGGAAATATTTCTGACTTGGGTTTAACTAATGCCTTTAATGAAGGGGTGTCCATTCAAATTGCTTTTCATTGGAGCCGATTCGACCACACAATAATCGCTATAAATTACTGATGATAATTCTTCTGGCAAATAAACTCAATCTAATATAAACAAATTTAATCAGCGGACCACACAAACAGTTCGGCTTTAGATTATGGAATAAAATATTAATATCGAAAAAGCTTTGCTTTTAATAAAACTTATGTAATCTTGATTTTTTTTAATTCTAGGAACTGTGCTTTCGAACCGAACGGGAGGGGGAAAAACGTCAAGGGTCAATTTTAATGCGAGGGGAAGTAAAAAATGCATATTGGCAAAGAATGATAACATTTCATTTATGCGATATCAAAGAATAGACCTTTTTAAAAATTTGTATTCTCTATAATATCTCAGAAAGGCAGATTCTAAAATCTCAGGGAATTACAGAAAAAGATCTCAGATTGTTTTGTTTTTGTTAAGTTCTTTTTTACATAATACTAAGCAGTATTTCATTAGAAAATAGTAGTAAAATCTTTATTAATATATTTGATTTAGGAGACGAGTTGCAAAAAACAGAAAGAGGTGAGAATAAAACCAAGAGAAGTACTGATATGTCCCGATGTCAAAGTAGCCTGAAATATTGTAAGTTAATAATGTAATGTTTTGTAACTATTTAGAAAAAAAATGCTATACCCTGAATTTCTTACTACTTATTTGAATTTTTTTATTGTTATTTGCCCTTTAAAATACATTTTTCGAGCTGTTCGGTAGGATGTTAGAGTCAACATTTCTTGACGAACTACGGAAAATTAAAGACAGATCTATACTTTAAGGACATAGTTATCTTTCTCAATTCTTTTTTTTTTTTAAGAATAGACAAAATGTAGACAAATCGTATGTCTCGCGGAACTCGTGTTAATCTTACTGATCGGTGTATTTCATCTGTTGGATTGTAGATAAACTCTGTTTCATTGAAAAAAAGTGAAAGGGAAGAAGGTTTTATATACACAAATATATAGGTGATAGATGACCAATGAATCCACTATAAGCAGAAAATATCGTAAGTCCAATATCACGATGATTGTGTCACTGAATAAGGAAATAAAGAAATCACTATCGTAAGTACCATACTTGAAAAATAAATACATGAATACAAGTTTATTCTATCAATTTATGCACAATATGTAAAAAAAAAACAACAAACAAACAAGTTTTATATTTACTTCGTTGGTAGTATTGACATGTTATCTAGAATGTACATGTTGTTGTTGCTAGTCTGGGAATACTTCGAAATTCAATGGTTTGATTATTATATCGCTACCACACCTTCGTAAAAGTCGAAATCTCGTAAAGCGATCCATCGTAAAGCGAGGAGCATTTGTAGACATTTACAATTGGAATTACCATTGAATTATATTCATATTCGTGGTTCTAATTAGTCAAAAAAACTCAAGTAAAAACAGAATATATTTCAGTAAACTTTGAAATATTTAAAAAAAAAATTTAACGTAATTTATTCTTATGTCTTGTTATTAATGAGCTAAATGTCGTTACAGTGAAGTCAAAGGGAAGATTGTAAAGGGAAAAGTGTTTATACGGAAATGAAAATCCTATGAAACATCAACAAAGTCTCTTAAAATTAAGACACTACCTACACTTCCAATGAAGACAGCGCTGTTTGCAATATATTTTATTTTACTTGTTGTGTTCTTTATTACTAAAAACCATAAATAGTTTAATGTTTTACGATTTAATTTCCTTATTTTTCTTGTCTTTAAAAATTTGTACGAAATGAAAAACAAATAATTAGTTATCAGTAGTTTGGTTTATACAGATAACCATAAGTAATAGAATAGGTTAATGTTTTATTTCTCCTCTAAAACTAAGATCGAACTAAAAATGAGATTGCAGTAGAGAAAAAAAACTTATTCCCAGGTTAATTACGTTTGTTCCAAAACTTTGAATTAATAAGACTGGGCTCAAGATCAGTTCCATTGGAGGAATTCATTTCTTCTCAGTAGGGTAGAGAGGAATATGGGAAACTTTTGAGAGATTTGAATGAAAAGAAAAATCTTTCCTCATAAATTAAACAACAAAATCTTCGTTTTTCTGTTACGAATGGCTCAAAAGTAAATATATTCCTTATCAGAAATTAATAATAATAAAAATAATTCAAGTAACCGTTTTTATTTAAAATAATAACCTACGAAGCTAGATTCATGAAACGGCCGTTTCGTCTTTTGTAAGGCTCATCAGCGGGACTCACCCACAGTAATGACTCAAAACTTCATTAGGAGAAGATGAGATTTGTTAAGATATTAAGGGAGAAGCAAGGATTTGTTAGTTCGTTTGTTTTTTAATAATTATATATTTTTTTAATGGACAGTTTTGTTTCCTCCTCCATTTCCAATTGAAAAAAGAAATTCAAGTCAATAGCTTCACATCAGCTAAGATTCATAAATGATTATTAAGAAAAACTGCAATGGAAGCAGTTGAAGGGCTGCGATGTTTGTTTCAAGTATTGCATTGTAGTAAAAGATGTTGTGTACATCCTTTCAACTGCCGGAATCTGGCAAAATATTAAGCATATTTGAAACTTCGTTTAAAAGATGCATTAGTTGGAGGATATTTAGCAGTGGATGTACATATGGTGTAGGTGTAGGAAAATCTAGCAAAATCCTATTATTTCTCATCTTATGAAGAAATATGTTAATGTCGAAACCTTTCGAAGTGACAAGAAATACTGTGAGGACAAAGAATGGAGAAGAAAGAAAGATTAAGGTCAGGGGATCTAACTGGCCAAGCATACAATGGTCTTGACTTCTTTTGTTTAGGCCATAGTCTTTTATCTTGAGTATTTCAAAATAATCATTTAAAGCTTGATGTTTGCACTATTTTGCAATTCTTGATCAGAAAATCTAAATCAAAATCATCTCTTGTTGCTTAATTGTTGATTTTCCGTCAGCCTTAGTCTCAGCAGGTTCACTTTATCTTTGAATGAATAACTCATAGTTCTAAAAATAAATCTGATCACAAGAATATTACAAGCGTCTTAGCTCAATTAGCCCAAAACTGACAGGATACATTAATCGGCATAACACACAATTCGAAATCATTTTTAGAGTGTTGAGCTATTTCTGAAAATAAGAAATAAGAAAATGTGTTATTTATTTAATAGAGAAAACAATGAACGAGTTGCTGCCATTGAATATCGTGAGTGTTTTATTCTATTCGTGAGAAAGTTATTGGCCTAAAATCTAAATATTCCCCATTACGATTTTCCTATCCTGAGACATAAGGGATAAAAAATTGATATAAACGAAAACCAAGAAATATATTGGACTGAAAACGCACTGATATCATTCGACGAACCGTTTAAGGCAACTCCAGTTCTCAAATCAAAATCCCATTGGATTACCCCTAAGTGTCCAGCCAGAGGGAAGAGAAGAAAAAATCAACTTCCGCCTGAGTCTGTCGAGTTCTTCTTTCTTCCAATTCCTGCTTTCTAAACCAAACGATGATCATTTGCAGAAGGAAGAACGCATCTGTCATGTCACATGTCACTGAAACCCCCTGGCGGCCAAAATACGATTTACGATTATGGTGTAGCTCACGAAGTCATTTCTAGCCTCAAGGGTCTCTGGATTCCTACACAGGTCAACGACAATATTGGTGATGAGGTCGAATTAAAAGACAAATACATCGACAATTGGGTTTGGGTTTTTTTTACATTTTCTTCCTTTGATTTAGTTATATGGAAACGTCATTGCTAATGAATATTGATTATAATATCCTTAACATAAAAGCATAGATAGATTGAATCGTGAGATTTCTTTTACTTGTTTCCAATATAGCTTCAAAATCAAATCATCTTTTGCCTTTATGACATTTAAAAAGTTATGTATACCAGGAAGATGAATTTTTAGAGTTTGGGGACGTACATTAATTACGTGAGGTCAAAAGGGGGAGGGGGGGGGTCCGGCAAAATCTCACCAAATCTCACCAAGGGGGAGGGGGGGGGTCAACGAAAATCTCACGTAAACTTTTTCATTCAGAGAAAATATATATCATAGCAAGATTTGCGTTTTTTTTTTTTTTTTTTTGGTTGTTAAAGCAAGATTTGCGTTTTTTTTTGGTTGTTAAAATTTTTGAAATCTCACAATCAAGGGAGAGGGGGGGGGGGTCCGGCAAAATCTCACCAAATCTTACCAAGGAGGAGGGGGGGTCCAAATTTTTTAAAAAACACCTCACGTAATTAATGGACGTCCCCTTTCTTAAGATAGTAAAAATACTCAGGAAATAAAAAAGAGAGATGATTCCTGTATATAAAGTTTTTAATTTTTAGTAATTTTTTTTTTTTTTTTTGCCAACGCCCGGGCTCTTAGAAGTTAATTTTTTTGGCCTCAACAAGGGGCGAGAAATGTGAGCATTTATCCGTCGTAACGTTGCCCAGGGTACGCCATAGGAGGCAGCTCACGCTATACCCGCAGAAACAGACGAAACACAGAAGAAAGAAAGGGAAACAGCCATGCCACTGCCAGGATTCGAACCCAGGTACTGACGCACTGGTCGCCACTGGCCGCCGCCGAGACCGCACGACCACGCCAGCACGGCATTTTTTAGTAAATAAAACATTATAATATACAAGATATATATATTATCTTATGACAACTCAGGTTTAAATCCTTTTATAGGAAGTTTGATTTTCTTTTTTTCTTTTATTTTTTTTTTCTATTTAAATTATATTTAAGAAACTAGAAATAAATACAAAAAAGAAGATAAAAAAGAATATAAATAATTAAATATAAAAAAAACAAAGGAAATAAAAAAAGAATATGTACGATAAAAAAGAGCAAAAGTCTTTAAATAGTGCGTTTTTGCTTTTCTAGATTTTCTAAATTTTCTAAATTTTAGTTACGATTTTTAACACTGGTGCCTGTGAAGACGTAAAGACACGATTGGTTTGTGTCTCCATAGAAACAGTAATTTGAAAGTTGTATTGGCTTTTTTCAAATTTCAGATTGCTGTCCGGCTCTATATATATATATTAATTATAAATTCATTTTCTGAATATTTTATTTTGGACCATCTGGAATTGCAAAGATTTGTTAACAGTAAATGCCACCAATGGAGTATTTGAAAGCTGTACTTAAAATACGATAATATCGTAGACATTTATTTAAAATGTATTAAACTATTCTGTAGTTTTTTTATTTAATTTTAATTTATGTTCATCATCGATGACTGCTACAAGTAGGTAATATTTGAACTTTATAAATTCTTATATTCCTAAATCGTATTTTACATACAATTACTCTGAATCTCTCTGATAAATTGATTCATACTTCATGGCTCCAGATTTTTCAAAGCGAGGAATTTTTAGCAAACATGTCTGTTTTGTTTTGTATTTTGAAGCATTTCTTAGACGCCATCTTGTAGTGGAGGCCAAATTGTGGAAATAAAAATAAAGATAAAATGATTCAATCAATCTTTTATATTTAATAACTTTATTACATAAAAATAATAAACTCAGTATTAAATAGATGATAATCGTAATAGCTTCATTTTCATATTTTTTTTTCTGATCACGAATTAAGATGTAAATGCTTACAGGGAAAAGAATACGGAAAAAATATTAAATATTCGTGAAAATGAATAAAAGGAAGAAACTTGATTCATACTGAGAAATTCTGCATCGGAAGTTGCTATTTCCGATATTCAACCTCAGATACGCAATGATTATCTGTTAGCTTAGTCTAAATGAAACAATGTTCACTTCAATATCCTCTAGACTGTTCTCGAAGCTGAATACGAAAAACAAAAATATGAAGTTATATCACGTTTAAGAAAGCTTAGTACAAAGTTCAAAGGTTGACAAATAAGTGCATCAACCTTTGTGCTCTAGGATATGATAGAGTCGTGCTTTAAATGTATTGTAATTCTTATTCATGCTTTGTATTGTTTCATGTAAAGAATACGAAAATGGCTAAAGAATCTGGTAATGTTTTCGTAAATTTCCTGACAGGAAATAAATTATTCAAAGAAGTTAAGTAATATTTTTTATCGTAATAAAAATAATAAGTAAACATAAAAGATATCTTTAATGTATATTAAATGAATACAATATGAGAAATAAACTACGAAGCATGGTTGTAAAGGCATTAAATAGCATAAAACTTATTTAATGCTTAATGCATCAGATAAAAATAAATCAATAATAAGGTAGTGAAACACACTAAGCATTAATAATAAAAACATATAAAAATGACATGAGCCCAAAAAAACGGCTCCCGTCATCAGAAATAAAAAAAACGAACTACCTTGTTATTATTACAACCGTACGTTAAATATGTTTATTCCAACAATAAATCAATGTAAACAACAATTTTATTTTACTATGTTTACGAATTTCGTGGCTAAAATTTTCCATATCTCTGTATCGATCCACTATTTCGATGGGATTAACAATAAGTGTTAAGATTAAAAGATAAGAGAGAAAGGTTAAAAAAAAAAAAAATGAATACCATCTTCACTAAGTCAAAGAGTAACCAAGGAGTTATGGTTTCATTTAAGAAATCTATGAGTTGCTTGTCTTGATTCAATGACTGCCTTCGGATAAATGACATTAGTGGCAAAGTTAGATTACGATGCGCACATCTCTGTAATTTCATTAATCTGCAACAGGCCCCTCATGATCTATCGACGGCCAATCTGGTGATGCAACCATCCCTAAGAGATTTAATGGAATGGCAGACAGAGAGAGTTCATCTCCAAATGACAATCCACTAGAGCAGTTGAATCGTCCATTAGCTCTGTCAAGGTGAATGTATTTCAGCCAAGGTATTTACAGACCAATCCCATAATCCTGTCGGACTTATCGTTTTAATCATTTTCAAAGTCGAGTCGTCCTTTAGCCGGCGTCGAAGTCATCTCGTCTAACATTGGAACCAAAGGCTTTAATTGGGTTTCTCGCATTGACAAATAGAAAGAGACAACGTTTTCCAAAAATCTCTCACCAAATATACGAGACATGACAACTCAAAAAATTAGTCATCACTGATTACTTAAAAAAAAAAGAAAATCAATAATAACTTTCTTTAAAAATATGATATACTTGATGATAACTTTCTAACAAAAAAAGTTGATGACGAATAAAAGTACCAGTTATGAAGGTGATATATTTAACGTGTCGGATACTACATTAACGGGAAGCCACTTTTTCAACGAATCCCTGACAGGGAGGACGTGTTTTAGGGTAGGGGTTAATTTGTTTTTAACTTTTAATTTTTATTTTTTAATTTGAAAAAGAGAACTGCCCATAGAGTCTCGAAACGTCATGATGGGAATTTTTAAATTTATTAAATGTTTTTAGTTTTTTTTTGTTTTTTTTTATCCTTTTGATAGGGTTTTATCTAAAAGTGTCGATTTAGTTGGCTTCCCGTTAATTAAAAGTACCAGTTACTGATGAATCAAGACGGAAACAACAAGAAAATAATAAGTACTTATTTAGAGACTATGAGAAATAATAGTTCAAAATTACAAAGCAAAATTGTATTACAAAATTGTATAGAATCAACAGTTAAAATTTCAGCTAAGGTCCTGACTCAAGCAAATCCAGGCGACTGCAAACCTTTTATTTCTTTTATATATTTCTTTTTCCATTGCACCTAAAATTCTGAAAATTTAAAAATTTAACTTGTGAAGCATCTGGGATTTATATTTTCTAGTTTTTAATTTTCCAAATATTTTATAATTAATTCAACTAAAATTTGAAAACAGTCAATTTTTTAGATGTTTTACAGGTAGTTCTCGGTATTTTCAACTCAAAAACATTTTACAAAAACCTGAAATGATAAAAAATTTGTAAAATAATGTTTTTGTATTTAAAATATTTATTATTGGTGCAATAGTTAATTTTTAAAAAAGTAATTTTAATCTCTCACAATTCTAAAAAAACACAATTTTTATTTAAAAAAAATTAGCTATTGCACTAATAATAAATATTTTAAATACAAAACATTATTTTGCAAATTTTTTATCATTTCAGGTTTTCGTCAAGTTTTTTTGAGTTGAAAATACCGAGTAATTCCTCGAAAACACTCCAAAAAATTGACTGTTTTTGAATTTTAATTTAATTGATTGTAGAATATTTTGAAAATTGAAATCAAGAAAATATAAATCCCAGATGCTGTACAAGTTCATATTTAAATTTTCAGAATTTTAGGTGCTTTGGAAATAGAAATATATATAAAAGAAATAAAAGGTTTGCAGTCGCCTGCATTTGCTTGAATCCCGACCTTAAGAGGACAAATAGTTTTATTGGACTTCATAATCAGCGACGGTCGGACATTGAAAAAATTGACTAAAATTGAATTCTGGATTAAACTATTCGAACCATTTTTCTCGGTACAAGTTAAACAAATTGATTTAAGATCCAAAGACAGTTATTACGCATAAAAGTTCCCATCGTTTTAAACATTGTTAAGAATCCTTAACTCAATCACTAATTTTTACAATATTTAATCATTATACAGTGAAACCTCGGGTTACGAACGACTCAGGTCACGAACATTTCGGGTTAAGAACAACAACTTCGAAATTTTTTTTGTCTCGGATAACGAACAGTGCCTCGGGTTACGAACGAAGGTGAGAGAGAGAGCAAGGTTTAACGTTGGAGACAAACGATCGCATACAGTATAACGAAGCCCACGCAGTACCGACATCGCTTAGCGCTAGCCTATAGTCCGGGCAAATCTTACCTGATACAGTAAAACCTGGTTAAGTCGTCACTCAAGGGACCAAACATTTTTGACGACTTAAGCGGAGTGACAACTTAGACGGGGTGGGAATTTTTGAAAAAAAAAAAACTAAAAAAAAAACACGGAAATAAAGTATTTTCTTGAATTGCTTTAGGATTAGGTGAGAAAAACAAGATTTTTCAGAAATCAATCTATGCAAATGAATGAGGGAAAAAAAAAACAAAAACAAAACAAAACAAAACACTTTTTATTGAGAATGTCTATTTTTTCGGAATAGACATTGATTTTTCATTGTATAATGTAGAGTAAACGGGCAGGAGTAGGCTACTTAAGCCATTAGAATTTATTTCATGTTTTATTATTCTACTTTGAATTGCATATATTTGCCAAATGTATACATTTCTGAATAAAAATGTTAATTAAATAACTTGTATCTAACTGTCAGTTTCTACTACCCCTGGTCAAAGGTACAATACCCTCTAGTCAAAGGTACAACACGTAGTTGTACCTTTGACCACAAGGTATAGTTTTTCTGTAAAATAAAAATAAAATACTTCTACTCAGAATATAATATATAAACTACATGCAGTTGATGGCAAGATAAGTGAAGATCACATAAATCAATTCAGGTAAGGCTTTCCATCCATCCATAGTTTTCTGTCCGAAGACAGGTCCAGTTCTATGGAGGTCACATGGATCTCCCAGAAACACCTGAGGAAAGATACTGGGGGTGGTTTCCTGTTGCCTGCCCCCAGGACGCCATTACGGAATGACGTCAGACCGAAGAGAAAGCGAAGAAGAGGCTGGACAACACAGGAAAGGAAATTGAAACAGCCATGCCACTGCCGGGATTCGAACCCAGGTACTGGCGCACTGGCCACAACGGCAGACCGCGGTCACGCCAGCACGGCGGTAAGGATTTACTTGAGTACAAAAAATTGGAAAATTCATTTAGTGAAAACTGGTCAAAGGTACAACACCTTCCCCTACACTCATACGGGAAGACAAGGGACAATGCTGGTCATAGAGTGATAGTGATACAGCGGAAGTAGCAAAATCTATGTAATTCTCATCATCTCCTGAAGAAGGATCAAGGAACAGAGCCGAAATATTGAATAAAACTCACTCCGGAGTGGGGAAATCCCTCAAACAAGGATCTATCCAGTATCATGTCCCACCCCTCCTTCAAACTATATTCCCAACATTTTCAAAATGAAAAAAAAAAAAAGAAGAATTTCATTCAGTTAATCTTTCCACACACTTTAATCGAAATATTTTAATATTTGCACTTAAATAACATAAAAAATAAAAAAAACTCTGAGTTACCAAATTTGAAATTTCCAAAAATATTATTCATGTTTTGTTTTGTTTTAATAATATTTAAGTAAATTAGAATTTTAATATCTCAGAGATTTTAATTTGTATAGTTTATCTAAAAATATTCCGACATCTGGATTAAAGTTTGTGTAAACAGTAACTTTTCATTCAGTCAAAAGAACTTAAAACCTACTTTCCATAAATCTTTTTTACGTCAAAAGTTGAAAGCTCAGATTTACATTCAAATTATAATAGACACAGAATACAAACAATAAAGTTTCTTTTTATAAATCCACAACATACTCACATAAATAAATGCTATCAAACATACATTTATTCAAAGTAATTTTCGAAGAGATATAACACGTCTCTTCTTCTTCAGCTTAAAATCTAAAACGTGAAATTAAATCGGCATTATTTATTTAAATCGGATTAATTTTAATCGGATCAAACCACGCGAAATGGATTAACTAAAAGGGGATTAAAATTCATTGTTTAAAATAATGGAGTATTAATAGTTAATAGGATAGATATCAATTGTTTAAATTCTATACTTTTATAGAAAGGGAATATTTGTCGCCATTCTATTACTTAATAAGGATCCATTTGCAAAAGATTTCAAATCCAAAAATCAGGTCGTCGTTAGTCCTCGAATAGGCAAACCACGTTTCAAGAAGATTCAACCAAAAGTTCAAAACGTTTTTAGAAATTTGTACTTCACCCATTTACACACATTAAAAACTCAAGAGTGATTTGATAAACCTACTGTTTTATTGGAGATGTAAGCTAAAAAATGACTAAAAAAAACCATGACTGTTCGTCGAGAGGTCAGAGGAAAGGGGCTTTATGGTTCAGCGGCTGCTCATAAACCAGATATTTCCCCTGTGAAGCCTAAAGTAATGTAAAGCCTGGTAAACGCCGCCTGAAGTAGTGTAAAGAGCGACGCACTGGACAGTGGAAACGTGTGATGTGGACTGATGAATCGCACTAAACCATGTGGTCGTCCGATGGGAGGATTTCTGTGCGATGAATGCCAGAGGAACGATATCTGCCATCATATATTGTGCCAACAGTGAAGTTGGAGGAGGTGACATTGGTGTGCGGCTGAATTTCATGGAATGGTCTCAACTCTCTTGTAACACTGAACGGCAAAGTAAATGCGGAAGGGTACAAGAACATTTTGACGAGTTACTTACTGCTTACGGTAGAGAACCACTTCGGTGATGATCATTGCCTCTATCAGCATGACATTGCTACGTGTCATAAAACGAAGTCTGTGAGGGAATTGTTTGTGAACAGTATCCGACATATTTCGAATTCCTATGAGACGAAATAGAACGTCTACTTCGCTCCAGACCCAACGTTCCACATCACGACATGCTCTTGAGGAAGAATAGCAGCCCGTTAGTGGACACTACACGCTCCCCAGTAGTGGACATTAGTAAAGGCGGACCCAGCCTACACTAATGTCCACTACTGGGAAGCGTGCCACGGAGAAAGTCTGACTACGATTTCGGTAGGTTATGTCATCATATGATGACATAATGTAGTAGATAATTGTAGTTATAATCTTTTTAACTGTTTTTATTGATAAATAGTAATAAGTATTAGGATAAAATTAAAAGGAAAATAGGCTAAAGTTGATAAAGCCACGTCGATTCCCTTTTCCAATCGTATTTCAATAAACAGTTTTTAAAACATAAACAGTTAAAAATCTTTTTATAACTTAAGTAGATGCTAAATAAATAAATTGTAATTTTAAATTACTTACTTCACAGCTTAAATCACAGCTCTTCTCCATCGCAGATCAAACAATGATGGTTAAACTATGGAAGAAAAGACCAATTTCTTTTTATTTATTTCGTTTTAGTAAGTTACATAGATTAAAATACAATTCAAGTGCAATTTCGTAATGTACACATCATTTTAAAATTTAAAATACGCATCTACAATGGGATTATTTAAACATGCTTATAATTTCTACGTATGGAAATGACTTTTACTTTAAGATTTGGAAATTATTAAGTGAATTTTATTTTTAATACTGTTCTTTGAATATCTTATACTTGAAAATTACTCTGCAAAATACTTTCAAGTGAAGGGTAAGTTTTGTTACCATTAGGTAACATAATACAATTTAAATAAAAGCTTATTTAATGTTTGACATGTAACTTAAATAATAGTGTGAGCATAACTCCACACATCAAAAAAGGAAGATTAAGTAAAGGAAATTCCAAGAAACTCTTCTTTGAAACTCTTTATGTTTCAAACATTCATTGGAAAGGAAAACGGAAAGTTCTCTTTAAATTCATTGGATGAGATTGCTAACATAGATTTCTATCAAACATGATTACAACACTCACCAGGAAAGAAAATTATCATCTCTACAGCTTATTCTAACGTACTTACTTTGGCCCTTGGGCTCGCTAGTGGTAACGCTCCCAGAGTTTTCTGTCCAACGAGACTAAGTTGAGATCGGGTGGTCAGCCCAACGCTCATCCGTCTTTAACCCTTTGAAAAGAAACCCAGTTTATATTCTTCAGGGGGCTGAGTAGGCCCTTGGATCCGTCTGGTGGAGGATTCGGAGTGGAAAAATCTTCCACGTCCAATGGGCATTGAACCCGGCTCCTCCAGCCCGTAGTCAAGAGGATTACCACATGGCCAACCCATACGACAGCGTAGTGGAACGTAGAGATTTTTGAATTAAGGATTTGAAACACCATATCTACATAAACATCAATAGCAAGTTAAATAGACCTAGGTAAGAAATCACTTGACAACAGTTGCAATACCAACTTGGAAATACTTTCGTAGATGTAAAAAGAGCTACTGAAATAAACTCATCTTCGTATTTTATTTCAAAAAACATTTATTTTTATTTTGAAATTAAAAAAATAAATAAATAATATATGTAGTTAACGGAAAGCATATCCAGGATCTCTTGCGTTCGCTTTATTACGAAGCTAATCATCAGGCTGACATCTATTGGAAGTTAAAATTAACTTTAATTGTTTATTTATTGCTTGTTAGCTTTTGAATATTGCCGAATTAACGAGGAATCTATCGTAAAGTTGGCCACAATTGTTTGTGCAATGCAGTTCGAAACTTGATAAATTAAAATATACCAGTGTGTTCTATAGAGAACACCGAAATCAAAGATTTAAATCAAACCAGACTTAAAATCTATAAGCCGTGCACCAAACTAAAATTAATAGGACAAAAAGAAAATTAACAATTATATGAAACTTTTCTATCATGTTTTCGAAAGCTGTCATTTTTCTGCTGTCACCAAAAACTGTCGTAGATTTTAGATCTACGAGATGTAATTTGTATACTGTACACAATATTCAAATTGAATGATATTATTTAATAAATAGGTACATTTCTTTAATATTTTAATAAATTCATTTGTGAACATGTAAGGATCTGAAACACGTACTGCGATAACACCCAGTCACTATGACGTATGAGAACTAGATGGAGAGATAGTCAAAGAAAAGGATATAGCACAACAAGTACTGAAAAGGAATTTATGCAATTAAAAAATCGAGTAAATCTGTGCCCATTAAGTGATAAATAATTGTCAACAACTGTATCGAAATGAAGCCCTGACTTCTAATAGTTATAAGGAATTACCACCATAATCTTTGAAAATAACCATATTTTCGGTAGAAAAAAACCAATAATGTTAAAGCTATTGTCTTAACAACATATGCAGTCGTGATCCTAATGTTATAAAGTAGATAGACTTAGTTAACTCTACAAGAAGTTGGTCTGAATTTATAAACAATAGTTAAAATTTCAGATTATACAATGAGATGGCGTGGGTGGAAAACAACAAGCCTTGCCAAGAAGCAAGAAAAGAAAACGATGCTTGTGAATATAAGAATCAGCAATGTTTTTATTTAAAAGAGAGAAATTCATTCCAGTTCATCAATTAATTTACATGGACTGAAATAAGGATAAAATCCTGTTTATCAGGAAAAACTCAGCTTCTAACATGTTCCCCAGTTACGAGTTTTTGGTGAATGTAGTTGATTCTGAATTCCCAAATGTTACGAGTTAGAAGGAAATTTGTTGGTGGGTCATTAATTTTAACGATGGCGGAAGACTTAATCAGCGAAGAAGGAACATCGATTAATATTCGTCATAAAATGTTATCAAAAGCAAGCATAAAAGAACAAACCCCCTATAAAACAGAATTCATGTTTCAGCCAACAAGCAATTACCCATCTGCAATCAGGTTTAATAGAAGGTACTTTGCAAAATTCGAACCGTGCCTGTAAAAAAGGAAGTTAAAAACACAGGAAAAGCTTAAAGAAAAACTGCGGGAAGAACATTTTGCGCTTGTGGCTAAAGTTTTATTAAGGATTAAGATGGTAGGAGGAAGTTCATTTGTCTCAACAGCAAACAACAAAGTAATCCCGGGAATCAACTAGGAATCGATTCACGGTGGTTGGGCTTTTAAGTATTTTAAAATATTTACATTGTTAAGACTTTTAGAAAACCGATTATGGATGTTTTTAGCAGATAAAAGACTGAACCACCTTCATTAGTGTAAAAGATATGTATTAATTTATTGTAAGAATTCACTGAAAAAAGCGGTCATTAAGAATTCGAAGCCTGTCATTGCTAAATTACAACTGTCTCAGGATCTATTAGCAAAATATCTTATCCAGACGGTGATCGACACATCCATTCGGAATAGGACATACGTTCTTATAACCTTTTCTCTTATAATGACTTCCAGATACTTCCAGAATATTGGCCTTTTCTCCTATGAATCTTGTGTACGATGTACAATTACCATTTGAAATCATATAATTAACAATTTCAGAAAAAAGGTAAGTTTGTTCTTATCTGTAAGTTTGTAGATGCTGACATTAGTTCATTTAGTACAACAAAATATAAAGTTACTTTAACAAAAACATAAAACTATGACAGGTTAATTATAAAGGTAATTATTAAAGAAAAATAATAAAATTTTTTAAGCAAAATATATTGAATATCTTACAATAAGTAATTTTATAAATAATATACATATGTTCATATGGATAATATAATGACGCAATTAACTAATTAGTCTAATAAATACTTAGAAAAAGTTTAGCCAGGAAAATAGCACCTAAAAATCAACATTTTGCTATTTATTTAATAAATATAATAAAATATAATTCAACATCTGAAATATAATAAGCACTTACTTCAACATGCAATATAGAGAACTTATCGAATAAAATAGGTAATTTCTCTTTTTTATTTTCATTTTTTTTTTTTTTTTGCTAAATCCATTTTATTTTACTGGTAATTATTTTTTTTCAATTATGAGATTGTTTTGTACATTAATCACGTCTACTGTAAACTGATCAAATATTTTATTAATAATTTTCATTTTTAATTTATATTCCATCAATTAGCATTTATTCCTTCTTCATCTTACATATAAGAGAAGCCTAAAGAAGAAATATCGCAATTGTAGTATAGATGAAAAAGGAATAAACGCTAAATATATGTATATCCTATTTCAAAAGTATATCTGCACAAGAAAGAGTGATTGTTTTTTTTATTTTCTTCTAATATTGCTAATTTTTGCTTCTTCAAATAACGCGTTTTAAGCTTGTTTCATCCCCAAAAATTGAGACTTAAAAGTTTGTGCTCAACAGTGAAACAGTTTCCCACAGTTCAACCATCAGCATCGGAAAAATGAATTTCTATCAATATCTACCAATGCATAAGAACAGTCGTTACAGATGCCCATGGACAATTCTGTTTATGAGGTGAATGGTGGGAAGCCAAGCACAGGAGGTCTATTGTACGATAGAAGTAACGACAGATGGAGAGAAAGACTGAGAAATGGGAGAACCCCGAGAAAACCTGCCCAACGCTGATCGTCCACCATCACGAAACACACAAGAGAACCGAACCCCGGTACTCAAGAGATGAGAGACCAATGTCTTCGTGGCAACGCCAACCGCGCGGCCTTCTTGGACCATTAGCAGATATTAAACGTCGTAAATGCGTGTGTTTATATATACCATTGTAACAATGGATTTTAAAGCCATCTAAACGAAAGAGAATAGCATTGTTTCTTCCAATGTTACTACTATCCTCTTTCTTATGGTACTTAGAAATATGAAACGGTCTGTCACCATCCACTGCCATCTTCGTGTTCTTCATAAAAATAAAATGAATGGGATTTAGCAATGTAAATAAAATATTTTCGAATATAATTTTGATTTTTTTTTTAAGATCCTGTTTTTTTATGCGGCAGAAATTAACATATACAAGTACGAGGTTTTTTTTCCTTTCGTGGCTTTAAAATAAACAAAGAAAATAAAAAACCTTCAGGATTTAACGAAAATGTACTTCCTGTTCTTTCAGATTATTTTTGAGTTTCTCTTAACATAAAGCTCGCCTTTCCGTGTTTGTTTTTGAAGTATTTAATTGAAATCAGAAAAATTTCAGGTTTACTCTTGAAAAGAATGAGAACAGAAGTCTTCAAATTCCTCCTTCTTAAATTTCGTGAGCTGTCCGTAGTTATGGTAAGACCGGGGGCCGTTAAGATAGGGAAGGGGGCGGGTGGGAAGGCGTACGAAAATATGAAACTTGAAAAAGGACTAGGTCCATTTCAAAGCCATGGTTATTACGGTTGCTGCAGTGTATGTTTGTGTGTTTGGTAAGAGAAAGGGAGAGGTAGGAGGGGAGGAAACGAAAAGGGAGAATGTGGTGGAAAACTAATTCCCGTTCGCGGAAAATGTCTTAATGCAAAAATGAGACAGTTACGGGTGTTCATCGTTGAATAATCACAGCGTTCTCATTGAGCGTGGCGAGCTCTAATGGGCCATCGTCGCAATTTACAACCATTTTCCGGTGACCTAACCTGCCAGGAGAGTAATTAACTGATCTCTGTTAAAAGAAAAAGATTACAATGGCAAAAGGAATTTTCGTCCGCCCTTTACGACTGCGCTATTGTTTCATTTTATGGACGCATAAAACAAGACATTTTCGCCCAAAAGCTCCGCTGAATACTCGGCTAGGAAATCGCTGCGATGGATATTCGTTATAATATTTGCTTTTGTTTTAAGACCTCCCTCTTCTAAAGCTGAGCGATTAGACCAAAGAAGCAGGGGATTAACGCTAAATAACGATGTTTCTTCTACGGGAATTAATCCTCGTCAAAAACACTCACTGTGTCGCTCGTCCTGAAATGTCTCCTTTGTATTATTTGTATATTTTAATCAAAGATTATTCAACAACGAAAGCGAAGACTGAATGAGAGAAAATTAAACTTTCCAATATTACTTACAAATAGTTAAGAAATCCCTGGTCAAAACTTAAACGGAAAAGCTACTTTCAGAATATAAGGACTACGTAGCTTTTGAAACATAGTAAATTTCCAGAAAGTAATAAGTTAACAGAAACTATATCACAAGAAATAGACCTGTTGTTCTTTACTGATATCAATCTATTAGTACCCAGCATTGCTCGGGAATATTCAAAGTTAATTCTCTCTAACCTCTATTCGAGAGAATAAAAACATAAGGCGATCGGGTCATGTACATGTCATAAATAGAAGAAGAATCAATTGGAGAAGAAAAGGATAAAAACATCCTTAAAAGAAAAACAAAAAAAATCAACCGGTGAGAATTTGTAGATTCTAGGCAAACAATTGTTGCTGTGAAGTCAAAGGAATACATAAAGGAACAGTCAAGCAACAATGAAACTGAAATGAAAATATGAAATATGTATAAGGAAAGTAGTAGAATAAGAGAGCATCTGCCATTGAACTTTAACTCTAGCGATTTAAATAGATTCAAACATATTCTCAAATCTCCTCACTTTACGACCTATCTGCTTAACGACCACTCGCACTTACGACCAATCGAGTTTCGACCTGCAATTCGGGGAATCCTTTCTCAACTTGAGTGTCGGTCAGTAAACCACACTTACGAGTTTCTTTTCGACTGTTACATCCAGGACCTGCCCTTCTATTTCATCGTCGTTATCTCCCTTACCTGGACCCTCTACAGCTCTAGATAACCAAATAAACAAATGATAATATGTACATAGGCATGTCTTTTTATAAATAAATTTGAAGTTTGCTGCGTAATTTTATAATTTTATGATATTACAACGATCCTATATTCCCAGCGCAAGCTCCTCGCTTATCGACCAATCCGCTTAACGACGTAGTCGTCGGAACGGAACTCGGTCGTAAAGGGAGCAATATCTCTAAACGAATACTTATATAGAGCATTAGGCAATCAGGTAGAATTTGCTTCGTTATTTAATTCCTGTGTCTTCTCTTTACCTCTAATGACTTTAAAACGAAATATTGCAACTCCTAAAAACAGACCTGAACTACGATAGCGAACAACAATTAGAACCTAAAAATCGTACATTTTCAAAGTTTTATTTCTGTTAAAACCTGCTTTCTCAACTCCAACCAGAAAATTTTCATTCCTTTTATTAGCCAAATGTTGATATCAGTAGAACTTCCTACATCATTCTCAATTAATAGCCTGAGGAAAAATGCATTTTAACCAAATCAGTTATTGATGGTATCTATGTTATGAGCTTCATTAAGTGTATCTAAGCTCAACTAATGATGATAAGCTTTAGGAATGCTGTCATTACCGAATGTTATACATGGAATAGTTCTATTGTAATCACCGAAGACATATCAATGAAAACTTTAAATGACTTTCATCTTATTTATGTATTTTGAACTATATCCGAATTATTATAGTTTAAAGTTAAACATAAACATTCTACAAGAAGTTTAACGTGCGAAAATAATAATGACAATACAATAAAAAGCAAACTCGCACATAAATAAAGGAATCACTGA
>JAFIDM010000007.1:25935506-25952390 GCA_023159025.1 Thereuonema tuberculata | reverse complement strand
TGTTTGGGACAGAAGGGGACAGCCTGATATTATGTGGTCGATTGTCTCATGTGTAGTGTAGCATTTCCTGCATGTGTAGTCGTGCGTATTTGCGTCATTTCCAATGTGTTTCTTGTAGTTGCGTGGGGGGCGACTTAGTCCTGTATTGCCATCATGAATCCTTCGGTCTCCCCGAACAGCTCACCATTCGTCAGCCATCTGTTCGACGATTACATGTCGACATAAGGCAGGCCGAGTTCGTGGAGATGGAGTTGCTTACAAGCCCATGATTCACACAGCTTCTGAGTGTGGGTGTCGGAGGTGGTGAGTGTTGGATAAGGGTTTTCGAAGTTCAGGGAGGTGAGGTGTTGGCAGTGGCAAAGTGGAGTAAGGAATGTTGTGCTCTTAGTGGAAATGTTCACCAAGTGTCTGTACTTGTTTTTCGTGTTGGATGATGAGGCTGATGAGTCCTCGGCCTCCCTCCTTGCGGGGAAGACTTTCCGTAGCAGACTTCGGGTGGTGCATGTTGTGTTTCGTTAATTTTGTACTTTGTATTGCTTCAAATTCTGTGTTTGTCCATGGAATTATGCTGAAGGAATATGTTAGTGTGAGGACGGCAAAAGTGTTAATGGCTTTAATTTTATTTCTGGCGTTGAGTAGTGTTTTTAGGATGTTGTGAAAGCGAGTGAGGTTTTGATGTTTGCGTTGTCGATGACCAGCACTTGCTGAAAGCCTAGGTACTTGTATTCTCTCCCTCTTCCATGAATTGGATGGCCACCCCATGATTCAGTTCCCGCATGTTACATGTAGCTTGTGGCATTTGTCGATTCCAAATTCCATCCCAATGTCTTTGGTGAAGTGTGTGTGGTGACTTGTAGTAAATTAATAAGTTGTGCGTTGTTTGTGGCGTAGAGTTTAATATCATCCAGTGTAGTGTGTAGAGTAGAGTGTGTGATATTGTATGGTGTCAGAGTAGCTGAGGTAAGCCTGTAACCGTGTTTTGTGTTGTCAGCAAATGGCTCAATGGATTCAAAGCGAGCAGAACCAAAGAGGACTCAAGAAGTCGCCCTGGAAAATACCTCTCCTTATGGGAATGGGGACTGTAGTGATGGAGGTGTTGGAGGTGCGTAGGTGTAATGTGTTCCACTCTTCATCGTAACATCCAAGAATGCCATGATCTTGGGGCGTATTTTGCAGTGTGTATAGGAGCCAGGAATAAGGGACCGAATCAAATGCCTTCTTGTAGTCAATGTACGCGATGTGTAAGTTCCTATTCTTCGCGCGCGCCTGGCGCAGGATTACCGAGTCAATAAGGAGATGCTCCTTACAACCCCGGGAATTCCTGCGATACAGCCCTTCTGCTGTTCGGAAAGGATGTTATTTGTTTCGATGTGTGTGTGTGTGTAGATTTTGTCTGCAAGGCAGGAGGTGAGGAGTTTGTAAAGTGTGGGAAAGCAAATGATTGGACGGTAGTTTGCAGGGTGCGCTGTTTCAGTATTCTTGCTCTGTAGGTATGTGACACCCTGAGTGAGGAAAAGAGGCATTTCTTCTGGATATGAGATTATCTCAGTGAGTGTAAGTTTCAGTGGAGGAGTGCTGGCTATCAATGGATTAGATATATACGTACTGTACTGAAAGTTACGACAATATCAAGTTTTATAAAGGCTTGAAGATTCTTGTCTTGTAAATTCTTGTATCCAAGAGAAAATTCGACCATGTTTTTTTTTTGTATCTTTTTCATGGAACTCGCCATTGTGAAAAATACTTGCGCACATGAAAAGTGATCCAGAAGTGACGTAAAAAATCATTAACAATCGCAGTCCCTTTTAGAAATACAACACAGAATCAACCATTCATCAATCAACTGTCTAAGTGTGCTTGGTGCACACCAACTGTTATTTGAAGATCAAAACCTTCGATCACGATTAGTGGCTCATCAGAGCTACTGACAGAGAATTAGTGCAAAGCAGCTCGTAAATCTTTCGGACCTTTGAAAAGAAACCAGCGCCTTAGTAAAAACAAGAAGTTTAAGAAAGAACTTAAAGATAACTTTCCTTAGATTAAAAACGAGAAAAAAAATTATTGGTAGATCAGATACTCGAATTGTTTTGTCATTTTTTTATGTAATTGGAAGGTGCATTTACAAATTTTGATATAATAACTCCCGGAATAAACAGAAATTTTTAGAATCCGATATATCATTAATAGAGAGGAGATATTTTCAAATACAGAAGATAGTTATATCTTGTCCATAATTAAGCATGCGAAGTTTCAAGAAGGTCTATCCACTGCCTTAAGCTAATACACACTTACAAACGTATTGTTTTTCTAATTTTCCTTAAGAAAGTTGGTTTAAAAAATATAAATAACTATCAAAAAGCCCATTTTCGTCTCAATCCGTTGAAAACTATGTGAAATAAAACGTGTTTCTGATGAATTTCTTCTTTAGGCTTAATCTGCTTTCAAATTCCAATGGAGACTTAATTACTGCCTCTTTTCAATCTCCTTCTTTTAATTGAACGATTGTCAATAGACAAAACACTGCATTTGCATAAGCAATTTCTTTTAGCTAACTAATTGCAACCTTTTAATTTGGATAAAAGGCAACGCAAAGATTACATTACTAATTTCCTTCAGAAAGTTATTATAGGAAAATGGATTTTTTTTCCTCCCCCGAAATAGAAAACGGAAAAAAAAGGAAGAAAAGGAAAGATGATGATGAAAAAGAAAAATCAATAATACAAACTGTAATTGCTCAAATTTCCCATTTATAAGCAACTTGGAAAAAACCAACTGCTTATAATTACTGGGGGTGGGTGAGGATGTTAAATTAATTACTAGGGTCTTTTTTATTATTATTATTTTCAACAAGGGGAAAATGGGAGAAAAAATGTTTGGTTTTGATGTTTGCGAAATTTAAACATCACAAATCTATTTTTTTCTAGAACAAGGCCGCAAGGAACAAAAAAAAGTAAATGCTACGAAATGTTTACAATACATATATTTTTGTGTGGTTTTCATTGGAAATGAAGATGACTTAAAAATACTACCAAATGCACGAGCTATGTTTTTTTCAACCTCTTCAATCGAAGTGAATAAAGAAGCTACCTGCGAGGAGCGACCAATTGTGAATAGTTATAGCAGTTCTTTCACCAGACTTCCTTCAGTCTGTTACGATGTTGGAGTTCTGCATTTAAGCAAAAATTTAGAAAATGCAATTTGATAATTTTCATCTTTATTTTTGGTAGTCCATTTGTTTGAAGTTTATTTTTGGATGACAGAAAGGTTTCAAAATAGGGAAATATATATGATTCATTCTCTACTAGTTGTAACCCATGAAATATTCACGAAAGTAAAACAAATACCACGTTTTTGAAATACCGTGAAAGACCGTTGTTTAAACGATTCTTGATTTTTTAATATCAACATGCTTTCCTGGCACTTTCGGCGACAAAAGTTAACCTCCTGCCCTAAAATAAAACGCTCCTCCAAATTGAGTCTATGAGAGAGTGCTCCACAATGCCTTATAGGGGCGTAGGAATTATTTCACCAACATTAATTAAATCAACTAATTTTTCTTTTCAAAAAGACTTTTCAAAAAAAAGATTTTTCTTTTTAAAATTAAAACTACACTAACAAAATTAAAAATATACTTTAAAATATTCTCTCTCCGACTCTCCCCGCTCTCTCCACTTTGATGACAACATAAATACGTTTTTTGCCTATTAATAGTATGATTATTTTGATTTAGTGTACATCGACAAAAAATTTGTTTAGAATATATATTTCGCAAAATAAGAAAATAAGATAAAATTTATATATTTTCAAAAAAACTTCCTTTCTGAAGAAAGCTTACTTTGCTGCTAATAACTTCAATGCAATTATCCTAATGTTTCAGTTCATTTTCTCTAAAAAATTTGAATATCTCGAAGAATCTTAAGGATTAATTCATCATTATAACTACTTTTCTTATTCTTTCTGCTCCTAAGGTAAAGTATTGATACATGATTGTTTTATGTCAAAATCAGTTTTTGCATCACATCTTCGAATCATTAATGTATCATTAAAATTTCGGTTTTCTAAGATGAATAGTTGTGAATTTTATCGTAATTACAGAGAAATGCACTGTGATGCCACTTTTGATTAGGTACATCCCTGCTGTGAACAGAAATGGAGTATTCCATTCCAAATCACAAGATCCAGTTTTTGATACAAATGTAGTAGAACAACTTTCTAGCATCAAGTTAATCTTCTAAACTATAGAAAGAATGGAGAAAACGAGTGATATAATGGACTGTGTATCGTGGCCTGGTAGTAGGCGCAACACGTGCTGAACGAAAACGGCAATTCTCCTGAACTTTTCAGGCACCACAGTTTCAAGTGTGTATCGAGAAGAGTAAAATGAACAGAAAACATTCAGTCAGCGGCACTCCTGAGGACGAAAACTGCTTGTTAACGAAAACTGCGATAGAGGTCAGAAAACTGCATAAACAAACAGACGGGCCACAATGTCGGAAATCAACGTCAGCCTCGCGGCCAGAGCAATATATCGCAACTGACCACTTAGCGCACCTTGTCGCGAATGGGCTACAACAGCCAATCGCGTATCATTTTTATCAACGAAGAACTAGAGAGCAAACTTCCTGTGGGCAAAGCAACATAAAGCACTGGACCATCGAAGACTGAAATTGATGCTTGGACTGACGAGTGGCAGTTCACGTTGCAGTATACTGCTGGAAGGTTCAGAATTAAGCAAAACAATATCAGGCAATAACCGTACAATCTGGTGGAGACGGTGTAAAGGTGTTGGAAATGTTTTCCTGAATGTTGATACTCACAGATTCACGTCTGAATGTCACAGAGTAGCTTAACATCATTACTGATCAAGTGCATGTTAACAGTGCTTCCTCAGTCAGATGGTTGCTTCCAGCAGGATAATGCGCTGGCAAACAAATCCCGAATTACTACGAAGTGGTCCCACGAACATGACAATGATCTTCATTTGCAACAGTGGCCCTCTCAGTCTCCGGATCTCAATCCTATTGAACATATTTGATGAGCTGGAAAGGGCTATTCACTGCAAGTCCCCCCATCCGTCGAATCTCCTGGAATTGCTTGACACACTCATGTTTGCCTGATCCACCATTCCTATACAACGTTTCTAGCATCTTAGAATCCTTGCTGAGAATCCAGCATCTTAGAATTCAGGCAAGTTCAGAAGGTTAAAATAGGCGCCACACGCTACTAGGTAATTGTACTTAATAAATCACAGTGTATATTTATTAATCTTAACAAAGTTATTGCATGTAAATATTATATCGAGCATTTACAAAAAAATAATAATAAATAAATAAATATACAAATATATATGCACAAAATTAACGTGCATACAATAACATATTAAAGGAAAATAAGAATAATACGCACAAGACTAAAGAGTTCACTGATCTGTTTTTGGAAATTGCGATACCAGGAACCCAAGATGGACCATTTCTGGTTTCCTGACCTTCGTCAGTTGGGTCCGCCCAGTATCTAGCATCACAGTGAACTCAAGAAACATATAAATAGAACAAAAGTAAACATCAAAACGGCCCTCCAATTAAAAAAAAACATCAAAAACGAAATACCGTATTTATGCGCATAATATCCCCCATCGCGTATTTTCCCCACCCCAGTTTTTGTGGATTACAAAATTCAATTTTTATTTTTATCGCATAATTTCCCCACCTCTACTTCAACGCGTTTCCAACATGACCTTGACTGGCGGTCAACTCACGACAACGTGACAATGTACCGTTACTTCCACATTTCTCTATCCCACGCTACTTTAGGGAAAGATTCCACCCCCACCCCGGTCAGTACAAGAGCAGACTCCCTCTGAATCAGTACAACAATTTCCAGTGTTTTGTGAAAACGTGAAGTTCGCGAATAAAGTTAAGTTCTCTATTAGCAGGCAGCTGATGCTGACGTCATGCGGTGAGCAGCTATAAAGATGGCGGGCTGCGCTGCGTGAGTTACGAAATTACGTCACAGTCGCGCACACACTTCCGTGCATGCCTATTGCTTAACTGTACTTTGAAGAAAAAACAAATGTTGAGATGTGATTTCTTATATTTTAAATGTTGCGTGTTAATAAAATTGTTACATTTTATTATTGTCCTCAAAATGAAAGTTGGCCGGCGGAAGTTTTCCTGTCACAATGGACGATGGCGTCTGTTTTCACTGAGAAAGACATGTTGATAACGCCAAATTAAAACTTCTCTCGACTATTTAGCGTTATTTCAATACCAGTTGCTAACAATAAGTATTTATATAAATAAAGAAATATATATTATTTATAAATACAATGCTCTTTTGCAAAGTAACAAGCGTTTACCGTAATGGCGGCGTCCTGTCATAAAATCAGACGGAAGTGCCTGACCAGACTAATCGATGATACACGCGCAGATCTCACAAAAACAGGGCGGCAATCTCTCATTGGGAGGACAGTAATTACATTTCTTGCTTTAAAAATCAATATTTAACATGGTTTTCCTTACACTTTCACCATATTTTTTTTTCCTCAAATTGAAAAACATCGTAACCCAAGACGACTGATTTTTATTCCATTGACTGATTTTTATTCAACAAAATAATTCGTAAAACTTATATATAAGGATTTTTAGTTTTAGAATATAAACAATTATTCCCTAGATTTCCTTCCGTATTCTTTACTTCTGATGGTAAATCCACGCTTAATCTGTACTTAGCAGAGGGGAAGGTGTTCTTGGGAACGACAAGGACGATCCCTTAAGAGCTTTTAACTTTAAAGGAACCAGTGAAGAGAAAAAGGTTAAAATGCCACCATTTCGCAAGTTCTCTAGTTAATCCTATTTCAATGGGATAAAAATCTTCTTGCAAAATGTCTTATCATCCACCGAAAATTTAAACAAATGGAACTAGTTTTACCCGAGCAGAGAAACAGCGCTAGGGGCTTCATCACACACAGCTTTATAGATACATTATTGGATTTCAATAGCTGATAAAAATACTTGTAGTCAAATGATAGCATTGATAAGAAATTTACCTAAGTGGACGAGAATAAAAACGAAGTTTGGATAATAATCCATAAAACTACTTTAATCTCTTCTGTTACAGTTGATTGATTATAATAAAAAGTTACGTGAGTACAGATTTAAATTAATGTTTAAAAATCTTAAGCCTTGCACAAATTTTGTGTTTCACGTAATCGAATCTTGCGTCACCAATTGCAATAATTATTTTTCTTCTCCAAAAGCCTTGTAAATCTACGGCATCTGCATTAGCCAATCAGAGACGAGTGATGCTTCACTTGTGAAGTTTTGTTTTTTCCTTTGAAGTTTAGGAAAATTGGAATAAGGATACTTATTTATTTACTTTCAAATAATTAATTATTCTAGGACAAAGCCTGTACACTTAAGAACTAAAGTAACAAAGTAAACTAAAGTAAAAAAATTCTATTGCTAAAGATTCGTCCGGCATCGAACCGAAACATCCTAAAGAATTTTACCTTTTATGTTAATTGAGTTCTTAATAAGTGTGCAAGCTTTGTGTTATAATAATTCTCACAGCACATGTTAATCAATTATGTTGCATTAATTATTAATGACAAAAAAAATATTCTTTAGATTAACGCGGATATCAATCAAATAAAACAAATGAAACATAAGCCTATTATTATGGTAAATCACTTCATATTGCTCCCAGTACAGTTCATTTTCTGCAATCGTAATAATGGTTATATATCTATTTATTATCTACCAAAAATAAATTATTCGGAACAATATAATTATCATTTTAAAATAAAGTTTTCCTCAACATTCTTCCTTACTTAATAAAAGATTTATTAACTTTAAGTTCAACTGCATTATATACATTTATTTTTAAATACACTACCCTACACTAATGGACCGGACAGTGCGCTTTATTGGAAACATGTGAAAGTGTAACTGATTTAAGAGTGGGATGGGCACCCACGTGCTGAAATTACATTAGCCACCCTGTGGGGCATGCTTTCCTGAAAGTTTTGATACAGAGCTAAGGATTTTATGTCCATTCTTGCTTCAAGAACATGGCCAGTGCAGCTATAGATGTTAGACGTGGTCCCCTAGCCCTCAATCGATGCTCTAACTCGTCCCATAAATGTTCGATAGGGTTTAGGTCGGGACTCTGAGCAGGCCATGGAAGCCGCTTTACAGCCATCTCTGTATACCACTGCTGGACAGAGGCTGAAACTTGGCATGGAGCATTGTCATCCTGATAGTAACTATCGTCATTTCCAAGCATTTGCCAGAGAGTAGGAACAACCCGATTATCCCAAATGTCTTTGTAGCCTTCGGAGTTCAAGATTCCCGCAACAACATGCAATGGTTGCAGGCCATACTATGAGAATCACCCTCACATCATGATTCCCCCACCCCCGAACTTCACAGTTGGAACGATGCACTCGGGTGAAAGACGTTCGCCTGGCATTCGCCACACTCAAACACGTCCATCCGACTGGAAGAGAGTGTAAGGTGATGAGGCACGTTACACTCCATAAAATTGTTTTCCACTGCTCTACAGTTCAGTTGCGACTTTGCAAATACCACTTGAGTCTGGCGATTCTGTTGAATGGTGAGATGTGTGGTTTGTGGATTTTAAGGGCGTTCAATTCCTTCCGCAATGTGTTGTGATGTATTCCGCAATGTAACCCCTGATGCCTATTTGAACTCACTGATCACGTGCGCACATGCACTTTGACGATCTCATCTGATTTCATGTAAATATGCAGGTGTCCGGTCCATTACTGTAGGATAGTGTATAATTGATTTTAAATGATCTCGAATTTTAAAATAATATTTATTAGACACTTTAAGGACTATTTCTATAATTTTGGAGGTAAATCATTCTGGAAAATTTTACTACTAAGATCTCTAGTAGTTTTCAAAAAAGAAAGGTTTGCCATATATGGTCATTACTTAGCGATCGATATTGTCTAGAACAAACGTCACCAGTCATGACGTCATCACCTTGAACTCCCAGCAGTCAGTCCAAGATGGCGTCGTTTTGTGATCGCATAAGCATAACCAAAATAGGACAAATTTTGCATAGCCAAGCAAGGGGAATAGCGTGGAACGTTTGTAATTATTTCAATTTGAATTATTATTATGCATTCGTAACTAGAAAAAACAAAAACCAGAATATTTTCGTAATGTTTATAAGATTCAGTTACGGATTTTAGCAATAGATGGCGCTGTTACGTCCTGGAAACATCAATCTATACGGAAATTACGTCATCAAAAGCTCTTCTTTCATGAACTGAACTGTAGCTTCAAAACCAACAACAAGAAGAGGTACATTGTAAAAATCCTTTATATATATAGGTTTCGGGGCCAACCCTTGACGGATTTCGAGATATTTAACGTCATTTTCATTAATTTTCAAGTATTAGCTTCTAAGCTCACTGTTGTCTTATAACAAAGGAAGTGTTGGCCTGGCGTTCAGATACAAGATTAACGTTTTAAGTCTGGGGGGGGGGGGGTATGATTTTTTATTTTAATTAAATTTCTTTCTTTTTTCTTTTCGTTTTTTTCTGTTCTTTTTTTTCTTTCCTTCTTTATGATAAGTAAATGCTAATATTTGAAAATCAATGAAAACAATGTCAAATATCTCGAAATCCGACTTCATTGAAATTACGAAAAGAAAACTTTTTAAGAAAAAATATTACTTCAAAACATAAACCAAGGGCTCCACAATGAATACATAAAAAAAATAAAAATATTACTTCTATAAAAGAACTTTTGACTGAATAAAAAAAAAAAAAAAAAAACAATCTTTAATAATGTCTAGGATTTTTATAGAATTCTTCCAATGAATTCTTCTGCAGGGCATGCTTGTAATTTCTTTTCTTATTCTCTCTACAGCTAATATCCATCCATCCATAGTATTCTGTCCGGAGACAGGTCCAATTCTATGGAATTCGCATGAAATTCCCAGAAACACCTGGGAAAGATACTGGGGTGGTTTCCTGTTGCTTTCCCCAGGACGCCATTAAGGAATGACGTCAGACCGAAGAGAAAGCGAAGAAGAGGCGAACAACACAGGAAAGGAAATTGAAACAGCCAAGCGATTGCCGGGATTCGAACCCAGATACTGGCGCATCACGGCAGACCGCCGCCGAGACCGCACGGCCCCGCCAGCACGGCAGCTAATATGTTAGATTTAATAAATAAAGTTCACGCTTAGACCAATCATTGAAAACGTCCATTGGTTAGTACTAAATGCTGACAATACATTTTCCTCTTTAACTTTCTGTATCCCGTAACATCTCAACATTCCGTTATTTGTTGAATGGGAATTCTTCTGTATCTTAAATAAAACGCTATTAATTTCTGTGCTTGATGTTAAATAGGACTCTTACAACAACTTTATATCAACCCTTATATTTCCCCTTCTACATTTATTTAAGAGAAAATTAAAAACAATCATATTTTGATATAATAGAATCATTTAACATATAACATGAAAGGATTATTATGGTATAAAAAGAAATAAAAACGCACACGAATAAAAATCACTGACAGATTGTTTAAGGTTAATTAGCCATCTTCAGTTGAATTTACCTGGTATCTCCAGCTTAGAAGCAGAAGGGCCATTGTCTGGTTTTACTTGCCTTTTGTTCCTGTTTTGTTACTTTCTGCAGGTACTGTAAATTTAACTGATGATGGCTAGAAACAGACTGTCTTGGATTCAGAAATTCCAAAAACAGCTCAGTGAATTTTATTTGTGTGTTATTTATTTATTTTATTCCTTTTTATACCTAAATAAACATATTGTGAGTTTATGTTTTGAATTTATTAATAAAGCTTATATATTTATTTATTTGCTGGTTTCATTAATCTTTCTATCAATAGATGTCCTTATCTTGTTTACTTCAAAAAGTAAATATATTTTTGCATCTGTTTGAGAAACTAAGCTTTCAGAATATTCTATAGGTTTGGTCAGAAGCTAAGAACCTCTCAAGAATGAATAAAGGACTTCAAAGCAAAAAGCTTTCAAAAGCAAAGTTAAACTGAAACATCCGTCTATCTCTCTATCACGAATTCGAAAAACTATTTATTCTAAACCAACAAAGAGAATCCGAAGTTTAAAAGAAAAAGCATATTCTTAAATAAACATAAAGTCAACTTCTTGTAAAATGTTCGTTTATATTCTTTTCATTCTTTCATATTTTCCTTCTTCCTAAACTTTTTTTAATCTTAATTCCAACATTAATGATGATGTAATTTATATAATTATTTTTCATAACAATTTCAGATTATCCTCAGTACGAAGCACCCGAACAAGCAAAATAAGCACAGGGAAATCACGATTTCACATCGCAGCCATGATGGATTTTTCAAATGGAAAAAAGAGGTTTAAAATAGTCTCTTGCCTATAAACAGACGCTGTCTACAAATGTTCACAGGCTTCACAGTTCTGGAGATGGGAAACAAAGACGAGTAGGGCTCAACAAAGAATCAATCGCTTCTTCCGGATATCAGGAAGGAAATTAATAAAGTGGAAAATATTTCGCCGAACTATGGGAATTACTTTAAATATATTAAAAGAAAAATGAAAAAGTTTTGAACTTCTTCAATGGAGATTGGTTCTTATACTTCCGTCTTTACAAAACTTACTAGAAAAAAAATACAATAAAATAAAATACTGTATTACAAATACTATAACCTACAAATACTATAACCTAAATTAATTCTGGAATCTTTTTATTCTTTTATGCATTAAATGTTTTATCACTTCTGGATCACTGAAGGAGAACCATGGAGGTGATCAGTGACAACTGCCGAGAGTTCTACGAAGAGATGATACCTCGAAACAGCTCTATCCTGGGATGCTTAAAAGATTCAAAACTTCTGACGCTAATTTGAAATACAGAAATACAATACTATCAGTCGGTAAAAGAAAGATTAAAAAGTGGCTAAATAAAAGCCACTTGACACTTTTTTTTAAAATTAGTTATTTTTTTAAGTTGTTTCAATCATTGTTTTAAAGCGAGACAGTGGGGGAAAAAATTGTTCAAAAATATTTAATTTAATGTTTAATTTTATTTAATGTTTAATTGGTAAAAGTTTTGCTGATAAACAAGGGAAGTTTTCACGTCAGATAGACTGTGAAGTAAAAATGCAATTGAAGTGTAATTAAGAGCACTCGCTGGGAAGAGCGCTCGGACAAAAAGCTTTTGTGGTTCAACGAGGGAGAAAAAAACCCATGCATATGAAGTGCGTTTTAGTACAAATAAAAAAAAGTAAGAAAAAGAAGAAGAAGAAAAAAAAAATAGAAAAGTAAAAAATAGGAAACAAGTGACGGAAGATCTCTAGTGCAAGCTGAAAGAACCAGTGAACAAGACTCTATTCCGGTTCCATTTTAAGCCAAATTCAATTTTGCATGAAAGAAGTGAGCAACGAATACAAATGGAGAGAGAGAGAAACCCCCACCCCCTCTCCTGCGCATTATGAATGTGTCACTCTTTTGTCGTTGAAGCTTTCAACCAATCAGAGAGGTGGTTGGGTCCATTCCGCCCCCGAAAGCAGGTGGAGGGAGTCCGGTTGCCAAGAAACGAAATGGGATGCTCTCTCTCCGCAGAAAGATAATGTTGGGAGCGCATTGCAATTCCTTCCCCCACATCTCATTAATATTTCCAATTCGACGGAAAATTATGCGTCAAAACACGATCGTTCAAGACTTAAAGGAGGAAAGATACAGACGAAGAAAAAATAAGGAAGGAAGAAGAAGAAAAAGATCGGAAAGGGATGAAATAAAAGAAGTGTGTAAGACTCGTTCCAAATCAAAACACTGCTTGTCCACATTTGGAGATAAACGTCTAATTGATCTATCTATTATATAACACGTCAAACTAACGTCATCTAGAAGTAATGAAAAGGCATCAAACAAGAAACAGCGTCAATTTTCAAGACAAAAAAAAACCTCTTAAAAAACAAGCTTTAAATGAAAACATGACTGTTATCTTTTGGGATATTTCCATTTCAAATGAAGAACGAACTATCTTTTCCATTGCTACTTAATTGTGTTACCGGTTGTCGTGTTTAAGTAATACTTTTTGTTATGCACTGTATTAGAATTTATTGCAGAGAACGGGTGACAGCGCTGTAATAAAAAATTGAAAAAATATATTTTGATTTTTCTGGGCTATGAAATTTCCAGAATATTCTCTTTTTTTTTTATGTACCAATCATGAATAAACTTCATCATCTGCTCCGACTAATCCAGTAAAAGGATGTATAACTTAATTAAAACTATAGAAATAAAGGAGATTTTTTTTTCTTTTCATAAGAATTAAAGAGCAAATAAAAGTGCTTCTGAATCTGTTTATGCTTATCCTTATTTCGACTAAATCCTTCGGAATGCTTTTACAGTAATTAAAACACACCTACGCGTAACCTTTGGCAGATAAGTTTAAATGGCAAGGCTCAGTTCATTCTTTCGATCTGTTCATGTCTTGTGATTACAAACTGCGAACAAATGTCAATGTAACTTTGTATTTCTGCGAAAGATTAGGAATGATTATACAAAAGGTAATGGGCTAATTAGAATTCATTCTTGGACCCCTAACATCTCAGATAAAGAAAATAGAAGTGAATGTGGTTATTCTAATTATTAATAATCACGTGAATAAATACTACAACTAAATTTAAAACATAAAAAAAAAATATTATATGAAAAATATATAAATTGAAACAAAAACAAGTTAATATAATTTTTTTGCTAAAGCATAAATTTAAGGGCGATAATAATAAAAAGTTTAAAAATAATAATAATAAAAAGGAAGTATATTAATGTAAGGAAGAATAAAAAAAACAGTTAGGAAAAAAATAAAGAAAACGTAAGGAAAAAAAGAAAAACAAAGAAATACCACGCGGACATTGAGAAAAAAAAGATTAAGAGAAAAACAAAAAGTAGATGAACGTATTCTAACCGAGACCTTCAGTATATGAGTCCGAGACGTTAAGCAACAAGCTATTGCTGGCAGTTAAAAATGAGATGGTTGCATTTCTAATATTTAAGCTAATAGCGGAAATTCAATGAAAACAATGCCAAATATCTCCAACATTGGAGGGGGGGGGGGTTGGCCCCTGAAAATACACCTCATTCCTACGTTGTTTGGGCCTCTGAACACGATGGTACAATCCGTTTGTCGATCCGACCTTCCGTTCGGCAGTTGTTACGGGTAGAAGGACGGACAGGACAAACGCAGTAGCTACCTGAAAATACATCCCATTCCTATGTTGTTTGGGCCTCTGAACACGATGGTGCAATCTGTTTGTCAATCCGACTTTCCGTTTGGCAGTTGTCACGGGTAGAGGACGGACAGGACAAACGCAGTAGCTACCGATTTTGGTCGCTATCACAATTATAGCTCCCAAATGTGTCGCTAAAAAAGTCTTTTTAGTTTTATCATAAAATAATCAAATAAACAAAAGCAAATTCCAAAAGTGAAATGTATCTATCACAATTTGAAGCAGACAATTACAAGATGAAATCCCTACGTCATTTAAAAAGTTATAACACTCAAAAATTAAGCAAGTAAGGTAGGTGACCCAAAGGTGGCCATAGTTAAGCTTTGCTGATTTTTTATAATTTAACGGTTGCGAGAATATAAAAAAAGAATGTAGGGGTCATCACCCTGAATCTTCTCTAAGCAAGACATATTGATATTGTTTTTCTTAAAACATATTTAGTTTGTTTCACAGTTATTTTTTTTAAAAGTTACTTCCGGGCCACCTTCGGACCAGGTGAACCTAAGGTGGCCCACATATTTATTTTGTTAAAAATTATATTTTCCAGGGGTTGAAAGGACACTTAACACTTTATGACTAAATTCAGTATTTTATAAGCTGCTAGTTTTACATGCCTAAAGTTCTAATACTAAATATGCGTACAAAATATAGAGGGAAAACTACTAGAGAACGCTAGAGTGCGACAGCTGTCTATTAGCAGATGCCATATACCGATTATTTTGTGGATTACTATATTATATAAGCAGATGGCCACCTTGTGCACTCTGGCCACCTTTGGGTCACCTGCCTTATATAGATTATTTTTTTCAGAAATTTATCACATCCTCAATTACTTTATATGATCTTTGTTTGAGGAAACGAAAATTATATTAAAAAAAAAAAACAAAAAAAAAAAAACTCAATATCTGGCACTGAACAACTCTCATCGAAATTAACTAGATGGATTCTCTAGAATATTCTTGATAGACGCGACGAGAAAATGATTGTGTTTTCAAGACCAACACAAAATGACTTGGCGGAATCTTGGGCAGGCGAATGCAACCACAACCTTCGTTCTCTTTCGGGCGAATTGGAACATGTACGTCCGCTGCGACCAGGACCACGACCAAATTTAACGGAATTAACTGCTTTTGACCGCGTGCCATCGTCGGGCTCCGTTCCATGAATATCCGATTAAAGGTGAAAAGAGTCAAATATGGAAATGAATTTAAGGAATAGTTCGTCATCACATCTTTCATTTCACTAGATGACAGGTGACCAAAGGTAGAACCACCTGTCATCCAAGGAAGTGTACTCCTTATTAGAGACACAGCTCATTTGAAAGCTATTTATTTTCGATTATCCCAAACAATGTATATTCAATGGCTTTACCATTTGTTTTTCTTTCTGGTGGATGTTGCAATTGGTAGCCTACCTATTTCTGCGTATTCACAATCTTGTCTGCTCTGAACAAATCTTCAGAATATCACCAATAGATCTGATTTGACAACAACCGATATTGAACACCAGTCTTATCCTGCTCAAAACACAGCTGCGCTTAATTCTAGTGGACAGAGGCAGTGGACTATACGTCTCAGACTACATCAAAACTCTCTGTGTTCTGTGGCACAATTTGAATACTACAGAGGTTTCATCCGCTGTTGACTAAATTCCATTGCATGGCCACAGTCTACACTAATATATAATATTAACTCACGCTAGTCTTAATCGTCCAATTCTGTAAAGAGTTCTGAGCTGCAATCGACTAATTAGAAGTAAAGGGATTCATTTTTCGTGTCACCTCAAAGAATAAGGTAGGAATGGCAAATTTTTCTCTCTTTGGTGTTATATCTCGTAATCATGTGTTTTAAGGTTTTTTTTATTATGCTGTTAGCCTACAAACTCTTAAGTTAGTTTTATACTAATTAGCTTTGTTTGATGGAGGTTAAGAGTCCAACTGACGGTTTTCATTTACAGCAAGAAATTTTAAAAACATCAATAATTAAGATGCAACCAAAATCTTATCAATGCTTCCTACTGATCATGGGTTGTAGACAACTTCATGGGTCGTACTTACTTTCTGTAGAAGATTATGAAGGTTTTTTTGCAAATACCATTACAACCAACTAATTCAGTGACTACGTCTCGTACCATGTCACAAGAATGTAACATCTTGCTATGTTTTTAAGTTATTATTTTGTACTTCTGAAAAAAAGTATTTACATTTCATTGACTAAATAAAAATAGTGAATATATGAAGAATGTGAAGGAGGATAATGATTTAGACGAGTTCCGAACAATACTTTCTAAATACAAAGATGAACATTAAAAACTAATTTTACAAATGTTTGTTGCAAAAATTATAAAACCAACAAAGACTTTTTCTTGATTTTCTTATTCCAATTCACAAAGTTTGTCCCATTTTACCAGTTGTTGGTTTTTCCTCAATAGATTTTTTTTTTTTCAGTTTAAAATTCTTGGAAATTCCTTCATTACATTGGTTCTATTAGTAGGCAAAGTCGTCCTTTTAGCTTTTTAGCCATAAGTTCTTTGTTCATTTTCGGATTATTTTTATTTTCTTTTTCTAAGAAAACTTGTCAATGAAAGTGTC
>JAFIDM010000007.1:25920172-25935496 GCA_023159025.1 Thereuonema tuberculata | reverse complement strand
CCTATTTATGGAGTAAAGATGATCTTCTTTCTTTATTTGAAGCCTTTTTTTCTTTAATTGATTTACGTAGAAAAACTATCGCGCGAAGGAGACAAAAATTGCCATATAAAAAAACATTAGAAGAAAAGCAATGATGTTCAACAAGGAGCATTAATCAAGGATTATTTCGTAATCGGATTTGAGAGCGATTTGATAGGATTAAAATTAATCGGATTTAAAACAATTTAAATAAACAATGCGGATTTAATTAATATTTTCAGAAATGGACCTTCAGTAGATATTAATTTTTTTTTAAAAAAGACATTTTATTTAGGTGACTTCAAAAACAAAAGCAAAAAACTAAAAAAAAATAAAAAAATAAATTTGTGCTAAAGTATAAATTTAAGGACGACCCATAAAAATAAAAATAATAATAAAAAAGGAAATACATTAACTTAAGGAAAAATAAATAAAAAAAAAATTAGAAAAATAAGAAAAAAAAATCCACTCGGGACTTTGAGAAAAATACATTAAGAGAAAATAAAAAATATGGATTCAAACCTTCAGTTTGAAGCAGTCGTAGACCTTAACCATGAAGCTATAGCTGACAACTGAAATGAGATGGTTGCATTTCTAATATTTAAGCTAATAGCGGAAATCCAATGAAAACAATGCCAAATATCTCGAATATTGGGTTGGAAGGGCAGCTTTGGCCGCTGAAAAATACCCCATTCCTACGGTGTTTGAGCCTCTGAACTCGATGGTGAAGTCCGTTTGCCGATCAGACCTTCTGTTCGGGAATTGTTAGGGGTGGACGGACGGACAGGACAAATGCAATAGCTACAGATTTTCTGAGCTATCAGAATAGCTACCAAATGGGTCGCTAAAAATAAAGGGAAAAAAAGTTGGTTTCATATTCTACACATTCCTAGACTCCGTTATAAAAAAAAAAAAAATTAAGAATAAAGAAATTTTTTGAAACAACTTATTGAGAAAAGTAGTCTTTATAATCAGATGAGGAACTTCTTTTACTCAGACTGAATCTTGTTCAGTTGTTGTTTTTTGTTTTTGTTTTGTTTTTTTCAATCTAAAAATAAAGCGAAAAAAAAAAGCAAATATAAAATATAAATAATACATCATCATTAAGATTATCATCTTCATTATTTAAGCTGTTATAAATAATTATTTTAAAATCTCCTAAAATTAATTCATAAGAAACAAATAATAAAACAAAGAAAAGTTACCAGCATTTATCATTTCAAGTTTTCGGAAAAAAAATTGGTTCAAATCTTTGTGAACTTTAAAGCAAATATAAATCCCTTGACTTTATTATAATAAATAAAGGTGGTCTGATGATTAAAATACTAAGAAAGTTATTAGAAACAATGCAAGAGCGAAACAGAAGATAGAAATATTATTATATTTACTAGTTGACCCGTGCGAAAAATTCGCAACAAAAAAAACCAACTTTGAGAAATAATAAATAAATCCACAGCTATCGTGTATGTTAGTTAAACACATTGTCAATAGATGGCGTGTTCTCAAGTTTTATAAAAAAGTTGACCCGTGAGAATAATTCGCATGGTATATTGATCAGTCACCGAATGGTAATGTGGAAATAAATAAATGATCAGATTGTGAATAGATGGCGCCTTCTATATTTTTATAAAAAGATTTTTAAAATAAAGTTTTTTAAGGAAAACATTAATTTTAAACAATTTATTTAATCTTCAAAATGATGTCTATTAAATATGACAAAAGTATTAAGAGAAATAATAATAAAAAAAAGTTTTGGAAAATAATATATGAGAGTGGACAAATTTTTATGTTTTTTTTTATTGTAATAAATCGTTTATTTTTATTAAACTATAAATCTGTGTTTGTTTTTTATCTGTTCTTATGAAATAAACGATGAAATATCATTTTAAAGTGCATTTTTACTCAAAAATGGGTATATTTGAAGTTTACGGCGCTATAGAATTATTTGAAATGCTGTTTCGCTTTCGAAAGATCAAGTCGCTTCTGTTAAAGCGTGTCTACATTTTCATAAAAAGTTTTAAAATAAAGTTTTTAAACGAAAACATTAATTTTAAACAATTTGTTTATTTTTCGTCATTAGCGGAGACCAAAAATAATCTTCAAAATGATGTCTCAATCATTGAGTTTGATGAAGTATTAAGGAAGTTTTGGCGTTCCGACACAGAAACAATTTTGAGAAATAATATATAAAGATTACATTTACAAGATAAGCTTAAAATCAATTTATAGATAAGAATTCTCAAAGTATTCATTTTTAATTTAATAGTATATACATAAATGTTTCTGAAAACGGATTGAAATATTTATCCTGATAATTCTTTAATGGACACATCTTTATTATTTTAATTAAAATTATTTTAAATTAGAATGCCTTTTGAGTCGACCTGATACTCTGGGACGGCCGTTTCGAGCTTATTAGGCTCTCCTCAGCCAGAGCTAATCAGCTAGTGCAGGACTCAAATTATTTTAGTTCTAATTCCATTTAGAAAAATTAATTTTTTATGTTCGAACTTTATATATAGTACTTACCAATAAAAAAGAAAGAAAAAAAAATCCTTATTTCAGGATTTTTATTGCGTAGTTCAACTATTGAACAATTAATACAGTTACATGTACTGTTTGTCCACGAACAGTTGAGCCTTGGCCACGCCTATGTCACGTGGTAGGCGAAGAGTTCAAGAAGTGATTTGAGGGGTCAGTGTGATAGTTTTCCATTTTCAGGGGAAATGCACAGATTTTGTTTCTTGGTTATAACAGAGGAATTGATGATATAAAATACGACATTATATATCTATTTTTCTTACATATAATAATAACTAGGTTATATTTTAACTGTAACGATGTATAAAACTGATTTGCTGTTGAAGAACTGTTATATTTATACTGTTTCTTATTCATTTAAATTATGAAAAATAGTAATTATACATAAATTATATTAATTAATGTAAGTAATAAATATATACACTTCATGGTAATAATGTTTTATTTAACAATTAATCGCTGACAGTTAAAAAAAAAGCAAAACTTGTTTAAAAACAATTCCGTAAAGTTCCACAGAACATTTACAAATATCCAAATTAAGAACATTGGCAATATAGTTAAATATACTCAATATTCTCAAATTATAAATGTTATTCATAATTATTTTATAAATAATTTTTTTCTTTAATAGTAAATATTTTTAAAAAAATTTCCTAATCTTGTTTTTTTTTTTTTTTCCCAAATTTTTCTTTTACAACCCTCACCCCTATTGTGAAGAAGAGGCTTCGTTTGAAGAGGCGTAGCTGGGGCTCAAGTTGTGATGGACAAACAATAAAAGGGTTGATGGGTTTACAGGGAAATTCAAAAAAGCGCCTGGATACACGTCTGTGAAATTGATCATTCCCTTCAAATCACAAATTCAGAAAAAAAGACAATATGGTTCATTAGTGATAGGTTTATTCCGAAAAAAAATTAGTTTGTTCCTAAAAAAGAATGCTATAAAAAGTCTAATTAAAAATCATGGGGGGGGGGGCTTAGATATTTAAATCAAACTTTGAACTCTTTTAAAATTTAATGTTTCAAGTACAGTGGAGCTCCGATTATCCGCGAGTGTGCGAAAAAATTTTTTAATTACGACCCTCAAAAAACCCAATTTTAATCCAAGCCAACAATAGAAAGTATAATAGGCCCTACAGTGCGAAGGTCGAAAATTACTGACAGATTTGTTGTGAATCGTAATCCTATAGGCCTTCTCAAAATTTGTAGATGAGTGGCAGGCTCTTGCTCCGCAGAAAGGTTTCTGCTGTACTGTACATCTTTTAAAAGTTTTGCATATTACGTTTTTTGTATAATAAAACGTAGTTTTTATGCTGAAATATTTTTTTTCGTGTTGACACCTCAGTTTTAGTCTTTTTTCGGGTTATCCGCGATTTTTACTATCCGCGGTACCCTTGCCACCCAATTCCGCGGAAAATCGGGGCTCTACTGTATTAATAATACAGTATTAACAAAACATCAGGACAAAAGCGTATTAGGAAAGAAAAAAAGACAAGATTAAAAAAAAGAAGTTTAGTTAATTTGCGTATTTATGTGTCTTATTTTATTTTTAATAAATTAAAATACTTCTAACAAAACAAAAAGAGAATATTATTTATTTATAATCGTATATTACTTTTCTATCTAACATTCCTAACATAACTTGGGGGGGGGGGGGAACTCATTTATTTTAAAGATAGAAGGGAATAAAAAGAAGCAAAAAGGAGGGAAAAAATAAAAAGTAAAAAAAGAAAAATAAATAAATAAATAAATAAATAAATCGACGATGATGGGACAAGAGACGATTTATCTTTCTAAGAGCATATCATCCACTTGGAGACATTGGAGCAGGAAGAAAGGAAAAATTCAACAAACAATGAATTACTAGGGTCAATCTAATAAGGCATGATTATCTAATATGTTCTGATTTAATTGAAGTTTAATTGTTTTAGGCGACTTCTATGTTATTTAATTAATTTTAACAAAATGGAAAATTTGAAGAAACTCTCTGGAATCGGAAATGTATCAGAACAAAAACCCTTTACGTTATTTTGACAATTTGTTAAAAAATAAAATAAATAAATAAATAAAAATAAGGAAAATGTCTAAAAGGAAAGTTTTAAATTCTTTTATAAATCGTATTTGATATCATTTATATAGTTTCTTTTTTTTTTTCAAAAACATTTAAAACTTAGACGGAGATCTTAAGAAGTATGAAAGACTTAGAATTGCTTCTTTTAAAATTCTTTATAATATTAATGAACGTCTTATTGGGGTATGTTTTACAGTAAATTTGCTAAAAACGAACGCGTAATCACAGGCGTAATTTATTCTTTACTTTGTTACTTTCTTTCGCCATTAATCCAAAACTCCCGCCAACTTCATTGGTAATTTGTCCCCAAAGAGATGTTAAGAGGCAATCTCATTTGGATGAGCAGTTTTTTAAATCTTTAATTCGAATAATCTTCAGAGAAATGAACTCTTCCTGCAGGGAAACGTAGGGATCTCGGCTTCAAGGTGAACAACTGCTTCTTAAGACCGGATTTGACATAAATCCGTGGGAAATTTAGGCAAAGATAACACAAGCAGGAAACAATTTACACAAGCATTTAAAAATCTCTCTCTTCATTCTGTTTTCTCAACAAATGAAAAACATGTCTAAATATTGTCAAGAATAAGAAAAGGAAGAAAAAGAACGAAAGAAAGAAAAAAAAAAAAAAGCTTCTTTATGTAAATACTTTTTAATGACTGGCAATAAAACCAGATTTCGAAATTAATAAAACTTAGCAAAATGTAACCATTAACTTTAGCTACGCATTATCTTCCAATAATGATGATGGGCTTAAGAAAAAAAAAATAATCTCAAATTCCAAACTTAACCCAAATCCTTTCTTAACTGGATGATCTTTAATCTCTCTGGATCTTTTATCTATTAGCTATTATCAATTTGATTTTCTGGCACTTTTTGTTAAATTAATGGAAATTCTATTTCTAGTTTTTATAATCCTTTTTGTTATTTACTTCCACAGTTCTATTCAAATTAATTCAATTTACGACTGAAAATGAAAATATCCTTATTTACTAATTATATCCCTTTTTTCCAATGTTCAATTGCTCTTACTATCAACTGGAATCTAACCCTTATTCTTAATAAAAATATCAATATATATACAGTGAAGTCTCACTTTTACGAAATATTCAGTTATACGAAGAATTTCTCATTCCCCGGCGAAACCCCCATAAGCCTATACGTAATTCAGTTACACGAATAATTTTTGGTTCCCCCTCAGATTCGTATAAGTGAGACTTCCAGTTAAAGGGATATCTTACAGATTGACAACTTTAAAAACAAGACAAGCTTTTTCCCAAAAACTACCACTTGAAATATTTTATTTCTACTTTCCTTAGTCTTTCAGCTACAGTTACGGAAATTAACCAATTTGCTTACGGTTTTTTAGCATTCCGATTCCATATTTAAATTTTTATTTTCGTGTCTTCCAAGTCCAAATCTTCAGCCAAATCAAGAACTGAAAGAGTACGACTACTTTTCCGGTAAATCGTTTCCGAAATATACCCGTAAATACATTCCTAAAGTTGCTAAAACTGAATGCTGTTGAATTAAAAACATCTTAATGTTTATTAAGCTAAGTAAAGATATAGAAAATGTTTTTAGCTTTTATTGAGTAAAGGTTTTTAGTCTTATTTTCAAAATATTGGTATTCTGAATTAAAGAATCTGTATTCCCCTCCTATAATTCTTCTCCAGCAAAGAATTATCTTTAACTAGTAAACACTATCTTTAAACAAGCATTTACTTTTGACAGAAGATGCAGTCAGATTTCATCTTCTGGATGCTGGATTACAGCTTGAAAATCTTACCATTCTTTCTTCAATCTCTGTTTTTGATCGAACCTCTTCCACTCGTTGTTCAACGTTTTCTCAATGGTATTGTGAGGATAACTAGGTTCTTTTGGTTTATTTTCATTTCGCTACTAAAACTTATTAAACTTTCTATAATTAAATGTTGGTTTTTTATGTTATCATAAGATGAGGTTTTTCTACTTTAAATAGACCGAATGTTGGGCAGTGAAGTGGTAACACATGTTCAGACATTATCATTAACTGCAATAACTTCTCATTGTTTTTTTTTGTTAGACCATTTCATTAAATAAGAACAAACCTTTGCAATAAACTACATAAAAAAACTGATTTGATAAATAGTTGATCTAAAAATAAAATTACAAAAATTCATCAAATTTGTCCAGTCCTTATTTTTAATATTCGTAGAAATAATAAACAGTTTTTCAAAAAGGCCGAAACTGAAAATATTACAGCACTATGATATGTAATTTTTCACTGTCTTAAGTGATGGAACGAAAGTTAATGTATCTCTTTGAATATAATAATATCGCCACTTATCGTCAGCATTTTAAAATCTACATTTCTTTGGTTAGTAAACAATAATTTCGTCATTTCATATTAATATCACCGAAGCTATGAATTACCAGACTGACATCAGAATTTAACTTGAAGGAAATGCAAAATATCTTTTCTGATCTCTTATGACGAAATTGTCTGGAACTGCTTTCTTTATCAAAGTTTGAATATTTTGTCATTCAAGCAAAGGTATTTTGCTTTATTTCAATTCTAAATTGATATTTAGATTGTCTTAAATTATTAAGCAAATAAATATTATTCAGTTTCCTAGCACACAACATGTTTAAGTTAGCTTAATTCTAGAAGGAGAAACAGACAACCATGTCTAGATATAAGTTACATTCTAAATCTGTTTTGTTGTGGAAGGATGCTAGAAGTCAGACAAAACCTAAGAACGCTTTGGGAATTAAGCAAATACAAGCGGTGCTGCTTTAGAACACTTCGTAGTCACTCGCCATCTTTTCTTACAATCATCCAATTCGTTTTTCTTTATTTGAAAATCTTAAAGACGAGAACAGGAAGAGCGTGAAGCCACTTGACGTTCCTTCCGTTGATTGACTGATACCAAAAGAAAACACACGAATCTTTGTCATTTGTTTTACATTAAGTCTTCATTGCTTTAAAAATCAATCTTCAGCAAAATTTAAGTCAGCATTACCAGATATGCAAAACTAAAATTTTCTCATACATGGTTTCTAGTGACCACATTATTCATATGATTTAGCAATTGGATTGATGCTTTTATTTCTTCCTTTTTTTAAATGATTTAGTTATTCTTTTAATTCCAAGCAAATAATTCTTTTAACTGTTTGAAAACAATATTCTTGGAAGATCTGTGGTGAAGAGTTGAGTATTTACACATTATGTCAATACCGATCACTTACAATAATTTTAAACTAAAGATTATTAAAATTATTCTTTTGTCATTTAAGATAACAAAATGAATAAAAATGATGAAAAATGATGAAATTCTTTTTCACTCTTGGATCATCCATGTTACAAGTTGTCAAACTTCCAAGCACATACAATGAATGGGCAGAGAATTTTCGGCAATCCTAATTAAATATCTGAAGTTCATAATTCTTTCTTATCTCCCTTCTACTTATTGTCATATTAACAAATATACAATTTGCATAAAATATAGTTATTAAACCAATTTTCGGAAAGTACGCCTTCATTCCTTTTCAAGCTTCTTAAAAAAATTGAAATAATTATATGTCTAAATATCACCTAACCATATCACCTGGACATAGTTTAATATAACTGATTGAATTAAACTATGACCAGGAGAGTGTAGGTGATATGTAGACATCTGTAATTATTTCAATTTTTAAGAAGCTTGAAAAAGAAGGCGTACTTTCCGAAAATTGGTTTAATAACTAAATTTTGTGGAATATATATTTATGGAGATTTTGTGTATTTGTTAATCCTAATTAAAGCTTGAAAATAATACAGGAAAAGGCTGCACCTACAGAAAAGAACATAATGGAAATGAGCTACTGCCTAGTAAGTATCATGTATTACAATATCAGTAGATGAATTGGCTAGAACTACACCTGTTAATCCACCTACTGTGAATAAGAACACAAATCACAGAAGTGGAGCTTCAAAAGTACATTTTGAAGAAGATATAAGAAAACAGAAAACGACTCAATGACCCAACTATGTTGGTTCATGAGATGAAATGCTTGTGTGACCACAAGGTGGAGTAAGTGTGGCAGGTGAAGCTGATCTAAAACAATCACTCACTACCTTAGAGTTGTAAAGTGATTAAGACAGTGCATCTTTTAATGCTTCGCAGCCTTAAATGAGAACCTGGACGTAATTCGTTGTCGTTCAGGTAATGAATGTATCAGTTGCTAAGAAGAAATGAATATAACGCTTTCTATTTATAATTAATATAAAAGCAAGAACTCCTCGTGATTACCGCATTTATTAAAAACTTCATTAATATTCAATTAGTATTATAACTAACTACACCTCATGACATCTGCTACGGTTTTTTTAATAATTTCCAAGTGTCAGCTCATTACAAGCAACGCAAGCGTTCTTATTTTATTGTTATTATTTAATTGTGAATGTATGGGAATGAAGAAATGTCTTATAATAAGCTGGGTTTCTTTTTGAGCAATCGTTGACGATATATATATATTGTCAGTCAATCGTAGACCTTAATCTTGCAGTATTTCCTTTTGGCCCGCGCCATTGGCTGCCGGCAGAGGGCGCTTTGCCGGGGAAAATGTGCATTACGTGGAAGTTAGAAATGCTGACCGGCTCCATAAAAGAATTCGGAGGGGGTTTTATGCTCTCCGAAACGAGTTTCTCTGTTTCATTACAGCCAGGATCAATATGTGGAGACGGCACCAGAGCTATTCCGAGCTTTTCAATTATGCATTTTGAGAGCTGATTACATTGCTCGCCCACCCCACACACCCCCGCACGCTGCTTCTCCGACAAGACAATTGCAATTTGTTGGATGGATTCTTAACTTCTATATACAATAATTACCCCTTTTACCATTGAATTCCGAACAGTGCTAGCTTTAAAAGAGTCGAGAGAAAAAAAAAAAGCCCCTAACCCCCACCCCCTCTTTTTTTTTCCTCTCTCTCTTTATCCATATATTGGCAACAAAATTACAACTTTACTTTCAAAATTCGTAATGAAGCTTCAGTGCAGCGTTAAAAGGGATCTTTCAACTAAACTAGAAGACAGACAGGGACTGCGGTAAAACTGATAGACTTAAGGCTTGAATGTCTATAGACAAACTTCCCTTCAAATTCTACTCAAAGTTAAAACAGATAAAATGTCAGGTACAAATCATGCAACAAACAAATCACAATTAAACTTTAGCAGTCAATGAGCACCAGAAAATAATAACTATTGGTCAAAATAACCGTAAATTGAGGAACCATATCAAAGTTTCAAATTAAAAAAGATGAACTATTTTTTTTCCATCTTCACCATCATTGTTATCATTTTCTAAATCATTATCTGATATCAATTCAAATGTAAAATGATATTTTAAGTATTGCTTTTTTTTAGTTCCATTTCACTTTATATTTTTTTATCTATTTCATTTTATATCCTTTTCATTAATTTATTCTTAATACGTTAGTAGTTCCTGAAGATAAATAATAAGTTAAGGCTATTTTCTGAAGACTTATAGAAAACTGATGCTGTAACCTGTATTAAAAGGATATTTCTCTGACCTTCTACAGTATTTAGATCCAAAATCCTTTTTCTTTTTTTATTTTTAACTGCTAAAATAGATTAGTACCTGAGTCCGATCTTACATTTGAAGATTTGAAAGTTAGTTGCAAAACATTTTGATGCAAACAGATCATCCAATTGTCAATAAATTTTGTTAAGAAAATTAAACAATTCCAATATTAACGTCAATTTCATTGTATCACCAGTTTTGACGAAAATATAAATGACTTATATTGATAAAGGCCATCATCTCAAAATTGCGAATGCCATGCAAACATCTTAGTTCACTTAAACGACTGCGCAATGGTTATGGACGAATCAAATGAAGTCACCGAAATTAATATTTGCCTGAATTTTGTTATCACCTTTTACTCAAAAACTACAATAGGTAGAAGATGAAATTTTACACCCATACGTAAATTGCAGGCAGATACTCAGGATCACAATTTCAAAAATTAAAAAGAACTCTAAGAGGGAGAAACACCCATTTAATACTGAGCATGCTCATTACAACCTCATACAAATAGCACTTACGCAACTTTCAAACAGCTGAATATTGTCCTCAAAATGAAAGATGACCGGCGGAAGTTTGAACTGCGCAGCCCTTCCGGTAGCTGATCAATTATGTTTTCCTGTCACAATGGACGCCCGTCGTCTGTTTTCACTGAGAAAGACATGTTGATAACGCCAAATTAAAACTTCTCTCGACTATTTACCGTTATTGCAATACCAGTTGCTAACAATAAGTATTTATATAAATAAATAAATAAATATATATTATTTATAAATACAATGCTCTTTTGCAAAGTAGCAAGCCTTTACCGTAATGGCGACGTCCTGTGATAAACTCAAACTGAAGTGCCTGATCAGAGTAATCGATGATACATGCGCAGATCTCACAAAAGCAGGGCGGCCATCATTCATTGGGAGGACAATAGTCCTGTTCCTGTCATTAAAATGTTTTTTTTTTTTTTTGTGATTTAAAGGCATTACTTTGTTTCTATATTCTAAATTTGTTTAACTTATGAATATTGAAAATCTAAAAAAAAAAATTCGCTCTGTTATATTAGGAATCGCAAATTTTGAAGGAAATTTTTTATAGTTTTAATGTGATATCTTTTACGACCCAAACACTTCAAACAGGCGGATCCAATCAAAGCCCGGCTGTTTGCTAATACATTACGATGTTTAGGAAGATTCGTGATTTACATACAGGGAAGAAATGATAATCACTGTTAACGTCAATAAAATGCGCCTCTTCCGGAGTTAAAAATAAACTCAAAACAAAGTTATAAAAATAAACAATCATGAATATTGAAATTTACGGTTGAAGATTGACGATCAAATCTCAAGATTTATTCTTAAAAGTTAAGATGTCAGCAGTAATTAAATATTCAGGTTGTTTCCTGTATTTATAGATAGAAACAAAGGTGTACATACTTTTCCCATGATAATTTTAAGGAAACGTTTGTTAGAAATTTATTCGTGCTTTGATTACGGGAGATAACTTGAGATTCAAACATCGTCCCTTTAAAATGAGGAGGGAATTTTTATGATTGACAATGACTAAAGTGAAACACAAAATGACGGGAACTCAAGATTAAAAGCAATCCCGTGATAAGAGCGCAACGACAATTTAACTCGGCTAGAAAATGCAGACCAAACCAGCTTTGGATCGAAGGTTTTCGTCACCGTCTTTCAACCTAAAAGGATAGTTCTCTTTAGAAACACGTTTGTTCATGTGTGTCCTACATGTTTCCAACCTAGAACCTAATTATCAAGTGAATCTTAAAAAAGAATTACATACAAATTTGAAATAATTATTTTTTTAATTCTACTTTGTTTATTTACGTCTATTTTTTTTTTTAACCTCGTAAACTGGTATCAGAAAAGGTCTTAACAGATTCAGTATTTACATAAATTTTTGTGATCAAAATTACTTGTATTTATTAAACGTTTAATAAAGTAGCATACATTATATTTTTAAAAGTGCTAAAAAAAATGAGAATTTTAATTTTATTTTCTCTATTTCATCAAAAAAAGCAGTTTTGTTTGTTTGTCGAAAAAAAATAAAAATCATATTTTTGTTGGTTAATAACATAATTTGTTTTTTTAGACAAAAGAAATTCTTTTTGAATGAACAAAAGCTATTCAGTCTTTTTACATTCGGTCACTGAAAACTGTTTGTTAGCTAAAAACTACGTAAAATAGATGCTATTTGCATAACAAAAAACACAAAATCTTTAAAACAAAAGAATTTGTACTTTTTTCTCGATGTTTCAGAGATAAATTTAGATATAAAGCATTTTGATGGTTGACGCAAGAACAAAGGCAAACGATCCCATTATTTCAAAACTGAAGCGAACGAAGTCCCAAAACAAAACCTAGAAGACAAAAAGAACAAACATGAAAACGACCAATGGACCATTTAATACAATATGTAGATTGTTGTTGTTGTTGTTGTTGTTTCTTGTCGTAAGTCGCCTTCGAGTCGACTTGTAGGCGGGAATCCGAGAGGAGAAATTATTGTCGTCAAGCAAGTGTCAAAGCGAAGAGTGGCAGCTTCCAGATAAGGACATATTGTGGCGAAGTCTTATCGGCAGTTCTTACAAGTATTGCTGCTGCCAATGGCTGGCCTTGATAAATGCGCCCTCACAAATGCACCCGTTCTCTTCCCAAAATAAACAGTTATGATGAAACTACACTGTTTTGTTAACATCTACACGATGGAAAGAAGAAAAAGAGAAAAATAAGTCGAAACTCAGGATAGGAAATGATTACACTAAGACCCAAAGCCATGATTACAATAATATCCTAACGAGTTATAATTAAAGAAGTTGAAAACTGATGAGCCAATCGAACAGAAAATAAATATTTTATTTCTATTAAGCTTTTATTTGATGACTTAATTAGTAGAGGCTTTAATAAGAAGTCTTTCACCTCTCAAAGTCGGGGAGGGGTGCTGACCCAATGGAATCTATTACTTTTCTTTGGTTGGATAATAAGACATCTTTGGAACGGTATTTGATCATTAATCTTGCAATCTAGCTATCGTTGTTTTAACGATAATGTAAATGATCATTGACCAGGTTTTTTTAAATGATTCAGTTCACAGAAACTATACATTGCAGTTTTCTTTCTAAATAAAATCTGAACATACATTTCAAAGCATAATGACAATACAAAATAGCGTTTATAAAATTATAAACTTGTTTGATTTTTTTTATTAATTTTGACATGTTTCGAATTTTATAAACGCTTTTTTTATATTGTCGTTATGCTTTGAAATGTATGTAGCCTACTTTTATTATAGCATATTTTTAATAAAAACTGAACATTTGAAAAAAATAAAAATGCATATGAAAACAGAAGACTTTAAATCTAGTCATGAAATCTATTTATTTATTTAGTTACAGCTATTTTCGCAAAAACGTTCGAAGAAAAGTAAAAAGAAAAATTGCCTAATTTTTTTTTTTTTTTGTCATTGGAATTTTTAATTACAATGAGTATGAACGTTTAGAGTATTTTAATTTATTTTTCCTTAGATTACACATGGATTTGCTTTAGAGATTATGTGGTTTCTTGTATATGGAATGAATGAGCGTACGATAAATTAATTTGAAGTATAAGAGAATGATATTAATTTGTAATATCATTCTCGTATACTCAATAGTATAAACATTCCAAAATAAAGTTCATTTAGTACTACATCTATGACTGACGTTGCTTGGATAAATGTCCCTTCCTCTCAATCCTGATCCTTTCGGATCTTATTCTTTGAATTTTTTGTCATAATTAGCAAACTTATTAGGTTACATTAGTAGAACATATTATTGGTTATCACAACAAGAACTCCCCTACACTATAATTCTCCCAAAAGAAAGTTCATGTTTCCACTTCTTTGGATGTGGATAAGCAAATATACATTCGACAATATTTGCACGGTAAATTCTACTTGATATTTCAACCTGTAATGAAATACAGCTAAAGCTAAGTACTTGACTAGTACTTGACTGGTCATCCAGCGTAAAGAGCGCCATCTATTTATATAATTAATAAACATACTGTATTTCTATTGACCACTCTTTTTTTTATAAATTACAGACTGGAAAAACACTGTTTACACTAAGCGCTACGCTCCTGGCGTAAGTGATCAGTCAAAGACTCCTGGCAACGGGTAGCTGGCTAGTCTCTTTCATTTTGAAAATAGAAGTCGGAAAATGACCAAAACCTCGAAAAAAAAGTAATGAAATGTTTTAGCAACTGAGAAAGAATGCTTTATTAAATAATTATTATTTCAGCTCATTATTTTTAAATAAGAAAAAAAAAACACTGAAATCTTCAAAGTCTCCTAAAACGGAAGAGAGTTCGAGAACATGGCTATGAAATGCAAAAATAAACAAAACCTTTCCTTAGATAAAAGACGCTGATCGATTTTCCGTCAAAGCCAAACCAATAGACGTCATTTCTCACCAACTGCCTTCTAATGGATTCTTCGATTTAGCATCTAAAGTCGAAATGAAAAATTAAAGTCAATAAAAGAAAAAGTAAAACCAAAAAAAGAAAGATGACGGTGGAAACTCATTTTTTATCATGAATTATGACATCCAGAATGAAAAGCCACTGGAAAGAAATTACAGATGGAAGAAAAAATAGCCTATTATTCAAAAGAGTTTACAAACCAAATTTCCTAATAAAAGAGTGACAGAAACATTGGAAAAGGGCTGAGCTTTTCTCACTTATTTCTTCTAAAACAAAACGATATCCTACAAAATTTAATAAAAGTTTAGTGAAGGAATTCTATAAAGTAAAACAATATTTACATTTCAACTACAGCAAAGGTTGCAAATATCAAACTTAGAAGAGGTGTGTCAAGAGTTTGCATGTTCTCTTGCAGATTTAGAAATCAGAAAGGGAAAACTTTATCATAGAGCAGTTTATTACTAACGGATGCGTCAGCGGGAGAACTGATGCCATCCAACTGATCATCCTAAATTGGATTTGCATTTAGGGCGGTGTGCACCAAACCTTCGTTAACATTGAGGGTTATTCAAATCTCCCCTCAATCGAGGGAATTTTCTGTGCACGAACTTTCATTAGGGGTTTAACAGTCGTTAAAACGTTGATGAGTCGTCAAATTTTA
>JAFIDM010000007.1:25861155-25915172 GCA_023159025.1 Thereuonema tuberculata | reverse complement strand
TAAGAATCCCATTAATAGATAATTAAAAAACCTAAAAAATTAATTTAAAAAAACCTAAAATTACCAAAGGTAATTGTCGTCATTTCAAAACATATATACAGGATGTTTCAATCTGCCTGCAGATTATTTTCAACTGTGTGTTGGTTTGGAAGGGTTGTGTTTAAATAGCCTCTGATGACGTGATTGGATAGTTCGCTATTGATTGTGGGAGAATTAGCAATATACCAAGACTTACGTAAGGTAAGGAAAGAAGACAGTTTTGGCTTGGTCTATTATCTGAATGTGTTCAAAATCAGGGGTGTGGCTAGTTTTTTGTATATGCTTATATAGAATGGTCTCTATCTAAAATGGTCTCTACTGTTGTAATTGGTTAAGTGCTGTTTCAGTCTTTTATTTAATGATTGTATTGTATAACCAATATATTTTTTATTGCAATTGAGCTATGGAATGACTTAAACCACTTTATTTTTATTCAAGATGTCTTTTTTATTGTCGGATGTGCTGCTGGGATTCTTGCCATAAGAATTATCCATTAACTTTAAATTGAGCATCTATTTCAGATTGTCTTCATTCTAAACAGCGACAGACTATAAACTACGACCAATACATTGTCCACGCAATATGCATACCAAATTTCAAGGCTTGCTTAAAATTATTAATATATTTGAGCATATATACACTTAAGTCTTCCTCTTTCGAGGAAAACAGGTTAAATTGAAATTATTTAATGTATTAAAAGCTTTTTTTTAAAACGATCTTAAATTGAGTTTGTTTTTGGAGTTATTACCTTTAGCCTATCTAGGATTTAGTCGCTCTAATAGAAAATAAAAATAAAATCAGTGAACCCTCGTGTTTTTTGTTATTGGTCCCAAAGTAAACCATTAGTATTAATGGCATCAATGTGATGGCAATTGGAGGCACAGGCAAAAAGGCAGATGTCGCTCCGTTGCCATGGCAACTGCATTTGCCACTGGATTATTTGCAAAACCAATTACTGGGATCCTGTCCGTCTCGTGCGTCCCATCTTAGCATCCGGTTTTTCGGTATAAAAAAGATGCGTGGCTTTTGCCGGCGTTTGACATGGTTCAAAACCACAGTATTATTAGGTTTTGGTCCAATTGGCTGCTGCCCTGTTTGGGCAGTTTAACTTACTTTTTGGAAATGGGAAAACACTGCAGCGAAATGGGAATGGAGATAAAAGACAAGCACTTGAACGATGCTGTTTTAATGAGACTGTCTGAGAGTTAAAAAGGTATTTAGTAGTGAATCACGAAGTCCATGAATTTAAATAACTAATCCAAGAAGATAAAAAAAAAATATGCCAACAAATAGCGAATTGGTAAATTTCTTTTTACATCTCGCATAACAGCTAGTCACTACGGGGATCTGGTTTAAGATTTTCTTTATGTATCGGAGAGAAACAAGTGTTAGAAAGTACAATCTTTAAAATCCAATTTTAATCAATTAATGCATGTCCATCAGTCTATGACCACTCCCAAACTAATACCCTAGGAAACTGAAATTTTAAAGTAGAAATATAGCTATATGATGTAAGATTTTACTGCATAACTTTAAGAACAAAAACAGAGCCATACACCTGCTGAAATTAATTAGTATATTTATATAAAGCAAATGGTTACAACGTTTCGCCATCGAGAGATAGCCTTATCAAGTAAAGGAATACAAAAACCAAGGTGAATTTATACAAAAAATAAATCACGAAAGAACATAAGTTGAAAGTGCGCATGCGGGATACAAGACGTCAATGGAGCTCCATGAGACACCATCTATCGGAAAACTCCTAGAACAGGTATGTTCTTAATCACAAAGAAACTAAAAAGGAAACTCAAAATAACCAATTAATTTCATGGCTTTGGACCCACAGTACAAAGTTCTATCCCAAAATACCAAAGTTGAGAAATTCCTAAATCATTTTGTATATGTGTGTGTTAGTAATTTACATTTTGAAATTTTTATTTTTGGTAGAAAGTAGTTTAGATTGATATAAGAAACAAACATTATACTAAAATTTAAAAATATGATTAGGTCAACTTTTTAACTCAGCAAATCAATTTAATACCAATATTACGTAATAGATTGTATTGCAGTTTTTTATGCTATAATATAAAAGGAAACTGATGAAATACTTATTACTTATTTAACAAAAATAATAATTTAACAAAAACATTATGAAATTTAAATGTGATCATTTTTATCGATCCATTTGGGAGCTATTGTGAAAGCGAGCAAAATCGGTAGCTATCGCGTCTGTCCTGTCCGTCCGTCCGTGTCTGTCCACCCCTAACAATTCTCGAACGGAAGATCGGATGGACAAATGAATTTCATAATCATGTTCAGAGGCCCAAACACTTAGGAATGGGGTATTTTCAGGGGTCAATGCCGGGGGGGGGGGTGGAATTGGCCCCTGAAAATACCACATTCTTATTCCCAAATAGCTCGAACATGGGCGGAGGGGACCCATGTTCAAGCTATTTGGCATTGTTGTCATTGTACATCCTAAAAACTCCCGAACGAAAATCGGATCTACCAACGGACTTCATCATCGTGTTCATCATCAGGGGCCAACTCCCCCCCCCCCCCGTTGTTCGAGATATTAGACATAGTTTTCATTGGATTTCCGCTATTAGCTTAAATGTTAGAAATGCAATCATATCATTTCAGTTGTCAACTATAGCTTGATGTTTAAGATTTCCGACTCATATATTGAAGGTTGTCGGTTCAAACCCGTATATCTTACTTTTTTTTCCTTTTTTTTTTTCATTTTTTCTCAATGTCCACTTGGATTTATTTTTCTTATTTTCATTTTTTTTTCTAACTTTTTTTTTTATTATTTATTTTTTCTTAGATATCATTAAGCTTATATTTCCTATTTTTTTTATTATTATTTTTATTTTTTTTATTATTATAGGTCGCCTTTAAATTTATGCTTTAGCACAAAATTATATTCACTTGTTTTTATTATTATTTAATTTCCGTAACTAAATATATTACAATATACAGTATATTAATCCGAAATTGATGCAAATTAAAAATGAAAAGGATTTATTGGCGGTTCTTGTTCAAAACTCTGTTCTACTTAAAATGGATATGAACTAAGACCGTCATTTCCACCTTTAGAATACAGAAACAAAGACGAGAAGAAAATTTAATTCGAGTTATTTTTAAAGAAAAGCCAGTTGGAAAAGATTGAAAAGCTTAAACCTAAGAGCACCTTAAGACGTGTGTGTTATTGTTTGTGCTGTGCGTTTGCATATTCATTAGAACAGAAAGAGAAGAGTATTTGGCGGGAGTAGCATTAAAAGCAACACGGCCGCTACACAGTCACAGCTGCTGTGGTAATTCGGCAGCGTGTAAATATTCGAGCCCAACCCCATTAAACAGAGCGGCTACGTGTGTAATTGGATGATTTTTAACACAGCTCCACATGGGGTCTTGATTGTTGAGAGCAATTCGCAAAGGCAAAACTTCATGATCCGATGTGCAACCCATCTCTCACTTGCACGAGAGAAGAAGAAAAAAAAAGGAAAAGAAAAATTACTGAGTGCACGCGCTCTGTCAAGTGAAGGCGTTAATACAGAGTAAAAATAAAAACGTTTCATTTGCGACACACGATCTATTTAATGTCGACAATCTCCGGATAAATAACGCGAGGGGAAAAAAACTAAACTGCAAAACCATTTACTTTTGTGAATATCATTTCAGTGGGAAATAGAATCCGACAAAATGTACAGACAAAAAAAGTAATAGCAATGAAACCAAATTAACGTGCTTACAATGTTAAAACTTCAAAGAAAAACTATAGAAAACACACGATAACTAAACAACAAAATTTTTCACTGAGCTAATTTTAGATTATTTGCTGGGTACCAATTTTTGTTGTTTAGTTATCGTTTTTTATAGTTTTTCTTTGAAAAAAAAGTAATACATCAATGAATATTTCTGGGGAAATATTACAGGAAAGTTCGTAAGTATTTTACAGAAAAAAAAATCTTTTATACTTACTTTCTTCTCGTAAGTATAATTCAGATTGGATTATCAAAGTTTATTTCTTAGATAAAATCTTTTGGACACGGTAACACAAACAATTCTGCACTAAACTAAATAAGTTTTCAAATGTAGAGGTTCAGTCAAACTGATGTGTCTAGATTTTGATTTATGTAGATGTATTTAATTCACAGGCCAACATTTACAATGTGGTCAGAAACGTAGTAAGAATAATGTTCTAAGATATTTGAAATTCAATGTTTAAAACTGAGATTGTATGCTCTGGAAATTAATCATCTTTGTACGTAAAGTTTTAAAGACAAATGTTTCGTTGAGAAATAATAGAATCGAATAATCTTACCATTTTTTCTTCGGCTCCGAGCCCCTTTCAATATCATTCTATTATTGTGAATCCTGGGAAAAATAACTTTTCCGAACAATACTTCATGGAGGTTCCATTTCTTTTCCTACTTTACTTCAAATATAGCTGCGTTATGAGATCTGCAATGTTCATTCTGACTACTCTCAACTGATGATCGCCTAATAAGCGTGAAACAGGCTGTCTTGAGATGTCAGTTTGAACATTGGTCTCATATTTTGATGTGTTTAAACAATACTTAATGTTTGTAGAATGCAGTTTGATAGAATTGTCATTACTGGGAATCTCACAGTTTCTTCGCAAGCAAGAGCTAAGAGCTATAGAGCAAAGAGCAGAGTAAAAAGGAAGACTTTCCCTAGATTTTAGATAATTTTGGAAAAGTACCATCATATTCATCCTCGGACAATGCAACATCCTAAATACTCAGTGTTTGTACTTCCAATAAACTAAAGAAGGCTTCTTCTCCTTCTAACTTGAAGCAAAAGATTTTCAAAAATATATTCTACTGAAATACAAAAATATTTACCAATAGTATAAGAAAATTCGAGAGCTTTTTAATGCTTTTTTACGCATTAAATATAACATTTATAATACTTAGAAAATTTTTTTTCGAAAAAGTACATAATAAAATTTCCTGAAATACTGACATTATTGTATTGTACTATTCAAATCAAATTATACATTTAAAGAATATAAAAAATATTTAAAAAACTATTAATGAAATTTAAAAGTGAATTCGCGATTCATTTTAAAAATGAATGTATTTAAAAAGTAAACAATTGTTTAAAATTAAGTTAAATAAATTTTTACTGTAACTTTTACATATCTTCATAATTCTAATAGATAGATTTTAATAGGATACTAGATTGTTATCACTCTATAACATTCATCTCATACCACTTCCGTACGGGGGTGGGGGGGGTGGTAAGACTCTTCATTGCATCCGAAAATGGAAGGAATCTACTATTTTTGATGTTTTTCTGGTTGGAAAGTTTATAGGGTTTGCCTGTCATGCCCCCCCCCCCCCTTCCGGGAAAGGACAAAATATTTGTTGTTGTTGTTTGATTGAATGAATACGACCATTAGAACCCCTCCCATTTCAAAATCCTGAGTATTTTTATATCATTCGTATTTCCTCTCCTGCTATCGTAATACATTCCTTACACAGATCAAACATCCGTTTTCGACATTGAATTTAAAAATCAAATTTAAATACTGCCAAAATTCATGCAATTGCTCGTTACATCTTTAAAAAAAGTCTGATATTATATTAGGGCGACTGCTATAATTTATTGGCGAAATTATGGAAATAACGATACTGGATATGAAAATAGATTTTTATAAAAAGGAAACTTTCTTTTAAAAAGTGTCTTATCCTCTATATTCGGTTTCTTCTTACAGTAATTCTCTATCTGTGCTCAATTCAAACGTGATTGCGGTTCCGGAGTTGTTGTAAAGCGGACAAAACTCATGTGGATGACATTATCAACGCTTTTGCCAATCCAAAGGAAGATCTCTGGCATTAGTCCTGTCCTGATACGACAATCGATAAGCTAATATTTCCGATGATACGAGTAAACATAACACAAATACGATAAATATCATTCCAAACCTTAATAGAAATATTTCTATTTGATTTCCTGTAAAAATCAATTGAATGATTTAAAATGAGTCAATTGAATGCAGTTAAGCAACGAAAACAAGTAAATATAGAAAGTTCAAGTAAATAATTTTGACGTATTATTTTCATCTTTTTATATTTTAATATAGGCTATACTTTAATATTTTATTTTCACCTTTATTACGTTTATGCATATAAACTAAGACGTACGCTAGTGTCAGTGATTGCAATGTATTTGGAGTTGATGTGGTAACTGTTTCGTTTTCACAGTTTTACAAAATCACAGTTCTGAAGCTGTCGAAGTGAAACGAGCTACAAATAGGTTTCAATTTCGAGGGAAGCTGCCGTGTTAACTGGAATTGACGGAACTAAGACTTTCGGTTAAGTGCTTTTGAACAGGGCAAGTATTCGGGCTAATTCCAGCTGATATAACTGCTTAAACCGCAAAGCTGAGTTTAATGTCAGCACAAAAGGAATGAAACGAGACACGTTCAACTCCGATGTCTTTGGGGCAATTAATGATTGGGCGAAAACTAAACCAATCACGGAACTGACACGCAATCATCGCTGATTGAAAAGATATGATGCAAGGAAGGAGATTAAATGACTCGTTATAGAAATTAATAAAGACTAGATGATCCAGAAAAGAAGTAGGGAAAAAATTATTTATCTTACGACAGAAATGATGATAAGTCTTAAAACAAAACAAATATTTCCAAATAAGACCATAAATAGACAGAGAGATCTCACACATAAGTTCATTTGATCTCAATTATTATGTTATTAAAAAAAAAACCCAGTTATATTTGACATCCATTATTTAATAGTCACCTGGTAAGACTTAACATATTGTTTTTGTTGCTTTTTTTATCATCTATCTTCGTAGATGAAAACTCAATTTGTATCAAATTCAGGAAGGTTCTTGTGTTAACATAAATTTGCCACTAAAACTTCAAATTCCTAAAATAAATAGCTTTTATGAAAGAAGGGACTAAGCACACTTTGAAATAACCTATATGTGCTTAGTCCCTTCTTTCATATTCTATTATCACACTTATATCGTAGATATAAATATCTTTTAGTTATCTTGAGCACAGAAGTATGTTCAATTAACCTAAGGATTATAAAGATAGAAGTATTGACTTTGTTAGCTACATATGCATATAATTAAATAATAATACGAAAAGATATAATCGTGTGTATGAATTGTGTGGCAAATATTTTATGTACTTACTTGTAAGACGTTAAGTATATTGTTTTTACATAATACGAATAGATGCATTGTAATCAACAATGAAGACTTTGTATGTGATACACGTGTAAAACTGTAGTTGTAGTATTGTAGTAGTATTGGAAAAGACTGGCAATGAAAGCAAGATCATTCCGAACTGTCGCCGAATGAAGAGGTCATGTTTATTTTCTTTGCTCTGTCAGAACGTTATGGATAAGGCGTGCGGAATCATTAAAGTATGATATTTCACAGTTTCATCGACAAATGCGAATAAGAACTTTATACAACACAATCACGAACATCCTTAGGTGATGTACACAGGGATAACGATTCTTCGCGTGTTATGTACATCTAGAGAGTTCGAACATTACATCGAACGTCGTCACGGCTGTATCAACGTGAAAGATAATTCTAAGAATTTTTACTTTACGAACAGAATAAGAGGACAAGTTAATCGAATTATTTTCCTGAGGAATTAAGAAGAGCATTTATCCATTGTACTATAGGTTTACGATGTACAAGTGTAGATTACATTCAATGTTTATTCTGCATTCTGAATTGTCTTATTCATGCACATTTATTCTCAAAGTTTTATTGTAGTTCTATTAGTACCAGAGCAAATACATATATTTCTTTTACTGTTTTTTTTTTTTTTTCATACACAAATTGTTTATTCAAATATTTCGTAACTGCTGTTGCCCTTAGCTACAATAGCAGTGCAGATGAAGAATCTTGTTCATTATGCATCTCTTCTTCGAATGAATTTTTGATATCGCCTTTTCATAATTATAGTTACGAAATCGAACAAGCTTGTGTACCTTTAGTGGAAGAAAATGAGATGGTGCCTTAATGTGGCACAGATACACTATTTTTCTACAAAATCACCTTCACGACTGAGGATTTAACGTCACAACGTTTGATCAGTTGTCCTTTCCAGCAGCCTAAAAGTCAGGACCCTGTTGTTGTAGCCACTTTTTTGCATCACGTGGAGCTTCTTCCCTGCATGTGAAGCGTCGATCTGGCATGCGCTCTTTTAAGGCAGAAAACAGATGAAAATCACAGGGAGCCAAATCCGGACTGTAAGGGGGATGTCCCAAAATTTCCGAGTGGAAACAGTGCAGCAAGTTTTTGTATTTCGTGCAATACGTGGTCGGGCATTGTCATGAAGGAGGATCACACATTCAGAACTTTCGGAAAACTAGAATGTTCCTTCCTGCACAATTTCCTTAAGGTTTAAATAAGAGACCAGTTATCCAAGCGGATCGTCATTTTGAAGTGACAGCGCGCACATCCAATGACACACGAGATAGATCGCTTGGCACTGAGCAGTACAATCACCTAATCTGATATCTCAGCAACCGCCGACATTATGGCAAACTCATAAATTTAATTTCAGCGGTTGAACCCTTTTTTTTCTGATCGATCCTCATACTTCGATTTCTAGTCTACTTTATTCTCTAACCTAATGTTTCAGGATTGTTTAAAATTTACCTTTAGATTATATATGATCGTATATTGCTTGCTATTATAAAACAAAAATTGAAAATAATGACAAAAAAATAAATAATGAAATTGACAAAATTATGTAAATATTCTGTAAAAAAAACTAAATACATTATCCATAAATATCTATGTTATTTCTTCAAATATATACAATATACATCTTCTTCTACTTTCTTCTTCTATTGTCAACAATATTTCGTTCCCTTTTGCAGGAAACTTCATCAGGTTGAAATTGAGAACAAGAAAAAACTTTCTTCTTCCTCTATTACAGAATCCGTTAATGATCTATTTAAAAGAAAACTTTTTACAATAAAATCGGTACAATCCAAAATATCTATGCCAATATAGACGTTATTTGTTTTAACTAAGAATAATAGAGAAGATTTTGTAATTTGTTAAATTGACACGGAGGTTTTGGATTGTACGCATTTTTGAAACTGTTACTTTAACAGTTTAACACTAATTTGGTATTTTGTAAATTGTTACATTGGCATGGATATTTTTAACGAATTCTGTAGCAGAGGAAGAAGGAAAGTTTTGTCTTGTTCTCAATTTCAACCTGATGAAGTTTCCGGTAAAAGGCAACGAAATATTGTTGGCAATAAAAGATGAAAGTAAAGAAGATCTATGTTATACATATTTAAATACATATGTTGTATCACATTAATTATATTGTATCTATCAAAACAAATCTTAATATACTTTGCGTAGTTTATTATTTAATAGACTATGGTACCAATAACTGAACAAATACGAACGATTCAACCATCTACAGAAGAGTATACTAAAGCATATCCTCCTCATACCAAGAAATATTAGGAAAATCCGCGACATTAAAATATATATATATATATTAGAAAACTCGAAACAAAAATTACTATTAAATCTTATGTGATCAAAAGTATTATTCTCATTATTATTACCATTCAAAATTATTACTGAAAACTTTACAACATACAGATATACAAACTTTACTGTAATCTCCGAAAATCTAGAAACAATACCTTTAAAAGACCCTCAAATAAATAATAGTTATAATCAAAGAAACACAGATTATATATATTTCAGAGTGCTTTTAATAAAATCAAAAATAAAACTATTTTGAACAATACACGAATATACGTATTTAAAAAGGAATTAAAAATTTATCTAATAAATAATATACAATACGTTTCGGTAATGGTCCCTCTTACTGTCATGGTAATTTTAATTTAATTTAATTTTAATTTAACTTAATTTTAATTGTTAATATATTATATGTGTAAAGGCGCATTATGGTCTCAGTGTTTAATTAATATATAATACAATAGGGAAAAAATAAATTAAAATAACCTAAAAGACAAGAAAAATATTGTTCTTTATACAATCTTTATATTTACATATCTCCTTTCAACCAATCCTTGAGAATTTAGCTTATGATTTATATTACCGTTTAACTAATCAATATTAATGTATATTGATATTGTAATATCGGAACAGGTATATATGTGTAAATAAATGACCTTAATATATTCTGTAATATAATATTACAGTGTTATTTTTATTGACATATTCTAAGTGATAAAAATTATTTTAAAAAAAACGCCGTTTCGTCCGTGCCACAGGACTTTTTCAAAGGGAATAAATGATAAATGTTATATATGGAACAAAGAATTTCAGAATTTATTAATGGAAATTTAATATTCCAAACAGAACTGTGCATAAAATTACGAATAAATAAATATTATATTATGTTATGTAATGTATTATTATAGTTATTATATATAATAATAATAACAGCCGCTGTGTATTCAAGCTGGATTGAGGGGCACCGAACAGCGACATTGTTACGATTTTGACCAATCAGAGATGATTGTCGTCGAAAACTGCGCGCCAAATTCAAACATTCCTATTATTCGAAGAAGGCAATAAATCTTAACTAGCGAAAGTAGTTTAAAATAAAAACCTATCTTACAACGAAACGTCGTTAATCGAGGGATGGCAGTGCTTTGCTGCTTTATTATTACTTTTATTTCTGTAGTTCTGTTTTTTGTAGTTCTGATGTTGTTCTTATTATTATTATTATTATTATTATATTTAATTATTAAATTTATTTATTATTATATATTATTACTTTTTTATAGCTTAAGTAAGTGGGAGGATAAGCTGAAAAAAAAAGAGAATATTATTTTACAAATCTCATTTAAATTATTATAATTTTATTTATTTATTTATTTATTTATTTATTTATTTATTTAGTTATTTCTTTCTTAGTTTTACAAAATCTCGCTTATTTCTTAATTCATATTTTTGTTACATATATATTTTATAGGGGGTTCATGTCTATTGGCTTTTTTTTATTTTAGTGAGTATCGGAACCGTAAGCCTACGTTAAAGATATTTCGTTCAAATATTGACTCATTTAAATCTTGAGAAATTTCGTCTTCAATGCTTTGAAGGTTTTTCATCGGATGATTTCCAGGCACGTCGTTGGCGTAGGAATGGTTCTAGAAATCTCTTTGTATGTAAATCTCCATTTGATGAATTGCTCAGATGTAACTAAAAAGCTTCTTTCTGTTCTTGTAAAATGATGCTGATCATCAGGGGTTGGGGTGGGGGGAGGAATTACCCCCATCAACAACATGTGCCCTGTAATGAATCCTAATTAGGTTACATTGTTATTGCGCGAGCCCATCTTTTTCGTTTTCTGGGGGTGGTGGAAGCACAGTGAAGGCATTTTCGCCCGATTTGCCTGAGAAACACAAAAGGGTGGCCTTAATCCAATGACTGCGCGCGCTCTAAGTGGATAATTATTTCTAAGGCAATTAGTTGATTAATTCCCTTGTTTAAGCAATGAAATCACTTCCTCAACATGATCGCTCGCAAGAGAAGACGGCGCCCAATCAATACCGGAGCGCAGAAGGGGGGGAGGCCGCCGCCGCCGCCGTTGGGGGCGAACCACTTCCGCGAGAGGGGAACGCGGGAGGTACAACCACCATTTGCATAATGCACAAACATGGATGACGGCGTTTGTTTACAGCCCAGAAACAAAAAAGAAAATGGATGAACGGAGGGAAATTAGAAATGACACAAGCAGCCAATCGATGCAGGCGCGCGCAGCTTCGTAAATGCACCGGCCAGCGTTTACATTTCACCATTTAAAGCTTTGGGAACCACTGAAATAGAATCAATCACGAAAAATCTTTAATACTTGCAGATTTTAATTTAGGGACATCAATAATGAATGCAAGCACGAAATGAGCTGCAATCCAAAGTAAGGAATTATCTTTGACTTACGATTCAACCAAAACGAATCGGAAAAATAAAGAAAATACAATAAATCCGAAAAATAAATGAGGAGTAAAAAATTAAATAAGATAATGCATAAAAGCAACAAAAAAACTGTATATAAACAATTTTAAATATTTTTTTTTTTTAAATCGCCTTTTGAGAAGGTCTTTTTCATCATCATGGACAAATTAACAAACGAAAAACATTCCTTAGTTCGTCTGTCTGTCTCTCGAAGCTGTAGGTATTTTGGGGTTGTTGGAGTTTTACGAAAAAATATAAATATAATTTATTTATCTTATGCTAATATATAAATCTTATCTTTTCAGCTTTATGAGTTTGTGTGTTTGAACGCGCTAATCTCAGGAACTATCGGTTCGATTTGAAAATTTTTTTTGCTTTAAATAGCCCGTTTACTGAGGAAGGTCATAGGCTATATAACATCATGCTACGACCAATAGGAGTGGAGCAGTAACCATAAACGTCAACCAACGGATGCGGCGGCGGCGGCGGGAGGCTTCGCCGCAAGACGAGAACCGAATGTTATTGAGAAGGGCAGAATTTACCGCGGGTGACACCGCGGGGCACAGCTCGTATAAAATAAAAGGCTCAATTAAGTTGGCTTTTTTTTTTGTTTGTTTGTTTTGTAATTTTAATCCGATTTTTCTAAAAGGGTCCACCTTTAGTCCATTTTTACTTAGAAATCATAAATGATTCCAATGAATTTCAAGTCAATTTTACTTAAAATCAGACATTCTTTCTAAAGACGATGTTTTAAGAACCAGGATTTTAAAATATTATTAAGACGCTTCTCACGAAAGAATTTTCAATGTGACGTCTTTTTAAAAAGCTGAAAAACAATTACGCGTTGTTTGTAAGAAATGAGTGCTTTCGTCAAAGCTCGTGTTCACCATCTTCTTTAACTAGTGAATTAATAAACAAGATCGATTTTTTATGAAATTTGTTAAAATGATCCACGTCAAAAGTCATTCTCAGTTTAACGGGAATCAAAGAAATACCAAAAAAGAATAACAACTTTGGATTTTAATAAAACAGACAAAATCATGTTTGGATTTTAAGTCGAGAATTACTGAGCCATTAATAAAATCAACTCCTAAGAGAGTTGCAATTGTTAAAAACGCACAGGAAATTTTAGAAAACATTGCCATCTTTCACGGAATTACAATATTTCTTGTTGTGTAAGCAAAGGATTACGAGAAAACAACAGACAACAAAAACATCAGTTCACTACCCTTTAGAAGGATGGACTGTAAGAAAAACTTACTTACCCTCACTTTCAAGCTTTGCTGTCTTTTCTAACTACATTCTCTTCATCAACAACCATTCTGCTCTTCATTCATAAGGTCTCAAAAGCTTAAAACACTATCTTTTTGTTTTCTACATTGTTTCCTCGGGTTTTTCTGCCACACATTACCATCCACTCCACCAACTGAAGATATCTAGCGAGAAAATAGAAATTTTTAAGTAAAATGACTACGAATTAAAAAATAAAATAATATAATTAAACTATTTTTTATTTTAAATTCCAGATGGAATTAAAGCAAGCTTCAAGATATTTCCAGAAACTTCATTAGATTCGATGAAAATGGATGTTTTTAATCAATGGTTTGAATGTTTCGAATCTACAGGAGAATAAAGAAAATTACCTCAAAACTCAACCTCAAAAAAACCAAGGTTCCAATGACAAAAACCAAAGCGCTGTTTACGGACTATTTTTCTTTTGAAGTGTAATTGCTTTGAATTACTTTGAAAACAAAACAGGAAATTAAAATGAAATGAATATATTGAAAGGACAGGAAATACAATGCTGCTGAAAGTAGTACTGCCGCGCTTACGATAAACGCACTAACTAGGTTTTGACACTTTTCAAGAAAAACACGGTTTGAAGTTTTTATTTTTATATTGTTGTATCTCCGGAGCTACAAGAGATACCAACATGAAAGTTGTACCAAAACAAATCATGCAATTTCACTTTGAGAAAGTTGTAGATCTCGTTTTCCTGATTTCAAATACTGTACTTGATTTTCGCCAAAAACCTTAGTTGATGCGTTTATCGTAAGCGTGGCAGAGTACAAGTCTGGATTCGAATGAAAGAAATGTTTGATTGATATTTGAATGTATCACAATAAAGAACTAGTATTTAGGTTTTAGCCAAGTTTTTTTATAAGAAAACATGACGGTGACTTACAATTTCATGAAATTTAAGCTTGCTTTGCAAAAATTCTCTTCCAAAATCCTAGTTTGGTTAAAACAGATCAGTAATGTCGAGTGTTTCTAACGAAAACCGTTAATATTTCAAAAGTTCACGGAATTTCTTTTGAAATCAGAAGCAACTTTTATTTATTCTTTACTGTTCTAAATTTACCTTCAGAAACCTGCAGACAGTCTTTGAAATGTCACTCGCATTTCTTTTTATCTCCAGGTTTCTGTTTACAACAGCTGTGTTGCAAATGTGGCTCACATATAAAAGCCAATCTACATTTCTACCTTTTTTCTTTCTTGCTTTTTTTTTTTCAGCTGTGATAAAAGTTTGAAAACTTCTCTATAAATTTGAATGAGGAAATTCTTAAGAAGGAGAATTAGTAGAGAACAATTAGATGGTGTTGGGCATCATTTGACCAAAATCGCTAAAATAGATTTATTTTAGATTATTGCTCCATCTACTAGCGAAAGATGTAAACTCTTAATAAAAAAAAAATTGTTCCTGTTTGTTATCTCAACATAATCCTTCTGAAAATTAATTTTCAATAAGCGCCAATCGTAACGAATAAGATTTGCATCATGTGACTAACGACCTTTGAAGAATATTATTAATTTTGATAATGATCAGAATTGTCCTATGAAAGTATCTTCATTTTGATCTATAAAACACTCATCATTCTATAAAAATATGAAGCAATACAAAAGCGTTTAAAAGAATATCTCAAAATCAAATGATGCACCATCCAATTGGGTTTTGTTTCCAGTTGTCGAATCACAGGTAGTATCAAAGAGAATGAATTGATGAAGAAAATGTAGTATGAATGTAAAAAACACAGGTAGTACAATCATACGGATACAATATTACATATCATAACTGGACTCGTAAGGAAGATTGTTATCATTTAATGCTACCGTTTTATAATTTATGGATACATTTATAGTGAACAGATCGATGTGAAAACGAATCTATAGAATCAAGTTTATAGTAAAAGAAGTCCTCCTTACGATACCATCTGTAGAATCATTGGGACTGTTTTCGTGTGCTACTCTTTATCGATCTGCGACTATAAACGTATTCTGGGATGCATTTATGTTTGATTTGCGGAACATCTTCTGAAGTTCTTTGTTCCATTGTTTCAGTGCCGAATGTCACCAGAGGAAAGGATTTCCAACGAAACAAAAATATTGTTTATGATTTATCTAATCATAATTCCAATGCGCAATTTGAATTTTTATGCATTAAAAAAATTCATTGAGGCCTGCGCATTGCTGGCACATGAATTTTCTCACTACTGGTTCATTGGTGAGTTTTTCATTGTTTATTTTATCCTTTGAGGCACCACTGCGCTTCCGATTTATCTAATCATATATAAAATTATTAGACCGAATAAATAAAATAAGTAAAGCGTATTAACCATTTTACTCATATGTCTCCAATGAATCCTTTTTGAGATTTTTCGGCTTACATATGTTTACTTGGTCTTTGTACTGATGGGCAGTGAAACAGCTATCATGTACAGAGGAAGGAAGGAATCCACTCAGATGCTCTTCTGCTAACATATATATGAGATTTGTTTGACGTCAGTACAAAGATCAAGTGAACACATGTACCAATAAGCCGAAGAATCCCAAAAGGGATTTATTGGAGACATATTGCAAACCATTGATTTCTGCAATTCCACTTACGCCTGCTGTTAACCATCTTAAAAAAAGAAAAGGAATTTAACGTGCTGTAAGAATCACTGAATAAAGTGAATAAAGAAAAGGAAATTCAGCACTTGCATAAAAAGGAAATTGCCTTTCTGATTCGATTACGGGAAGGAATTGGGAACGGCCGTTTCGTCCTTCTACGGACTCATCGGCCCAATACCCGCCTTCCCTTAACAGAATCAGAAAGGCAAGATCTTTTAGTGAAAGCCACCGCCAACCTGGCAGTGACCCCAAAAACAACAAAAGGCAAGAAAAACAAATTGCTGCGTCTCTCGACGCCAGCAAAAACCTTTCTCCTACGAGAGTAGGCTGAAAGGAATTAAATAAGAACAGAGGATTAAAAAAAAATTACAAAGTAAAAAAAGAAAAGGAATTTAACGTGCTGTAAGAATCACTGAATAAAGTGAATAATCGTATATATAATTTATTTCGTTTGCTTCATTAATTTTTTGGAATTTTTATGAAAAAAAGAGTATCGGGACCATTTTTGTCACAGGAAAAGATAAGTTTTAATCTGTTATTATTATTATTATTATTATTATTCTATAGTGGTAAAATTGAATGGAGCACAATTGTTTTTGGAGGATTTTCGTATGCTAAGTAAAGAATATTATATGTTAATAAGTCATTGTAGTTTTTTCAAAAATTTCTTAACAATTGGGTCTATATTGAGAATCACTTTTATTTTGTATTGGGTGATTTAAGCTTATCTTTGAAATCAGTTGCTTTAAGTTTGTTGTTGCCAAATTTGTTGAATTTTTGTAGAAAGATCATTGATTTTTTTTTTTATTCATTTTTCTTCTGATTATTGAAGCTGAAGTACATCGACAATTTATGTAACTTACATTTCGTTTTGTTTCACTCAAAGATAACATTATATTATTATTATTATTTTCTATGATTTCTTTTCGATCTAAAGTAGTATAAAGGGAGATCAAAAGACCTTTCCTATTTCTTTTAGTCTTTATTGGATAGATAACTAAAGAGAAACCTGTAAATATGCGTTTTGTGATTAACTCACAACTGATGATTGTGTTAAGTTAGACGTCCCCGTATCTTCTCCAGTGGTCTATTGCATGCGTATCTTTGTTCTAAGACAACAAGGAATTTATTAAAAATACTTCCCTCTATGGACAAGATTTAATAAGTTACTATGAAATACATTGAACCATCCATCGTAATACTTCGAAATCCTCAGAATTCTTCTGTCACTGAACAGACATTTTTTAACAATAGAAATAAAACTCACACAAATATAATAAACTTGAACATTTGCAAAACTTACACAAAAAGTTTCGGATAACAAATGGACGCGAAATAACTTGAACATCTTATCCAGAACAATCAAACAATCGAATGTATCTCAAGTAGTTATGTTTAATAAGAGCTATTTGTACCAACAGATACTTTGCCAACAAACAAATTTTCATGAAATTTAGTAATTTTACAGAGAAACAAGTGAAAAAGGCAACCCATTTTCATTTTGTGTGACTGAAAAGTCGGACTGAATTCATTGAAAATTACAATTTACTGACGATTAAAAGCTTGAATAAAAAAATCAACTAAAAACCAAGAATGAAATTACTTCATGTGGACAGATAAACAGACACGGTGAATTAGCATAGCATAGTATTCAGAGGGAAAAAAACTTTTTTTTAGGAAATCTTAAATTAATATGTATTTTAATTGTATATAATTTATCCTTATTCTCCTGAATTTTTGTAGTTGATTTTCCGTAGTCCATTCAGTTCTAATTCCAATTGCTTTTCTAAAACATGATCTTCACTTCATTCTCTCATTTTCTTTTCTCCCTCTAGCACATTCTATTCCATTTTCTTTTTTTCGTATTTGAATAGTTTTAATTTTACTTTTACTCTAATTACAGAACGTCTGTTTTTAATCTCCTTCGTTTGTTTCCTGTATCTTCTGTTTGGATCTATTCTGTCACATGTTCGTTTATTCTTAAATTCTTATTATTCCAATTTTTTAAACATTCGGATATTTTATTTGCTTTGCTTGTCTATTTAATTAATGAATATATAATTTCGTAACTTGCTGAGGTACGTTTCTATTATTTCCAATTTGCGATTTTGGGACTCTTTTCACAAATATTTTATTTTCTGAAATCTTCCTATTTTAATAGTTGCAATAGTTACTTCTCATCTGTAAAGAATCCTTTGAGAAGTAACTACATAAGCTGTTAGATTAAGTTGTTAGATTTTACCTCAGCGATGATTTAAATTTTACACCTAACCCCCGAAGAACAGGGTACTTGAAGAACACGGATACCTTCCCCCAAATTACACGGTTTCAAACTACCCGATTTTCGAGTAATTCTTTTGAAAAAGAATAAAATACATATATTATTTGATATAAAATTACAGTAGTTAAAAATTTTAGAGTAATATTCTCATCAATTACGTCAGCGATTAATGAAGTTTTAACCTTTTTAATACTTTTACTGTTTTAGAATTATATTTTTCCCAATTAATTTGACTGAATAATTTATATTTTATATAGTTTTCCAATCTTACACCAAAATTATTATTCAATTTATTGATTTGAAAGATTTTTAACCAATTATATCTAGTTATTTTTTTTAATATTTTGATTATTTTTTATTTTCACACTTGAAACGGAATCCCGTTTTTTGTAGTCTCGAACAACACGGTTTCAAAGAACACGGAACCAATTAATCGTGTTCTTCGGGGGTTTTCCTGCGCTGTTATATAGAGAATGGTTTTAAAGAGTCTCTAAATCTTAAACTTAACGCAATAATATTTCTTATAACTTTAACTAGTTTTGACTAAAAAGATACCAATAATTTTCTTTCCACATATTTCATAACTATAGTTAACTTACTTTTAACTCATCTTTTAATTTTATCAATTTTTCTTTTTTTTAAAAGTCTTTTCAGCACACGAAAAATTATTTATTTATTTACTTTTTGCTTAATTAAATAAGCGAATGATTTAAGGTTTAAAATGATGCTGAAGTTTTTTCTGCGTAAGACATTTTGATAAATTGTGTAGTTTCTTAATAGCTTACAGAAAATAATAATAATAAAAAGAAGAAAAATGTTGCTATTAAAAACTCATAACATCCAAGCATCAACCTTCTTACAAAAATCAATAAAAAATCCCGACAAATTTAATAATCTGTCTTTCTTGAGCGGAAGACGACGCCATACTGAAATTCGCCCCCTCTGTCGGCCTTCGACGGAATAACAAAACAGTTAAAGAAGTCTCCAAGAAAAGGATTGTTGGAGGCAACGGCGCTCGATGCCAATTACCTCCTCTTATTTTATGTGGCTTTCTTTCATTTTCTGCGTCCATTAATCAGTCACGCCGGACAGATATGGAGTCGTTGGGTCCGTGCTTTCGATTCCCTGTAGATTTCCAGACTATTTTCTAAAGCTATTCTAAAGAAAGAAAATAAAAAGAAAAGAGGAGAAGGAAAAAAAAATCTCTGCTAAAACGTCTCGAGAGGAAAATGAAACAGTCCAATTTTCACACTGGCATTAAATGAAAATAATACAAAAACTCCAGGAAGTTCATTAGAGTAGAGTTAGTGAGAAAATTAAATGTCCATATTTTAAGATGAAAATCAAATACAGAAACAGAAAAATAAAAAGAATTAAAAACAAAAAAAAAATATAATTTGGTAAAATGATTAAAGTACAAAAACGATATCTATTTCAAAGTCCAAGTTTTGACTCTATCTTTAAACTTACAAATTCGCACTATTTCTCTTTAAACACTGCTTAGAGCTTTGGTGATAGAGAACGTTAAGAATAAAGATGGAAAACAAAAGTTTACAAATAGGTTAACTTTCTCGCCTTGAGCTTATCATCGACGGGAATCTTTCGACAGTTGTTTCATCCTTGTTTGGACTTTTTGTAAACATTTTTGAATGTGAAAGAATATATAACGTTAGTTAAAAATCTTCAAGGCAAATAATGTAAAACAAAGTTATATGATTAACCATAGTGATTTAAAATAGAAACAAATATTTACACAAGTGTGACATTATTTAGAAACTGCATAACATGTGAGAAAGCCATTGTTATAGCAAAAGTGAAAAGTTAAGTTAGGGATTTTGTTGTTACACAGATGATCACTGAATCTGATGGCGGACAGATTCAGAACTGCAGTTTAGTAAAAGTAATATTTCTCTGAAAAGCTTCATTAATCGGATAAACTAAGATGTTAAACAAAGTTTAAGAAGACATCTAGAATAGGTGGCGTTTCCAGAATTCAAATGTTCTCCAGAAGTTTCGGTTGCCAGGCAACGGATAAATAAGGGTTCCAGACAAACGGAGTTCACTTAAATAGGTATTCAGTTAAAGAAAGCACGAGGTTTTACAAGAATAAACACAGCGAAATATTCATCGTAAGAAGAATTAAAGAAAAGAAATAACTAATATTTGTTTTCAGGAGGAAAAATACCGAAGCTAAAGCGAAGATGGATTATGAGGATAGAAGATTCTCGAATGCTTTATTCAAGAGATTTAATTGAAGCGTAATGAAATAAGCTCTTAATGAAAAGAGACAGTTAAATAGAAGAAGCAAATATTTTAATATTTGAATGTTACAAAATTTGCAGAGTTAAATCAATATTTTGAACTGCAAATGTTTAAAAAGAAGAACATACATTTTTTTATTGAAATCTATTGAGTAAATTTTGAATTATTTCTTCGTTTGATAATAATTAAAATAATTGTCTTTTATTCTTCAACTTCTATAAGTTATTCTTCTTTATTATTGGGGAAGATTACATTTATCAAGTTATTTATATTTAAGTATAACAAAGTTAATCAATAACACTCTTCAGCCAGATTTGCCTTCGATGACAAGCTGGGAAAGGCGTGAGAGTGGGTCTCACGGAAATAAACAACAACAAAAAATAACTGCAGAAAAAGTACAGAAAGGAAAAGTACACATAAGAATGACGTAATTATTTGTAATTATTAATAATCTTTCTGAGCTTAACATCGAGGACAAATCTGGCTGAAGAGTCCTAAAAAGGACGAAACTGCTGTCCCAGATTCTTGTTGACGATAACCTCAAGGCGTGAAAGCTAACCTAAGGGCAAGCTTTTATTTTTCACTTTTATATTAATTGCTTGCAAATGAAACTTAATTCTTAAAGAATATTAATAATGTTTATTTCTTAATAGAAATAGGACATTAAAACTGCAGTTATTATAAAGTTGTAATCTTCTTGTCTTAATTATATAATTAATTGTATAATTATAAGCTAACTTTATAATACAAGAATACTTGGGTAGAGGCTCACAAACTTTTCAGCTGGTCTCTCTATGTGATAGTCATCGCCATCAAAACTTCAAGTCATCGCCATCAAAACAAACACTATTCCGAAACAATGGATATCTCCCTCTCGCAGTGAAATTCCCTCACGTTCCTTTTAGAAAAATGATGGTAAATGGGGGATAAACAATAAGTGAACATTAGAAACAACGAGCGTGGGATATTCACGTGCGAAACGATCACGTGTTGAGATTGCCCTGAATAAAAAAAAGGAGAACTCTTGCGCATCCCTTGAAATTCTCTCACGTCTTCCAGTTTAGGATCTTAGATGATGTGTTACTCCACGAAATCGCACATTTAAAGACAAAAACGCAAACAGCAAACTGTTATTAAGAGAAGTTAACATTTATTTGAATAACAATTATTTTTTAAAAAATTCTCTTATAAGCGAATAAGTAAATAATATTGTTATAATTTTGATGATTGTTTGCCATAATCATGATGATAACAATTCACTAAATTAATACACTTATGGCCGAGTGCACCAAACTTCAATTTTTGCTGGCTGCATTGTGGACGTAGCTAAAATTAGTGGGGGATGCTGCTCGAGAAAAATTTTAGCCTTTGTTTTAAAATTGTGTGAAAGGAAACATGCTTAAAAAGAAATTTATCAAGTTTCTGAATTATTTTCTTTTTACACAAGTTTGTTTCCTTTCACACAATTTTAAAACAAAGGCTAAAATTTTTCTGGAGCAGCACCCCCCACTAATTTTAGTTAAAATTACGTCCACAATGCAGCCATCAAAGTTAATTGAAGTTTGGTGCACTCGGCCACTAATCAATAGTAGCTCTCCTAATTTTTTACAGCTATTTTTTGGGGGCGGAGGAACTGTTTCAAAGTTTAAGTAGTTGCAGTGCGATCTTCCTAATGGTCTGATATTCACCCTATTTCAGTTTTTGAACCTTTCATTCAAGGAATCCTAAAATAGTATCGATTTCCCTATATCTTTATTGTTATAATTTTAATAAAAAATGGTGAGATTTTCCTTCATTAAATTCTACGATATCATTCCACTCTGAATTCTTCTACTAAAAATATTCTTAGTAAAACTAATGTTGAAACATTGGCTCTACATAGAATTCAGATTGGAAGACTAAGTCCTTGAACTCTTTGAAGACAAGTAAAATCAGTTGCCTTAAACAATAGGACGAACTGTTTTTACACTTATAAACTTTTGTCTAATAAGTCCAACTGTAATTACAATAAGTTTTAAAAAAGCTTTTTAGAAATGAAAAGAAAGAACAAAAGCTTAAAAAACTTATTATAATAACAGTTACGTCTGACCATGTGACTGAAATGAAAAATATACTCTAACTAGTTAATGTGAAAACATTTCTAAAAAACAAGATGTGTTATATTAAGATTGATACAGAGTAATTCCCATGTTAGCTTTTTACAACCTTCATCTGTAATTTAAAAACAAGAATAAGCATTTGATAATGCCTGAAAAAAAAAAAACATTTTTAATTAGATTTTTACAATTATTGGTTCTCGGCGTGGGATCTGATGGTGAACCTAAGATTCCTTTGGATACAGTCTGAGAAGAAAGGGCATCGAATACATCAATCGTAAGAAATGAATTGCAAATAATGAACTTTACGATATTCAACAATAAGTAAAAAAATTACAACTAATCTTTTAACCGTTCTTCAGTTACATGAGTACCATCAGAAAATGAATAATTTTGCTAACGTTTAAGTTTGTTGATGACAACGTCATAAGCACCATCTATTATATATTTTGCTATTAACAATAATTAAGAATTATTTTGTACATTTTAATGTCTGATGTTCCAGGCTTTTCTTTCTTCTGAATTGCAGATTAAAAAAAAAAAAAAGGTCCTACGAGCATTGATGATCAGAAATACATTCCAGAAATTCAAATATTGATGAGTTTTTGCTCCAGACATAATCGATCGATCAGTCAATTGCCATATATGTCAACATTATTTATGTCATAAAATCTTCAGGCAAAGTTTCAATTGCACGATTATAAAATTACTAATTAGAAATTAATAATGTAGAATAGTTATTAATTATAAAAATATCAAAATTATTCTACAGTATAATTTTTAATGAGATTTCTCTGTATACATTATTAATAAACTATTAATTAACACTGAGAAAATAATTAGTAAAACTTCTCTCTTTAATAATCCTTAGTCATAATTAAAATAAATAAATAATAATTATTATTATTCTCTTTAAAATTAATGTTTGTTCTTCGTTGTTAATTACACATTTGAAAGGCGACGAAAATACACACATTAACTTAACATTATGATATTTTCTGTTCAAATAGGTTTTCACTATAAAGCCCTTAAAGGAGTCCTCAGTTTATTCACCATCTGGTCGGAACTTCCCAACATTAATAACAGCATTTCTCTTGAATATTATGAGTCACAATTCTGTGTCTTTTCCCTCATAAAATAAAGAATACAACTTCTTTGCTTGTAAGTTCGGAGACTGCCACAAACATTGGAGACCGAAAATTTAAAATGACTCTCTCTTTCTGGAAATCCTGGATAGCTTTGAAAACTATGAAGGAATTACACAGGAAGCATCTAATGGGTCAAAACACCCTGGATTAATGTGATAATTCAACTTCTGGTTCCGTTGGAATATACTTTCCGATGCTTCGTTTCAATTTGTCGTTCATTCACACACACGACAGTGGACCAGCACTTCGTTCCATGTTCATACACTCAAAAGGAAGCCCAACTTACCGATAGGATTCACAAATCTCCTGCAAAAAAAAAAAAAAAATATGAAGAGCACAGGACAACCACAAGATCTCGACAGCTTGTTTTTCATTAAGGAAATGATTAACGAACCTGAGAGCTTCCTTCCTTTCCTGAGCATCTTTAAATCATAAATTTAATGCATAATTTCCGCGAAGTCTAAAAGAAATTAAAGGTCCCTCGATGATGACAATCCGGAGCTTGATCTAGAGATTTTATAAGCTGAAGTATAATATCAAATTCATACTGACGTCAAAATACACTCTTGAATGTTCTTGTGTTTTATTTGTAATTTAAAAGCTAAAAGCACAGTCTTATGGTTAATGTGGCAGCCTGCCACGAGGCTGCCTATATCTGAACTTGGTTCGAATCCCGGAGGCGGCATGGTTTCTTTTCTGAGTTTGTCTGCTGCTTTTTCTCTTTCTGTCCTTCCGCCATTTATGGCTTCGTCTGAATTTTAGGGTTGTAAAAAGCCTAAAAAATTTGCCGTGATGTCCTATAACAAAATCATACTAATAATAGAATAAAAGTTTATATTCTGTCCAAGCTCTAGCATAGTAATCCATTCAGTATTATTGCAGGCGATATATTGTAATTTTTTTCTTTTCTTCGCTTGTGAATCACTCGAGCGCTGAATCAAGTATATTCCATTTTATATTTTTTTTAAAACCGTTCTGATTTGAACTCGGGTTTTATGTAAACTACACGTAATTTATGTCGCGTTTAAAAACTAATGTCTTTTTAATTTAGGAATTTTGTTTATTGTCACGATTTTCTCACCAACATTAAAACAACTTAACATTAAAACAACTTAATGCTAGTATTTTATTTATAGTATCCAGAATTGCACTTTTTTAACACTACAGAATATTATAACATTGATATTAATATTATTCCAAGAACAAACAAAGGATATAATGTTACTACAAAAGTTTAACACTTTTCCCTGTCGTTTTCTTAAATTGAAATATTAGTAACCTGTTAATTGTCCATACACTTTTTGATTGTTTTATTATTTTGATTATTTCATAGCATTTATTAATAAGCATTGTTTGTTTAATGTATAACAGCAAGTTTTTTTCAATTTATTACTCTTTACATTTGTGACATAAATTTACGCATTTTTACGCGCATTTTATGCGTCGTGTAGAAATTAATTTCTTATACATAACTTTCCAACCGAGGAGGAACTACAATGATTTCTTACATGAATTCTTTTATTTTCTTTTATCGCCATAAAAATAATGTACATCACGATTCTTTATTACATCTGAAGCCCATTGCACATGGATCCGAAAATCGGACGGTCGGATCCACGAATCGGGCGTATTCTCTTTCACATGGCCACGAAACTCTCTCCGACGTCGTCTATACGACATGTATCATTCAAATCGTTCGTATAGGCAACGTTTCGCTGCCATGTGAAAGAGAATACGTCCTATTCGTGACGTCCTATTCGTGGATCCTACCGTCCGATTTTCGGATCCATGTGAAACGCCCTTTAGGATACATCAATATCATTATGTATCACCTAATAACTATCTATAGAAATTTAAAATGATGTATAGAATTGGAAGATAAAGGAACTATAAACATTCTATCAATATATTACCATAACACTACAATACCCAACACCACTGAGCTGCATTGTATCTCAAATAAACAATAACTTCTCTTTAAAATATACTTATTTCTTTTTCTTAAAATATTGAGAAATAAGGTCTCAGGAATAATAATGGTTCTTGCAAATTTAAAACAGAGACTTTAAATTAACCACAATGCTAAATAACGCGACGTCTTGGTAAAAACCTAATCCACCCTCTAATACGCGTCGTCATCATTCAAATCTTGACTTAACATATGAGACCTGCAAGGGATGAGAGCGACAGTCTTTCGTTAATCCCATCCAGAATAAACTATGCAAACAGTCTTTGTAGCCACACAATGAATGGCTTTGTCAGTAAATCAAAGGCGAAAATATATCCACTGTCACCAGGTGATTATTATTAGTCTTATCTTGGGAAGATGTCCGAATAAAAAGGCAACTTCTGGAAACACTTGCTTTTATGTTTTAAACAGAGTCACAGAATGGAATAATTCATAGAAATGCAGATTCATAGAATGCAGTATAAGACATAGAAAATGAAGATCACAGCACATATGGTCAGAAGAAAGATGGTTCACTGAATTACCTTATGTTAGATTTCCAAAGAAGAAGAAGAAAACTAAAAGGAAGATGAAGGGAATGAACTTTAAGAAAGAAAGAACAAAATGGAAAGAGGTAAGGAAACCTACTTCTTAATGATATAAGAAAAAACGTTTTAATCACAGTTTTTTATTCTCTCTTCAATGAGATATATCTTTAGCTTCCATTGTTTCCACATTTACTGATTTCTTTTCTATATTTTTTTGAGAGTTTCTTTTCTTTCCTTTCCTTTTTTTTCTTTGCTGTTTTGAAATACGTTACAATTTCTTCTAAGGGTATTCACTGATTTGCTACTAATGATAATTACATTACTTTCTCTTGCTTAAGCAAATCTCCTTATGGAGTCGAGGTTTTACAAACTCTTTTCCTATGAAGGGCCGTATAACCCTCACCTGCCAAGCGTTCCTCCACTAACTACAGAAGAAATGCGGCCATTATTCCATGTACAATCAATGGCTAGAGCTTTAGGAATTCTTAAAATATTCCATACAGTAAAAATGAATAACAAAGAATTTTTTTTATCTAGATATTAAGCGCGAAAATTTGCTTGTTTGTTTGTCTGTCTGGTTGTGTGTTTGTCTTGAAACAACGCCGACATTTCCCACGGATTTTTACCAAATGTGGCACGGAGTTTAACAAGCATCCCACAATAATGCATGAGCAACTAAAAGCCGGATCTGGACTAAGAAATGTAAACGGGGAAGGCAATGGGAAGGCAAACTTTCTTGAGGGGTATGCATATCTCCGAAACAGCTGAGGTGAAATTTCACGTGAGTATTATTTGTGAAAACGTAAAAGATAGCGTATCCGACGAATGTTCGATATTTGTTTACAGCCTAAAGAGCTGTACGCACTACTCCGTCTTCCATTATGTTTCCGTAACGTAATTGCTTAAGTGACGTAGTTATGTCTTCAGGATCACAAGAATGAGGAAGAATTACCTGAAATTTTTATGATGGTAAATTTTTGAATATAGATTAATAGAAATATATGGTCAAATGTGATTTTTATTTCACATAATTGTTCCCCATCCTTATAACCCTGAAGACATAACTACGTATTAAGCAATTACGTTACGTAAACATAATTGCCAATCATTACTACTATAGCTATCTTTTTTTTTTAATTTGTTTGTTGATTGGTTAATATGATTGCTTTTGCATTTCTTTTTTAGGAGGTTAGAGAGGTTCACGATAAAAACTTAATGTTGAATGAGTTTCGTGAACCAAAATTGCTTGGAAACCAGTGGAATAGAATAAATCCTTGAGGCCCCATCTCTGTTTTCTATTGGTTATTCCTTTAGTTGCAATCTAATGCTAGTTTTTCATCCGGGATGCCTTCGTATGGAAGTAACTTATACTCAAATGAATAGAACCCTCAAACCAGATAGTCTTAAACTTAAAATTACCTTTCTACCTTTCCTATTTAGGGACAGACAGAGTGAAAAAGTTTTTACCTGACCTTAATTCTCTCTTTTTATGACCACAGAATTAGCATCAACAGAAGACTGTAGATCTGATCCTGTGTAATTATGATAAAAAAAAATTATTAATTCTACAAAGGAGAAATATTATGATTTAGATTAATCATTAATCATATCCAGCCAAATAAAAACTGGTTTTACGTACAATTAAATGTATTAATCATATCAACCATATTTACATGCCATATTTACAATTAAAAGATCAAAATAACATAAACACTTGCAACAACATTTCTTGGTTCCATATTAATGATTTAGATTCTTGTTGTTGTCAGTCTTCCCGTATAGATATTCGAGCACTATATCTTGTTCAATGCTATCTTACAAGTCCTTCAGCTGTAATATCTTAAGGAACCTCTTCCTTGGAACTTTCAGAAAAAATTAAAACGAGAAAATAAATGAAAAAGTCCGAAAGAAAAAATGCAGAGGGCGATGATCCGATATCATTGGATGTAATTCTTGCACTTGGTATCTTTGATTCTTGCCGTTTTGATGTATTCGTCCAGGGAAAAATTTAAATGAACTGAGGCAGAAGAGTGAGTCGTCATTTGAAATTCCAATGAGAGCTTTCTTCCAGTAGAAGCAATGCAGAGGCTCCATTCGAAAATTGACTGCGTCAGTTTGATTCCTCTTAACAAACGTATCGTGTATTCAACGAAGAAGAAGAAGAAAAAGAAGATAAAAAAAAATCTTTGGTATCGAGCTGCGCTCTCTAGTTACACCTTGGAGCGGGTCGTCGTGGCAACGGAGGGGGGTGTGTGCTACCGGAGATTGGATCACGTTCGCAAAAGCCAAACATTTACATGATGAGGAGGAAGGGGAGGAGAGGAGAGTCAAGCATTGTTTTCGGAGAGAGAGAGAGAGAGAGAGAAATATTGATCACTTTGTGTTGAAGGAACCGAAGAGAGTTTTCCGATGCTGACTGCGATTCATGACAGCTGTAAAAGCCCCATGCAAAATTCCTCCTCAACTTGATTTGAAATAGAGTTGGTGACGCCGTTTCAACACGCCGAATGGCAAATGACTGCACTTGGAGAATACATATACATGGATACAACCAATACCTGGGCCTTGTGCCAGATTTTTATTACATCGGCATCGCGCGCTTGCTTCTGCAATGGGACTTTGCTGCAAAACTCCCCTCTTCTAGAAAGATCTAGATATTTCCTATCGCGATAAATTTGCAGGAGGACACCAATGATATGAAACAATGTTCGTAGGAGGATAAATGGTTTAAAATTTATTGTCGTCCTCTCCATAAGTTGTTTTCATATTGAAACGAATCTCGCCCTCGTAGACAGAAAGGTTCTCGTAATAAAATTTAAACCAGTAAAAATAATCATTCAACTATTATTAATCTATATCGTATTTAAGAAAAAAAAAGAAAAGTAGTCAGCGCCCATATCTTACACATAATATAATGGAATAATAATAAGTAAATTGAACTACTTTAATCTTAGGTTAGAGATCAAAGGAACCTCATCTGCTGTTCACACTTGTTGAGGAGACGATTGAGAGTCTTCAGTTAAATTAAATTACTACCAATAATTAAAAAAAAAACAAAGCAATCAGATAACAGTGAAAAAAGAAATGAAATAACAAAGAATTAAAAAGTTTAACTAAATTTAATTATAAGTTCTATACTTACTTTTCAATTCCTCTTTTTTAATAGTCATATTATTAAAATTAACTTATGTTCGCACCTATTAAATATAAAATATATTTAAATCAAGCGAATTTTCGGAAAGGATTTTGCGTCTTTTCTTTTTCAAGCCATAATCGTAATTTGGTTAACGATATGTAAATACAAACAAATCGAGCTTTGACTTCATTACGAAATCATCAATTTAATATTGTCAATGTTAACAAATACTAAAACCTCAAACCTAATAATTAATATGCTAATGTTTCGGTTGAACAGTAAAAGTCGTCCGAAGCTTTTGTCGTTACTATTTCAACTTAATTTGATAAATCGTCGGCATTTTTTGGCAACTGAACATACATGAACATGTTTTATGTCATTTTAAAGTATGTAACGAGATACTGTATTTGATATTTTCCAGTTGAGGTGTATTTAAATACGTTTTAGTAAAACAATGAATGAAAGTGTGGTTTAACAGGGATTTGAGGAAATGAAATGTGAAGAAAGTTTTAAGATTTCGTTTTTCTGGGTTAGGAAAGGATTGTATCTATAGATGGGAAAACTTTACGGGATGACGGGAAGAAGGAGAAAGTGTAATGTACTATTTCCTCCGTGAGTGAATATGAATAAATTAATTATAGCAAATCAAATTAATCACCTTTCTAACTCTTTCTAATTTAACTTAATAACTTCAATTCCGAAGGAAAATGTACAGTCGTCGAACTGTACCTATAAAACGACCAAGTAAATATATATTCCGAGGTTCCCGTCAGGCATAACCCAAATAATAAAGCAGGATCATAAAAGTACTGAAATATAAAAAATAAAATTTAAAAAAAAAAAAAAAAAAAAAAGACACTAGGAAAACCATCGGATTTAAAATATAAACAAATATAGTTTATTAAAACTTGTCAAAGGCAAAAATTTACAATTATTTACACTTCCCACCAGTTCGAACGACTTACCCTAGGCAATTAGCTATTGCTTATAGAGCCTTTAAAAAAAAAAGAAAACCAACCAACCACCATATAACCCTTTTCTACTCTCAACTACCTCAAAACTGTACTTTATACTTCCCACAAAAAAAATATTCTGATAAAAGGATCATATCTATATGAATAATGGTTGCTTACAATCAATATAAGAAATTTTGTATATAACACCTTACTAGAGAGTGGACTGTAAAAAAAAAAAAAAAAAAAAAAAATTAATAAAAATAGATAATAATTTATACTGAAAGTTCTTTAAACTTAAAGATTCACACACTCAATATTCTTTGATGTTCAATATCTCTTACGGGCCCTTACTTCTTTCAACTACTTCCTTTCCAGACTAACCATCTATGGTCCGCTATACCCAGCTTCGTACCGCTATTCCCAGCTTCGTACCGCTTTTCTCAGCTTCTTACCACTATTTTCAGCTTCTTACATCTCTTTCCAGCTTCCTTAGGCTATTCCCAGCTCCGTACCGCTACTACCAGCTTCGTACCGCTGTTTCCAGCTTCCTTACGCTATTCCCAGCTCCGTACTGCTACTATCAGCTTCGTACCGCTATTTTCAGCTTCATATCGCTATGTCCAGCTTCTTTACGCTATTCTCAGCTTCATATCGCTATTTCCGCTATTTCAATCGATTCTTCTTTCCGCAAATTCTGACCTCCGAAATTTCTGCATCTTACTCTTCTGGCGGTCCCAGGCCACTTTCAAGGGATAACGTCTTTTTGCTACAGCATCTCTAATGCGGTGTCCTCTCCGATCACCGAATCGGCTCCCTCGATCTCCCCGCAACTTACAATCTCAACAAACTACTCCAACAACCCCTGTCTCTGACCTGTTTATCGGTCCCTTATATACATTCGCCACCCCCATCCATGCAATAAGATCAACTAGAACAAGGACTTTCTTTGTCCTTTTGTCTACAAGCTAAGCAAAAAAAAAATAAAAAAAATAAAAATGTCCCAATTTCTTGAACGGAATGGAAACTTTCCACAGGTTTGACAAAGAACTACTGAATGGAAATTTCCTACAGGTTTGACAAAGAACTCCGATCAAACACAACTATTAATCCCAAAATATAATATTTTATCAAATTTCAATCGACTCTCTTTACAATTGCAAAGAAAGGAAAAACACTATTACAACCTATTCTTTCATAACCAGCCCCACTCTCTTTACAATAAGAAATATAATATTACAACCACCATCATTATAAAAAAAAATCAAAAAATGGTTCGATAAACAATCGAACCATTACAAAAGAGGGAAAAGGAAGCCAACATAGGCGTGAGCATTGTAAGCAGCCGACTCTCATGGCATGACGGTCTTCTGTTTACCAAGAAATACGACACACGAGTAGCAGCCATTTGATAACTCCCTGCTTGGTTCATACACCGTCACCTCAATAACACTTTACCTCACTGTTGACTGGACGTACGTCTAACGAAGTCTCTGCACTTATTCCATGGCCTTCCAGGTCACTCGACCTCACTCCATGTGACTTTTTCCTCGGGGTTATGCTAAAGATAAAGCTTACGTGCTCCCCACCCCTTTACCACGTGATTTATCAGAGATTCGACGAAGAATCGTCGCTGCAGTTGCTACCATCGATGTTGATATGTTGCAACGTGTATGTATGTATGTTGCAAGAGCTAGATTACAGAATTGATATCTGTCTAGTTACCAGAGCAGGACATATCGAACATCTTTAAGCTATGGTAAAAACTTGCTTACGTACTCTTTGCACTATCACGCCCTAGTCCCTGTGGTCAAGTTTGCCTGTGAGCTACAGACCTCCGAAATCCCGTAAGGCATTCTGATGCACCCTGTATTTTATTTGATTTAAATGTAATTATATAATTATTGTAGTTATTGTAAGTATGATTATTGTAATTAAATTAATTTCTACTTTTTTTCCTTAATTATTAGTTATTTATAAATAATACTTTACACATGGGCCTTATTTGAGACTAGTAGTGGCCCTTATTTCGTACAGGGGGCTCCAAATAAGGCCCTTTAGTTATATTTTCAAAACTGTATTACCACCATAAAGAATTTCAAATGTCACTAATACTAAAATTATTCACTTTTTCGTAAGAGCACATCTTAAACCAACTTTCAGCACAGTTTTAAAAATTTTCACTCTTGCAGTAAAAATATAAAAAAAATCTTTAAACGTTAGATGGACCTTTTCTCTCAGTCTGTCCTTTCCGTGGGATAGTACAAAAGATCTTTCGGGTCGACGTGCTCCCACTTTCACTTAATTTAGATGGACCTTATTTGGCGCAGGTACCTTAAAGTCTTTACGTTGCTACTCATTTGATGGCCACAATTTAAGCAGTGTTCAGCTACCTCTGACAGATCAGTTTTATTTTGTTTTACTTAACTACAGTGTTCAATTATATGTTCTCGTATCGTTCTTTTACTCTCTCCTGGTTAGAATTAGGATATCAAGAATTGATATCCTAATTAGGATATAAGAATAAAATAGCATAATTTACATGATTAAATGTAAAAATCGTAGAAAATTCTATTTAAGAATTAAAGGAATTACAGTAAAGACTTATATATTGAAAAAAATACTTCAATTGTAAAGATAATGGAAAGTACTCCATAAACAGTCTCAAAAATCCATAACTTCAAAACCCATGTATGATATTTCGAACATCTTCTTGAATATTCTTCATCAGGTTAAAATAAAATAAAAAGGGGAAAACTATAGTTCTTCCTCCTTTACATAATGAAAAGATCAATTCTATTAAACAAAATAAGCATATAATAAAATGAAAAAATTGATTCACATCACATAAGTAAACAACAAAATAATAAATTATCATATTGGACTTATAAACCAATTGTTATCATAATAAAAGTTGCTATTCATTGTTTCCTTTTGTTTTGATATTTCTTGAAAATGCCAAGTGAATGGTTTGACACTCTCAGGTATATTTATCTTTATTAATATATTCGTATGTATTAATATAGCACGATTCAAGCAAAATCCTTTCCTCATTATCGTTACATTTATAAATCAACTTAGCTATAGGATCCGGGTTATGTTTCTCGGTCAAAGCATGGTAGGCCCAATCTGATAAGTTGGGTTTTTCATTTTTATACGCCCCCACATGTTCTTTAAGTCTTTCTTTTAATGTTCTTGAAGAATGTCCGTAATATACTTTGTCACAACTTCTACATTGAAGCTTATAGATAATCCCCATATTAAGTTTGTCTTCATTTCTAGATCTTTTATTTATTTTCATAAGCTTGTTGTCTTATAGAAGATGATTTTAATGTCCTTTTCTGAACAAGCTTTTCTAATTTATTTCTTTATTTTTGTTCCAATCGGGAACCGAATATAATTCTTGTAATTAGAAGGATTCTTCTTGGTTTGAATATTCTTTTTCATATATTTTTCGAAAACGAATTAAAAAGTAAACAAACCATGAACTTTCATACCAATGTAAGCAGTAAAACAAAAAAAGCTATTATTTGGAACAATCTAAAAAGAATAACAAAATATACAGAAGATCGAAATAAATGGAAATGATGAAAAACAAATTCTACATGAACGAATATCCTGTAAATTTTGTGAACAAAATTGTTAAAGATTTCTTCAAATATATGAAAAAGAATATTAAAATGGAATGACGAATATTAAAAAGTTTCTTTATTTTTATGGCTTTATTATTTATATAAATAACCAAATATCATTTACTTTCTTCTTCTTTTGCTTTCGTCATTTTTTTTTCCTTCATCCTTTGTTATTCTTTATCATTATGCTATGCATTTTGTTTAGTACTTACATTAAAAACAAGGTAGGTATAGTGATTAGTGAACCAATCACAGTGCTTCGCAATGGCTTCTGAGTCACCTTTACTTTAAAATGAACAGCGCCGGGGTGGTCTAGAAAATGCTCGCGCGAGTCAAACTGTGAAAAGATTTAAAATGGGGAGAAAAAAACGAAAAATAAGAATTGCCCATGAGGGGATCGAACTCACGACCTTCGTGTTATTAGCACGATGCTCTAACCAACTGAGCTAACAGGCCACCTACAACATTCAACATTCAGGCCACCTACAACTGAGCTAACAGAAGCCGTTGCGAAGCATTGTGGGATATGTGTCCACAGACGACAAATCGGGGATATAAGGCATCTTTCAGAAGCCTAAAAATTAGAGGCTTTATCACTAATACGTATTCTAAACGCATTTATTTCTGGGTTGTATTAATAATGTAAGTAATAAAAAAATATATTAAGAAAGGAAAACGAAGGATGAAGGAAAACTACAAAGAAATAAAAAGAAGAAGAAATTAAATTAAATTTATATAAATAAATGTCATAAAAGTTAATACAGTATCGTTTTACTGTATCGTCTAATGAAAGGGGATAATAATTAAAATTTCTAATCGTATTAGTAATGAAAGTCAAAAAGAACAAAAATAATAAATAAAAAAGAATATTAATGTAAGGAAAAAACCAAAACCAAGATAGAAAAAAAATAAAAAAAATAAAATTATCAATGATGAAGAATGAAGAAGGGGAAAAAAAAAAAGAAAAAAAGCATTTCAGATGTTTCGGACCACAGAAGGCCGAAACGTTACAATCACAACACAATAACGGAACCAACGCGACGCCTTTTTAACATTTAAGTTATTAGAGATAATGAAGTACAATTAAACCATGAAAAATTTAAAAGAGAGAAGAAAACAATAAAAACAATGCATTAAACAAAGAAATGGAAGCAATACAAAAGTGAAATGCAATGCATGTGGATGTGAAATGCGCATGGATATGCATTGTTAAGACAAAAAGAAAACAAGATCAAATGGATGTTTTCTATAAGACTGGGACTGTTGTGACATGATGGAAAGAAGAAGAATCTTTTATTAAGATTTTAAAGAGACAATTCTAATCATCCAAACAATATATACGATTGTGGTGTTAATCATTTGGTGATAAGTATATTTCGTAACGCAACCATGTACAATGATATTAAATGAAGGAATTAAAATTACAATTTATCATTCTCTGTTTCACCTGAAGCTGTTTTTTATTTTGGATAATCTGTGTTATTGGTGAAAGTTCTCAAGGAATATAAAAATCTGATTAACCCATGTAGTGTGTAAATAATATCTGGATCGATGTAAGGAGACTTAAAATTATTTATTGACTTTCAGCTGATCGAATATTTATACAACAGTGAGGCATCATATTGATGAATTCGATCGTTCTACTTTCAGTCATAAATTAAAATAAATCTGCAACTTGATTAATAAAGAGAATTTAATCATAGATAAAAAAAAAGATTCTAGTGCTTTTGAAGATTACTAATCGTACAGAATAACGTCGGCTAATATTAAAGTCAGTGTAGTGCTTATTATACAATAATGTAATCATTGTGTTAAACAGAATTAAATAACATTCAATGATTATAAGGGAACTTTGAACTTATTCTTATATATCAATTATAAAAATCAAACAGTAATCTTTCTATTACAAGAGAAACGAACGATCTATAATTCAACTAAGACTATACGTGGTATTTAAAACAATTTTTAATCGAAGACAGTGAATGATATAGACTATCGGATTAAAAGGAATGGATGATACATAATTAATTACAGAATAAATGAAAGTTTTTAATATTTACTTATTTCTACTCATTACTTTATGTAAATTCTGCTCTCTACTATTAATTAAAGAATACTGATTTCTTAACAACAACAAGAACGTTAAATATCTCGAAATCCGTAGAGTGTTGGCCCCAAAACCTTTTCATATTTATGAAATATTCCATCTCCCAAAATGGAATAAAAAATCCGTAATGAAAAGAGTATGTCGTCTCCTTGTATTATTCATTGTTGTGGTGGACTAAGATAAATAATATATAAATAAATTTTGCTTCGCAATTTTTTTTTATAGTTATTTATTTAGCCATTCTTATTTTATTTTTTTTGCGTTATTGGTTTTGTTTGGTTTCAGTTTGTTAATTTTATCATCGTAGTTTCGAATAAATTTGACCCCTTTTCATTGTTAGATCGCCTGCGGTGATCGGACGAACATCTCCGGCAAAACTAGTAGTGATTATATATTTTTAATTGTAAACATATCTTTATTTTTAAGTTGCTGTGTGTGTGTCCTTCCAGTTATTCGCAATACATTTCAACACGTTAAAATTCAAGATGGAAATAATACATACACTAGCGTCATTGACAAACATCCAACAGTGGGACTGAGGAATCTTAAGAAAAACTGTCCAGTATTGTCAGAATCAATGTGGAGTTTCCAAAGCTTAAAGAAACAATAAAAAGACTCACCAAAAAATATATCTGAGAAAATAAGAAAGATTAAAAAAACAACAATACTAAAATGAAAACAGTATGTCAATTACTTTACAAAACATAGCCTCAATAAATATCAAACAGCTACTGAAATAAAAGCTAATGTATGTAGAGTGATTTTATTTAATAATATGCAGATTCCATTTATGGCCAAATGTCAAAATGGAGAGTTGTCGTAAGTCGGGTAAACAGTTCTTTTGTTTCAAGCAGAGTTGTTTCACAGTGTTTGCTCGATGTCTCTCTTGAACTACAGAGAAGACAAGAGTGGTGAAGAGATTCTCCTTTCCTGCTATGATTCATGACGTGTATAATGGCTGAAGATGGTCCTGAGGTGATAACATATGTAGAGAAGGGCAACGAAGATTGATGACTTAGGACTCGACTGACGACTTCAAACAGCGACATCTGTCGGGAGTTCCATTCAACCGTCACAGAAACTATGTCGACAAATTTGATAGAAAGGTTTCAACGATTGTCAAAATAAAAACTGGTTGAATTAAAAAAAAAAAAAAAAAAACTCTTTCAAAAGTAAACATCTCTCTGTAATAAATGTTTGACATAGAATATTATTTAGAACTAAAAAACAAGTTATTCTGAGTTTGTGGAATTACATAGCATGCAATTGCTGCTCACTTACAACTGATTTAGGTTTGACTTTAATATAAAATTCAAAGATTTTAAACAAGAATTACGATAAAAACTAGTTGTAGATCAAAATAAACCGAAAAGAACACTAATACTACCAATATAAAAATTATAAAATTACTAATAGTAATAGAAAAGTTTATTGATAAATTTACTTACCAATATCAAAGCAAAAAAAACCAGCAAGAATTTTTTAAATTCTTGTAAATAATTTCCTTTTTATATTTTTTTTCAACTGACAACACTTTAAAAAGAAACGAGAGTTTTAAAACGTAGATTCAATACAATTTTACTTATTGATACTTAGATTGAAAACAAAGAAAACGTGCTAAACAAATTTACCGTAGGATATGACAGGATTAATCTAATGTTTTAACATTCCTTAATGTGCTTATATTAAGAAAGAAAGAAAAGTTACAATAAAAAAACTTTAAAATAGAATTCTCAGTCAAACTATCCATTCTGTGAGTCCATCTAAAAGATAATTCCTAAACTATTATTAATAACTTACAATATTTCTTTTATTACATTCTCCATACTGCGATATTTCGGAAAATTTTCTTTACAAGAAATTTGGACATTTATTTTAAAGAAAATTGGACATTTTAAAGAAATAATTTATTTATTTTTCTGTAATAAAGCTTCATGCGCCGTATTTTGTTTTGTTGAGTAGAGCATGGCACTAGAATTTAAAATTCTGGTCCGTTAATTTTTAGTTTTGTGAAAGAAGAAAGATATTTTCTTTTTCCCTTTGAAAAATGTTTGTAAAATGCTTGAAAAAAGAGATTCTGTGAGAAACTCCGAAATATCGCAGTATGGAGAAGACAGATATAATAAAAGAAGTATTGTAGGTTATTAATAATATTTTTCATGTTGATTTCGGAAATAATTCCTAAACTATTTCTCCTAGCGATGAAATGTTAATGATTGGTTTCCGGGTTATTTTAAAAAGAAGGTTCCTATTTGCACATATCTGTCACATGGGAAGGACTTAAGAGGACTTAACTAGTTATCTGTTAGCTTTATGGAACTGAAGCTATTAGAAAGCAGAAACTTCAATATTACATGGATTTTACTCAATAAGACCTCCTGTTTGATTTATCATAAAAGAAATCTTAATCAACAGCACACGTATTATTTTATTTTACCTTTATATGTTTCTCTTTAAAATGCTTTTATCATAAAAAAAACCTAGAAAATATTTGTAATTTTTTCTGGTAGATGTTGACTGTGTGTGGATATGTATGAACTAATGACTCTCCAATGCTGAACATTGACAACTACATTTCTTGTGTGATTTCATTCCATCATTCCTGGGAGAGGAAAGAGATCTTTGCCAACTTATATTCAGCTCTTAGACGTTCAGAAGAAACTGAGAACTTGGAAACTAACGGTTTTCTACGTTGAAATTAGTTCAGCAGAACAGTACAACCAGTGAATGTGCAACCAGGATTCCTCGAATAGACTAATTTCATTCTTGATTTGTCGGAGGCATAATTAGACGTAAATCTGTATTGTTAGGTAGAAGTTTAATTTTAAATGATGTCTCATTTGAATACATATCTACTTTAGAGTGTAAAAAGTGTATTATTGTTTAATGGCTCCAAATAATAAAAAAAAATTACACTCTGCAAATTGCACCGAGCGCAGACGGTCCCTTTAAAAATCCAGAAACCGTTCGCCCGAATGAAGCAACTCGTGTTGAAGGTGACCTTCCACTTCTCCGTTTTATTTGTCCAAAACCAACAACTATTCAAAAGAAGATATGAATTCAAAACAAAAGCTAATTATATCACAAACATTAAGTGAACCAATCGTTTCTGACCTTTAGATAAGATCAGATTAATTAAGACCAATCAAGGATTAACAAAGTAATCCCTGAGCTATCATGAACTAATGAGAAAACATCAAACATCGTTAAAACCTACAATTACCTTCTTTTTTGTTGGCATTAAAATGAAGTCGAGACTTCACGAACCATATTCCTAAAATTACTACCTATAAAAAAAGTTAAGAGCCACTTTCTTTCTCTCCAATTTCACTGCAGTTTTCATCCTTTAGAATATTACGCCGAGTGTCTTTCTGTTCCGCATATCACGCTCAATACTTCTATAAGAATTATTATCAACAATCGTGTAACAATACTCAGAAAACTCTTACTCTTGGCCATTGTCTAATATTTCAAGCATCTGAAAATCATGTCAAGCGACTTGAACCATTCGAGTGACTCAGCGGCCAGTGGATATCTTGATTCGGAACTGGAAACATGGGGTCGAATATATTGGTGCTCAATAGTCGATTCACTGCAGACACAACACAATTTTGGCCAGTTATTGCTGTTTCTCAGCCAGTAAGTGGCTACTATCTAAACCGGATGCGCCCTATATCGGAAGTGGCCTGGACGGAAGCCGGATTTTCTTCCCAACCTCTTGGCCATGGGAAGCCCAGAAGAGGTCCATGGGTCTCCGACTTCTGATTGGGCTGCGGAGCGCATTACACATCCGCGAATACACACAGACACGAAAAATCTCATATCTATCTCTGTGTTGCTAAAAGGTCAAAGTAAACTAATATGATTTGAGAAGCATTTTTCACTGGGAGTTTTATAAGTAGTTTCAATGTAAAACCGAAAACAAATCTGAACGTATTCCTGAAATGCTCCCAAAAATAGTGAAGGACAATGGTGAGCAAATGAAAGTAATAAGCTTTAGTTGTGTTCTAATCCTTTCAAAGCAACGATTAGTGAATAATGAAACTAATAGTTTCTGTGGAAAATTACCTTTATCTTAGAAGGTCTCTGGTAAGTTTAAGCTATCCTGGATATTGAAACAAGTATTTTTTACATCTTATAATTATTACATTAGCACGTCAACTAAAGTTTATTCTCATTATACGTATAAATGTATCGTAAGAGGAGTATTCTGGTTCATAGTATTGGTCATCTCAGGAAGAAGATGTTTATATTATTAACTTGTTCTATTTCGAACGGCTTCCGAGATATCTGAATGTACAGTTACAAAATTATTGACAACAAAGAAGAGATATTACATACTGTTTTTAACATTTATTGTTCAACTGGCAAATTTGTATTAATTTGCAATAAATTTTCCCTCAACATCAACTCGTGTAAAAGCGCGGCGTGTTTCTCGTCGGAGTTCCTCGAGTTAACAAAGACATTCAATGCAGTATTTTTAACAACACTTGTACAATGTCGCTATTAACTGAGCTTCACTACGATTGAAAGCGACGCAGGGAGCGAAGGACAATTCTGCAAACCAAATTTTAAAAATGTCCATTCAAATACCTCTACCTCGGACTAGGACGGATGCTCCTATAAACTTTTTCTTGGAATGGTCGATCGATGATCTTCGTGAATATTGACCTCTTCTTCCTGGGACGAACTTATCACTTAGACTGTACAACTCGAGACGTGTAGTGTCTATTTAATTATTTTTTTAATTTATTTGGCAATACGACTTTTAATCTTTCTTTAAGTTAATACGAAATGTAGACGCGTATTTGAGAAAATACACTACAACCTCGTTTATCCGGATCAGATTTGTAGACACTTTTTTATCATTATTTAATGTTCACATAGATAATAATTTTAACTATGATAACAGGAACATAACTATAAGTACGGCAAACATTCGCTTTTTATTTTTTAAATGTACAGTTCCTGCCTAGATTGTACAATAAATTATGGTAATAAAATGCTTTTTGTCGAGTTTAAGAAAGCTTAACTAGAGTGTCACAGGGCGTTGAAGCTACAAAACATAGTTTTTTATCGTAATAAACGGTAAGTCTGTTTATTTAAGGATTTGTTTTGCTTATTACCCATATTATCCGGTTTCGATTTTCCGGATTGCCTTTGGTCCCAGTGAGTCCGGATAAACAAGGTTGTAGTGTACTTCAATCTCCATTTAAGAGAATATTTTTTTTTTTTTTTTTAGTTGAAAAGATCTACTGTCCGTCTCTTGATTTATGGACCTAAGACTGGGGACAGAATTTACGAGTCCCTGGGCAAAATGTGGCTGAGGGTTTGTGGATTTTGAAAAGGATAAAGAAATAGAGAAATGGGACTGTGATCACTCCTCTCCAGGAGACATCTGTTCACGCCATTTTCGCAGCTGGTAGCCTTAGTAAGATGTCTGTCTTAGGATCATGGTTTTATCTGAAAATGTTAAAGCAAAAATATCAAATAAAATTTAGAAGTCACTCTCTCTCCCTAATGATGCCCGTAGATGCTCGCATCCCATGAACAATCTAAAGTGAAGATAAAACATTAATTATTATTTATTCATTTAGAGATGAAGAGGAAAACCCACTCTATTCGCACTCTATTGTCGTAAGTAAATGTGTGTAGAATCGATCATAAGAGTGTATGGTTATTTTCTGGTTTATCGTGAGAATCTATGTATCAAAGTTCTGAATTCCAAATATCAATTACTTTTTATTGTACAGCGTACTTTAACGTAACCTAAATAAGGTTCCAATGTTCAGAAGACTTTAAATTTCTGTCAAAGTATCACCAACAATCTTAGCAGCTTTTCAAAAATCGTAATTTTAAAACTTACTTTTTAGTAATAATAAAAAAAGTAATCTCGTGGATTTTTTATTATTACTAAAAAGTTTTAAAATAACAGTGATTAAATCTCAGATTTGAGCAATACGGAGTTCTAGAAGCTATCTACAATGGAAATGATGGAAAAGGCATTTGTAATAGACTAAAATAGAGCGAAGACATTTACCAGTTACTCAGCGCCATACTTAAATGCATCAGAGAATAGTAGTACTACTAAGATAATGCAAGTGCCAACGCTAATGATGCTTTTGGATTCGAATCAGCGAAATAGTAAGTTCACTTATTTTCGGTTCAGCAGTCAATGGCGGTTTTTACATAGGCAGTCATAATCGAAACGACCAATAAATTTGTAAATTTCTGAGGTATAAACAAGATAAAGACCTCCCATAGAAAAATAATTTTCTTGTAACTGAAAACTTAATAAAGTATCGTCCATAACGATACTTTATCTGTATGGAAGCTTCTGAAATTAAAAATTCATTAGTTTTATATTCGGTCATTAATAGAAAAACTAATAGATTAATTGATTGAATATAGAATTGCTAAATTATTCCGTTATAGAGAATGCTTAGTTTTTCAAAAAAAAAGATTGAGCATCGAGAAACTTCTAATCAATTTCTGTGATTTTTTTTCTTTTTGCTTTTCCTATTGATATCATAATGGTCGGAAGCGCAGTGGTGCCTCAAAAAGAGAAAATAAACAAAAAAAATTCACCCATTATTATTGATATTATAAATAAAGTCCTCGGCCGCATTAATGCCATCATTAATGCAATGAAAGATCTCATTCTAATCGATTAATAAGCAATATGTTTCACAACTCATTTAGTATTTACTTATCTTCAGATGTGCTTTTTTATCAACAACAAAAGCAAAACAAACAAAAAATACCAGGATTTTTTTCCTTGCATTCTTTTTTCCTTCATGTTATTTTTTTCGGATTTTTTTTAAGATGATATGGGGAATTAAAATCATCAGCAATCTTTCCTTGCGAAGTCACTATCCTTCCCCATATTTTTCTCTGTATAATTTGTCACAATCACCACCCTCTCATCGATGTGCTTTCATTTGAATCATTTAACACAGCTTTTTCAGCGATCTACTACTTTCCATCGAAGTGTTTCTCTTCTGCCCAAAAGAAATATATCTTAACTATGATAGGAAGAGAATTCTGGATTCAACAGTGCGTTTGCAAACAAGAAACAGAAAAATTAACAGAATTTGACTTGGCAACTGAGAAAGAACTCTACAACCTCGTTTATCCGGACTAACTGGGACCAAAGGCAATCCGGAAAATTAAAAATCCGGATAATCCGGGTAAGAAGGGTAGTAAGCAAAACAAATCCTTAAATAAGCGACTTATTGATCCTTAAATAAGTTTATTACGATAAAAAACTATGTCACTATGACACTAGTAAAGCTTTCTTAAACTCGACAAAAAGCATTCTATTACCATAATTTATTGTACAATCTATGCAGGAACTGTACATTTTATCAAAATAAAAAGCGAATGTTTGGCATACTTACAGTTATGTTCCTGTTATCATAGTTAAAAGTATTATCTATGTGAACATTAAATAAAATAAAAAAAATGTCTACAAATCTGATCCGGATCATCCGGAGATCCGGATCAACGAGGTTGTAGTGTACTCTTGTACCATCAGTCATGGTTACTTTCTTATAGTATTTTCTCTAACAGATTTAAATGAAGTTGAAATTTATTAAAATGCAAAAAAAAAAGCCCATTTTTGTGGAGATCATTTCCATAATTTTAAGCCTATTCGCATACCTTTCACGTTTTATTAGTAAGAGTGTAGAAGCAAATATAAATAGATTTATCATACTAAGAACAGTCCAATAGGAAGATAGTTTTCAAAGCTTCTCGTTGAATCCTCTTCAATATAATAAAAAAGGAGGGGGAATAGATCTATTTTCCTTTTCCCCAGCTTGGGCCCAATTGAGCCGTAGTTATGAGCACTTTAATGTGTACATCTTGGTGAAAGCAATTCGCCAACGAAATGGAAGTCAATATAAACAGAGCTTTAGCCAAGATTCCATTAGTGCATTACGAAGAGAAAAGTACTCAACACAAAAAACAAGTTTCTAACAATTGGATATCTAAAAACTTAGTGTTATAAACACTGTTGCATTTTGAAAAAAGTTAAAATATTATTTAGCATCTGTCATAAATGTACATAAAATTTAATAACAAAATGACATTTATGAAATAAGAATAGCTATGAGAGGAATTGTTTTTATTTAATTTCAGAAATAAACTCGTGAAATGCTTCAATTCTTATAAGATGAATACAATCAAAGTGCATTTCTCAAGAGGAAAATGTAAACATCCTTCGCTCATTAATAAAAGTGCAACAAAAGAACATTAAAGGTGAAAATTTGTTAAGGAAGGGATTCTTTTCTAATTTTTAATTTTAAACCTAATTTTTAAGTTATTTTTTTTTAACTTAATAAAAAAAAAAAACCATAACTAAAATTTATCCTAATTATTTTTTATACATTAATATGCTTGATGATAATTATAAATCATAGCTGATATTAAATAAGGACAAAGCAAATAATAAAACTACTGATATAAAAATTCCAGTTTTATATAAACACGGAATTCGTTTTCACCTTCATCATGAAGGTAGTTCTGATTGAAATTAAAAATAAAAATGTTCCTTTTGGCGAAACTTTCTTTACCTTACACCAAGATGTCTACAATTGCAATGATAATTAAATGTTTTAGATAGACCTAAAAAGTTCAACAGCGTAATGCTAGGAATAACCTTTAACTCTGATTGACTAAGTAAACATTTTGAACATCTTAACAAGATTTCGAAGTTAAAGGTTCGTAAACTAAACAGCGGTCAATCAGTTAAGAGCGGAGACTTGATCAGAAAGTAAGAATTCAAAATCATCAGGGTTTCTCTTATGTTAACATTATCAGTCAGATCACTACCTTTTTCTTTTTTTTTTTGTCTCCATGGGTTCAATTGCTTTTCATCGTTTGCGTAGCACCTTCCGACTTAGTGGAGCAAACAGTCTTTTATAGAATCTTTAATTGAACCGTGCTTTGGTGATGTTTTCACATTAAATATTCTTTCATCACTTTATGTTGATTTATAACAACAAATGCATAGTAATTCATTTTTATTTCAACAAATGCATAGTAATTCATTTTTATTTTTTAGTGTCCTCGTACACGTAAAGATTCTGTCCGTCCATCCGTCAGTCGCTACATTTACAAGCCAAACTGAAAGTCGGACAGACATGACTGATACCTTATTGAAATGATTCGTAGAGGTAGGGGAAACATACGAGTTCCGGTCACTTTCTGTGTCACAGGAAATTTCCGAAAATCAAATCATGTAGAACAAGACACCAGTTTTATTTGCCTTTTTTTTTTGTGCATGTTTTGATTCTATTAAACTAGAAAGATTTGCATATCGTAATAAAATAGAATATTACAAAGCGAGTAATTCTTATACATTTATTTTGAAAACGGACCTAAAGATTTTGTTGAAATGGGTGAATCTACTGTTTTCGGGTGAAAGAAAGTAATTTGGCTAGGTTTCAACTTCCGGAAAACTCATTTAGTGTGTAAATGACTGACCAGGTACCTGGTTTTTGTCTATAGTGTTCTTACTTTATTTTCGTTTTATTTTACGTGTTCTGTGCATTTTTACATGAAATAAAATAATAATTTTATTTAATAATTTTTAAAACCTTTTCTTTTAACGTCGCGTGTATTCACTGCAGAGCTGTCCATTTCCCCGAAAGGGTGTTAAATAATCAGGTGATTGTCTACAGTTTCTTACTTTATTTTCGTTTTATTCTACCATTTCTTATCGATAAACAAAGAAATTCTTCAAATCACCAAGGTATAAGTGGAAGATTTAATGCCGTATTTTATTCAGTGAAATTCGCAATACTTTTTCATGTTTTGCACCTTTTTTTAATATTTCATTATAAAAATACACCTTTCCATTCCCACTGCTCTAATTCACATTAACTACAAAAAATTAATATCACGATTATTTCGATAATTAGGTATGCTGGAATGTCAATAATCAACTTAGCTTTAAAATAAAATATTAGGAAAGAAATACAAAACAAAATTCACTTGAAATGTCCAACATTTTCAACAAGGAATCAGACACTGGGTTCCGATTTCTTACAAGAAATTTACTGGAAAAACATACCTGAGGTTTTGTCTTTTTATACGACAATTATTCAGTAATCATAGCAAATAATGTAAGACAGTGATTTTATATTTATAGTTTGGCAATACACCTACGCTTCCAAATCCTTGCTGGTCCTGTATTCCTTCTGTTTCTGATGGGATCCAGGTTTTTTTCATCTTTTGTTGGACGACCCAATACAGCCCTTAACGAGGCTCGGGGGATTCAGGGGGGTCCCAAAAAGCCGTAAAACAGAAAACTACCTGATTGGGAAGTGCATTGAATTTCAAATCTTTCGAAAAAAAAGAAGGGGGAGCACCAAGAAAAAAAAAGAATAACTACACCCACGCACATGAAGTGCCTGAAACGATAAGCTTATATTTTTTTTTTTGGTCGTTGCTTTAATCAAATTCAGTGACTTTGGTCGAAACAAATTAGAGTTCTTTTTGAAGATAAATTTGTCAAAAAGTTTTTAGAAGGATTTCCATGCATTTCAAGTCTCTATAAACACTCATTCCCGTCGAGAAACAGCATTAAAACATACAAAAGAAAGAGAGCTCCTTATTTTCGTTTCCACAGTATATCGACAGAGTATTCGCTGTCTCCATGCAAATCCAAATATTATGATTCCGTAGACATAAATGGCTTCTTCCCTATTGAAATTAAGATGAGCAGATAATGAAATGTTTTATATTCGCTTCTGCTCGTTTAAAATAACATCCCTACGTCAAAACGGAATAGCAAAGGAAAATGATAAACACAAGGGAAAGAAGAGAAAAGGAAGTAAAAGAAAAGGTAATGGAAAAGCTTTTTTCGGAGGTTATTCAGAAGCGTACGCATAAGAATATATTGTAGGAGAACCTTTTTCATCTTCGTCCGTCCGTCTGTCTGTCGTTTGAATCTCCAATCTCTTGGTGAAATTTTGTATGGGTTGTTTGAGACACTCAAAGTTTGGTTGAAAATCGGACAATACCATCTGCCAAGAATTTTAAAAAATAAATTTCGGCTTCTCTCTTGTTCAAGCGAAATAATAGTTTAAAAAAAAAACAAAAAAACAACAACAACTTTTGTAGTTGTGTACTATTTTCTTTTTTTAGCGATAAGAAGGTAAATAAAAGATATCAAGTTTGGGGAAGCTCTTATAAAGGTTCTGTCTGTCCGTCGCCATCTCTCGAGTCCAAACTATCAGTCGGACAGACATGACATTTCCGTGCATTTCAGGTCCTTTATTCGAACTGCTTCTGATTTGTAGAGGTGGGAAAAAAATGCGCGTTCCGAAATTGCAGTCACTTTCTGTCTCACGGAAGCTGCCGAAAATGAAACGTGTGTGGGTTCGCTATCGTTTCGTGGACATGAGTTTATCTTTGTTTGTTTGGTTTTTTTTCTTAAATCCTTAAATTAAATTTTCTTAAATATTTACTTCATCGTTCTTTTCTTCAAAGCTTATTCCGATAGATAACTGAGCTTCAGAAATTTTAATTTTGAAATGCTGGTCGTTAAATATGAAATAGCAGTCCAGAAACGTTCTGTTCCTTATGAAATAGACACTCACTTAAAAACAATCAAGAAATTGTGAAAATTACAAATACAAATATCGACTTCCCTCCTTATTCGTTTGACTTCATGTAAGGAATGTTGCAGGAGGGGCTGTTTTGAAAACGAACACCATTAATGCCTTCAATGATGAAAATTAATTTGTTGAATCAAAATTTACATGAAAAATAAAGAAAATGTAATAGAAAGCAAGTTTAACGTCCGTAATCATTCATAAATGGAGAGAAATCGCCAACCGGACAATAAATATGCCTTCGCCCATAGAGCCAGCATCAACGAGAATTCTGTACAATATTTATTGTCCGGTTGGCGATTTCTCTCTATTTATGAATGATTACGGACGTTAAACTTGCTTTCTATTGAATTTTTCAATTTGCCTCTTTGTGATTAATTTCCTTAGTGCCTTTCAGTGAGAGGACAAGGGGTTAATATTGTGGATCTTTCAGGATCATTTTTTATTTTATTGTTGTTTATCCCGGCGGGCCATTCGCGGGATCGCATTTGCTTTGGGTAGAGCTTTCGCCCGGCGAGCCAAACATCAACGAGTAGATTCTGCTGATGATTCCCCAATAAGGATGAAACAATTGTACAGAATTCTCGTTGATGCTGGCTCAATGGGCGAAGGCATATTTATTGTCCGGTTGGCGATTTCTCTCCATAAAGAAAATGTGGTTCTGAACGTCTTCCGACTGTCTTGTGTCGTCTAGGTTTTTAACAAAAAAGGCCACAGAGGCTTGGAATTCAAATTCTCTAACAACTTCTCGAAGTAAGGTTAAACGAACTTGAATGCATCTGAGTGCTGAGTCTAAATCTTAATCCACATAAATCCTAAGGATGTGACTGGAGAGCTTGGGTTACACATCTCTGAGATACTTAATGACATCATGTTCTCATCGAGTTACGTATCTCTTGATTCACACACTGACGTCTTTCTCAGTGTTTTTTTTTTTTTTTTTTTTTTTTTTTTGGGGGGGGGGGGGGGATATTTCGGAATGATTATGATAAAACTGGTTATAATATTTATAAAAGCGTCAGGGCAAAAATGCGTTCACGCTTTAGAGACGGTATTAATGATAATAAACTGATTGTGAAAACGTAAGTGAAACCATGAAAAGTAACGTGAAACTCTTGATTACAACTACCTATCATCAGTATCAATACATAAAATTGAGTAATTAATTTCGATAATTGGACTCGAGAATGCAATATCCGCATTATCTGTTTACTTGTGAGCTTCAAATTCGAAAGCTTATATTTCAAAATAGAATTGGTTTAAGTTTTCCTCATTCAAAAGTATATGTTCAACAAGCAAAATATTCATACTATTCATGCAAAACAAAAAAGTCCAAAAAACAAAAAAAATACATATATGAAACAAATTTACATACCTACATATAAATAACAAGCAGATACAAACCAATGAATAAACAGTGTTTTTAAATCATCAATCTTGAGTTTGTTTTCTTTTTTATTTGCATTTTCTAATGCGATATTAGTTATTTCTTTGATCCTATCTGTAATGGCTTCACTTACACAGCCGCTGATGATGGACTTCAGTTTTTGTTTTTGTGAGAAAACTGGATGTTCATTTTCTCATTCCAGAGATGTCTCAGAGGCCTAAATTAGTTTCTGTAGTATCGTAATTTTTGTGAATTTTCTTTGACTGCATTATGATTAACATGCCAAATTGTAAATTTAAGTCTTCCTGTTTTTTTTTTTTGTTTTTTTTATTAACTCACACTGTCTGGTTTCTGGGTCAATTCTTATAATCAATTTTTAAGTCACTTCCCATCGGTCAATCATCTAGAAATTTTGCCCACTTGCTTATGTCTGATGACAATACAATAATATACTGATGTATTCATATATTCCGCCAAGGAAACGCGTCCTTCCGTTACTGCCGATACCAATCGCTTATATATATAATATAATGAAATTATATGTACATAATTCTTATGTATTTTAAATAATCATTATATAATATAGAAAGCGTAGTTTTTTTAAGTTTTTTTTAACATTAATTATTTTTCAAGGAACTAGTCAATCAGAAAATATTAAAAATAATGCTTGTCCCAATGTATTTCGCCTTCACTCATCTGTGCTAAAAACATTAATGATATCTAAATTCCGGAAAATCGTAAACTTATGACAACTTTCCAGTTAACCGTGATTCTAAAAATGAGAAACTGTTGTATCTGTGGAGAAAAAAAATATACATATTGTTAGTTCACTGAATTTTGTATACTGTATTTTTCCATTAGTTAGTCACAGAGAATTTACAATCATTCTATCTGATCAACTACTAAACTTACTTTCCGATATCCATCCTACCATAAACTTAGAGAGAAAGTCATGAAATTTATGAATTGACAGCTTTTAGATTTCGTAGCAATGGAAACTAATGTGGTGAGTTTTAAATACAAGATCTCTGACTCGAGTCTCTTCTTCTGGCAATGCACAATTCCTGAGGCAAGTGATGAACGTACGACCTTCACCGCTCCTGTTAAACAACACCCACAAACTAGATAATGGAAATCTCAATGAATTAATGAGCACAAGAGACAACGAGTGTCTTCCCAGTTTAACAATCAATTGCCTTCACATTAGCGCCTCCCACACAAATTCTAATCATCAATGATCACAATTAAAATGGAGAAGCAACAAAAGATAAACAAAATTAAATAGATCTGTAAGTTACACTGAATTAATTAAGAAAGTATCAAACCATTAGTAAAAGAAACCTTTAGGAAAATATAAAAATTGGGGGGAAGGATTAAATAAATCGATGACATCTTTAAATCCGTATGATAAGCTACTTGCTGATGTTATCTAATGTTGGTAAGATCCATAATCGCAAGCGGAGAAAGAAAAAAAGACAATATTCCATTTTTAATTTTTGTAAGTCGAAATAAGAATTGTGTCCTTTAAGATAACTCAAAAACTGTGCGTCCTAGAACAGTGTAATTTTAAAGATACGTCTAGAATATCACAAACAAGTGTTGATTTTGGTGATTTGTATTGATTTTGGTATCTTTTTATTTAAAGTTTAGGAAAGAGAGATATTATTTCTCTATTCCTTAAAATTTTGTAAATGACCAGATGAAGTCTTAGATCAATAAGACGAAATATTGCCAGTAGATGGTTGATGTTGTTATTTTTAAGTAGTATTAAATAATATATGAAGATTTTATGGCATCTTAAGAAGTTTTAAATAGTAAGAGTAATTAAAAAATACGAAAACTTATTTATTTTAATATTAGGGCATGCTATCTGTTAGTATGTAATGTTACATACGGCGTCACAAGTTGATATTTTCACATATTCGTTATACTGAATTCTTCCTTCCCTTCTAAGCATTTTAGATTCGTATTATTCACTGAGTTAATTAAAAGTTGTTAAATTACATTTTATATTTATTAAATATTTTCTGTTATTTATTTTTCTTTCTATATAGTGAAAAATTAATCTTTTATCTTGTGAATTATGTTATCTCACAGCAGATTTAATATTAGAATGTTATGAGACGAAATATAAAGTTTAATACAACAAGATAAAATGAATAAAGTTTGAATTACAAATTGGTTAAATTTTCTTTTCGTGTTTAATACTTCAGAGAGAATTAAATACATAAATAAGATTGCTTAAAATAAATTGTATTTTATAAAAAAAAATTTTTTTATTTTAATTGATTACTCATTTTGTTTAATTTTATTTTATTTTTGACAGTCGTTTTTGGTATGCTTGTGAATTTCAATTTTACTTATTTTAGCCTATTAAGGAAAACTGCAAAGTTACAACATTTTACAAGTGTTTAACATCATCTATAACATGATAAATCTCAAACTGATAAAAGAGTTTCTTTAAACCTAAGGCAGACAGCATAATATTAACGTGTGCTATATTTAAGTTTAAGTAAAAAGGCGAGGAACACCCGTCACTATTCGGGACGAAACTGTCTGGATTTATTTGAACTATGTTGTTAACAGTGTTTTAAATTTTAGCCTAGTGTGTTCGCCTTTTTGTACTTAGCTTAATTTACCTTATAAATTGAGATTTCCTACAAAGTTTAAGTTGAGACAAGGAATTATTAGGAATAGTAATAGTAAGATGTATCGTTTTTGGATAACTAAAATTATAGTGGTGTTTCGTTTACTAATGAGGACTCAACGAATATTAATAATATTAACAATATAAGTATTCAATAAAAATAGTCTAGCACCATTTATAGACTAATTTAAGATTGAAACGGAAAAAAGTATTGAATTTCAAACATATATTTTTATTTTTATTCCATTTTATTTGGTGCCCTTTAGGTGTAAATCATCACATCTCGCATCCAAATTTTCTCCCGGCATTCCCCTGTCTCTGTAATGACAGCTAAACACAGATATATGTGCGACCTCACGGGGATAAAGAGGAGAGATGTGGGGGAGGCAGAAAGGATTCGAGGCTCAATCCACTTCGCAGAGGCAAAATACCAGGTTTCCGGCCGGTGGTTATATTGTAACCATATTCCTTTGAGGAGCACCTTCTCGCGCGAGCGAACGAACCGAAATGACGGGTGTGTGACGGAATATAATGGCGCCAAATGACACACTGGGCCCATCTCAATAGGCAGATGGGACAAGATCGCATTAGCACCAAGAACAGCCCTCTTGGCCCGACTGCCTTTTTTTAGTTTTGGGAGACATTTCTTTGGTCGTTGGAATCAATGTTTAAATATGCGTAGAAAGAACTATTACAGAAATAAACTTAGGCAATAAGAGAAAGTTCGTTAACTACGATGAAAATAACCTACCTTAAACTTCAAAAGAAGTCAATTTCTTTAATGGTTGTCACCTGCTTCCTCTCTTGTGTGATGACACTGAAAAGAAAGAAAACAGGATTTAAAATAAAAAAATATCTACTTTAAAACGTATTTTATATGATAAAATCATCGATGCCAAATTAAAGTGGATAAACTAAAAAAAAAAATTATCTTCATTTGATTTGTTTGTTATGTATTTTAAAACGTATTTAATATTATAATTATAATTTGTTATATAAATGTAATTTTTATATATTTAAATTTTATTTATATTTATATATATTCTGTTAATTTTACTGTATTATACTCTCAACACCTGCAGACAGAGTTTTATTTAAAATCTAGTAGGTCTGTAATAACATTAAACGTAATAAAATAATAATAATAAAAAAAATTAATATGGTTAAGATTTAAATAATTTAAAAAAAATAACACTTGAATGAAGTTTATTTCAAAGTAATAATTTTCATTACAATATTATAAAACCATTTACACCAAAAAAAAAAAAAAAATAACTATGTCAGTGGATTTCATAAGCTAGCTTCGCACTCGGTTTCAAATGAATTACCTACTTTGAAGGAAAAACACTCATTGCTAGCGATCATCAATTTCCCTAAAACAATTAATGTCTCTTAAAATCTGAAGAACCATTTCTTGTGATGACGCAAATTTCCATATTATTGTCGTAAGCTTACAGAAAAATTGTTTTATATACTGTAAGGAGCAGTACATAGAATGAACTATTAAAAGCTAAATTACATGGACGCATCTAAATCCTGTTAAATCATTTTATTTAACTACAGAAAATATGATAAAGAAATTATTTTATCGAACTTATTAATATTATAAGAAAAATTGGATTCGGAATTTTTAATTATTTTAGCTTCATAATAATAATAATATTTTCAATTTGTCGACAGGTCACATGACAGTCATATGATGGGCCTCATGGGCCAAAGTTTTCCCATTCCTTATTAGGAGCAATAAAAACGAAAACAAAGGCCTTCTTTATTATAAAGAACGAGTATAGGATTTACAAACGTTAATTCCTAAGTATTATCTGATAATATTTAGTTTGTTATTAGTTTTATCTTATATTACTTAAACTGACATTTAAGGAACGAAATACACCATAAATTTAACCAAATTGCCTTTCTGGTTCGATTATCGGGAAGGCAATTTGGTTAAATTTGTGATGAAGTCACCGTCACACTTGGCAATGACCCCCGCAGAACAAAAAACATCAATAATAAATGTTGTGCTAATTACCACAACCAAAAACCTCTTCCTAATAACTGATACGATTGTAGGTTATTTTAATGTAAAGAAACCTAAGTCAAAGGAGTTTAACGTGCTGTAAAATAACTGAAATTAAATAAAACAAGAAATGAAATTCATCACAAATTTAACCAAATTGCCTTTCTGGTTCTGGTATTTATTCAAAAAGAAACAATTTTATCTTTATTAGCCAAATCAGTAATTAGACATAATTAAAGTTAATGATAACAGTAAAAACGATACTAAGATGCGTTGATGGATTACTTTTTCTCGTCTTGTAGCTAATTTG
>JAFIDM010000007.1:25811488-25836076 GCA_023159025.1 Thereuonema tuberculata | reverse complement strand
AATAAATAAATAAATAAATAAATAAATAAATAAATAAATAAATAAATCACTATTAGCTACACTTCCGAAAGAGCATTCGCAAGTGATATTCCAAGTTTCTTCATTTTCAATTGTTTTGTAGATTTCAAATTAACAAGAGTATTTCTCTATATATACGTGGAACTAAAATACTTTTCCTTAGACGATTAAAACCCAAACGCCTAACCAAAAACTAACTGAACGCCAACGACAAAATGACCAGTAATTTTCGATTTATTTTCGATAAACGGAAGAAGATCTTCTATTAGCAAAGTATAACTAAAAACAATTACTGTTTATGTAATTAGGTAAATAAAAATTAATGCACTGTTATGTAATTGCTGTAGAACTTAAGAAAAGCGCAATTCTACTCTTTCCAAATTCTCTAAGGACCTCTTTCAGGTGCTAACAAGGATTTTGATATTAACTTCCTTTCTGTCAGGTCAAGGTAACAATGTGTAGTGATAATTAAAATTTAGTATAATGATAAACTAATGTAATAATGAGAAAATGTAAGCATGTTTTTTGTTGTCATAAATGTAGACAAGCTCATTGTTGATATAATTCAAAAAGAAGGCTTGAAAAAGCAAGATGATTCCAATCTTGCGAAATATTGCCAATAAAGGAGAAGTATTTTAAAATGAAGTCTAATGTACCTGAATTTAAATATTATGAAGAAATGAAGAAGAATATTGAATACACTCACTTCCAAAAGTTAAGCACGGAGCGGTAAAATGCGAAAAAATGGACAAGTACTACTTTGATTGACATGGAATGCTGCAAGTAAGTAGCTCTATGTTTATTCATAAAACAAAACAAAGAATTATGTACAGAGATAAACAAAATATTGAATTTTCATAAATTATAAGATGACTTTCTATTTACGTCATTAACAAAAGGATGTTTAAATTCAAAACAAACAATAAAGACCGACATTAATAGGGTATGTGAGCACCCCTCACCTGCATGCAAAGCTTATAGCGTGTGATCATGATTGTTATGAGCTGATCAACCACCGCAGAGTCCAGTAATCGCCATTCCTCCTGTAGGGCAGTTTCTAAAGCTCTGAGAGTGGCTGGAGATGGGAAACGTCGACATACAGCCCGGCCGAGGGCATCCCAAAGATTTTCAATTGGATTAAGGTCCGGCGAGTAAGCCGGCCACTCCATACGCGCAATCCCCTCACTCTCCAGAAAGTCATCAACGAAGGCAGCTCTATGGGGACTCGCATTATCGTCCATTAAAACGTAAGCAGGACCAACTGCTGCAGCGTACAGTTTCACAATGGGGTCTACGACTTCACCTCGATACCGTACAGCCGTCACAGAACCTCGCCTGTAGATGTCGGTGCGATATCGCAATGAAATCCCTGTCCAAACCATGATGCTTCCACCGCGGAATGCGTGATGTTCGGTGATGTTCTGGGGCCGATTGCATATGCCTTGTTCCCTCCAGACCCTTACACGCTTATCATCAGGTTGTACGGCAAATCTGGACCCCTCTGTGAACATAACGTTACCCAAATTAGACGTAGGCCAATTCACATGCTGACACCACTGTAATCGTGTCCCTCTGGATTGGACGGATAAAGGAACACAAAACTCGTGATACCCGGGCGTTCAGATCATTCATGTGTAGCCTTCGATGAACAGTAGTGGCAGATATCGTCTTACCAATGGCCGCTACAACCCTAGATGTCACACGTGCTGTCAATTCCGCTTGGCTACAACAGCAATATATCGATCTTCCGTGGGGTCGTAACCCTTGGACGACCGGCTACAGGTCTTCGGACTGTTTGGCTGGTTTGGAATTGTTTCCATAATCGTGAAATGACGAAATGATGAACGCCGAAGAAACGAGCAACATCTGTTATAGACTGTCCTGCTTCAATGCGTCCGACAGCCCGCCAGCGCTCATAATCTTCCATTCGTCTTCTGGAAGCCATAGAAACACGCCTAGCTTGAAAACAAATCTTACGAATGTTCTAAACACCTTTCATCAGTACTTACATGCAACTCCTGTAACCCTTCACAATGCAGGCTTCTTATATGACTGCCTGTTTTGCATATTTCTCGACACGAAACCGTGATTGGCTATTACCTATATAATTTGCATACTTCCATCGACCTTTGCAGCAAATTTCAGCTTCTTTAATTCAGATCTATTACGGAAATTAACATTTTTCTTCTCCGTGCTTAACTTTTGGAAGTGAGTGTATAATAATAAACATACATCATTTTTAACAATCTAACGACTGTCTGTAGAATCTGAAAGGGACTTTCAGTTATATTCCGTTATTTTTATTAATAATTGCTGTAGTTTGCTGTAAACTCAATTCGCAAACCCAATCCTATCGATATGTTGTTTCTTTTCGTCTCTGTGTGACAAGTAACTTGGCTGTCAGCAAATCGATAAAATAATCAAGCAATTTGATGGACGCCAGTGGTTTTCAATGCAAACGCCGATGCAACTGCTCCCTCTGGTGGGTCTCCTGTCAAACAGTCGCAAAGGTAATTTGTTTGGCCTAAGATGATTTCCATGTTGAAGGCCATCGAAGGTGACAAAGCTTGAGAACAAAAAAAAAAGAAAAAAAATGGAATGGAAGAAGACGCGACCTGCCTCCGTCGAGGAACCTAATTCAACGCCCACTTAACTGAATATTGCTACTGGAGGAATGAGATTTCGAAAAGAGGGTTCAAACTTCCACAAAGTCAACACAACGACTATATTATATATAAAAATAAAAAAAAAATCTTTTTCTGGTAAAATTCTTCTTGTTTGTTCTTAAAACCTCTTTAAGATTCCTTTGTGACAACTTTGTCAATAATTGTTAAATATTCAGATGACAAGGTAGAATCTATATTAATCTTTTATTTCTCGGTCTGTACGGCGCAATTGTTAATTATTAGTTCTTGGCTGAGAAAGTCAGATTATAAAATTTTCTTTTTTTTTACATATTTTTTTCGTCTTGCATGGGATTCGAACCGAGTACCTTCGTCCTCGCAGTCAGGAACGCAAACCATTGGACTACTGCTGGACTACCCAATATCCAATCCTACTTTTATCGTATTTGTTCGCGCGCTATCAAAGAATGAGTTCATTCAAAAAGGAACAAAATATCACTTTTTGTCATAACCGCTTAAGAATCGATTCTCCTTGGATTATCTCATACTTACCAGGGGGAGTATTTTAAAAAATGGTAAGCATTAGATAAAAACACTCCTGGCATATCCTTCGTTCATTAGATAACAAATATAAATTTACGTAAAAGTTAACGCTCGGATTACAGAATTATATGTTATAACAAAAAGTTACCTACTAATAAGTCTAAGGAGTGGTGTTTTAACTAGTGCTTATCATGAATCAAGTGTTAAGCAGTGCTAATGTAGTATAACAAAAATTGTGTTTTTTTGTTTTTTGTTTTTAATATATGTTCACCTACTTGCTTCAGTAGCTTCTGAGAACTGAAATGTACAGACAAATATTTCTCCAAACTATTAGTTGTATTTAAGATACACTATTTGCAGATGTAGTTAATTCTCTAACAGGAAAACAACATTAAGATTATCTCCGCATTACTCCTCAATTGATTGGTTTTTATCAATCTCGTTTGACAAAAGAGATGAAACGTTTAGGGAATCAAATTGCTAATAAAATATGGTGGGTGGAGAGGGAGGAAGATGAAAGTTCGTTCATAATTGAAACGAAATAATCATCAAATGTCTATGAGCGTATAGAGTTCAATCTACTTTGAATCATTTCCGAATAGTCTTCAAATCTACAACAAACAAAGAAGCATTGGAATTGATATCTTGGCCAAATAATTACGAACCTTCATTGATACGATTAATTGGGGAAAACAGCGCGTCTTTGACGCCACTTTGAGATCGTTTAGAGGTTTAAAGCTAGTCAATCTTGTAGCAATATATTCGCAACTTCCTAAATGTTCCTTCCCAATTCCCCATTTTCCACTGACACTCGTACAAAACAGTTTGTGCAAAACTGATCAGATCGTGGACCTCTCTTTCCCTGCTCTAACGTTCAGCCACGACGTTCTTGGTATCATTTGTAAGCATAATATTCTACATTCTGTTGAAACCAGTGGCTTCCGAAGGACTTGCGAGACCCAATTACATCAACTCTTTGGTTTTGTAAAGAAAGGACTCTGATTAAATCAAAATTACGTGCGGACCAAGTTAAAACTTCAAAGAAAAACAATACAAAACCGCACAATAACTAAACAACAACAAAAATCACTGAGCTTATTTTGGATTTTTTGCTGGGAATCGGATACAGTAAAGGATTCTAATCTTCATTGAAATCAATGTCATTCACTGGTCATTCTACTCCTCCACATAATTCTCAAAACTCCAAGGTTAGACTCTGCAAGTGTAGCTTTCTAACCACATAGGCGATACAAGTCGCTAAATTCTTTCGAGATGATTGCATTTAAGAAGCTAGTTAGCTCTTTTGTTAAATGTAAACCGATGATTGAGCTTTTTCCGAATTCTGTCAGGTTTTCCCTATTTTTATAGAGAACAACTGCAACTGAATAGATAGTGTCCTATTTGTAAGACTCATTGCAACTTATAACCTCATATGTTCTGTTTTCTATTACTGTGGCTGAAACTCTTAAAAGATCAACTTTAGATCAAAAAATCATTAACAATTTTATTTCATTTCTTCTTATTGTAATATTAAACAGCAATACAACCACTGCTAGATTTTTCGCCAAAATTTTCTATTATTTCAATAAAACTGCTTATTTTTTTTTAAACGTCAAAGCCTAAGCACGGACGACACATGTACCTGTGTTAACAGTTGGTGACTGTAGCCAATATGAACAGCATATTAACACACGGTAAGACATAAAAAAATTGATTATAAATGAAGTAAAAACTGTAATAAGTTTGTTTGCAGAAGTCACAAATTTCCGAGTGACTTAGATGAAAAATGGTTGTACAGTACTGACAGATAAACAGGTGTTTACCATCAAGTTATACGGGAGTTCCTCCTTTAGAGCACCTATGAATCCCTGTTTGGTTTCGTGCAGCAATGCGTCTTCTTACTGCGTCCGAGATGTATTGATGGAGTTCAGCTCTGGAGAACGTGTTGGTCATTCGATGCGATTAATTGCCTAAAGGGCGTTTCACATGGATCCGAAAATCGGACGGTCGGATCCACGAATCGGACGTATTCTGTTTCACATGGCCACGAAACGTTGCCTATACGAACGATTTGAATGTTACATGTCGTATAGAAGAAGTCGGAGAGAGTTTCATGGCCATGTGAAAGAGAATACTTCCGATTCTTGGATCCGACCGTTCGATTTTCGGATCCATGTGCAATGGGCTTCAGTGTCTGCAATGCTTTCGTACGATGACTGAGTGAATTGTTATCCATGAATAGGAAGTCTTCGCCCACAGAACCACTGAACAATCGAGCCTGACATAGAACTTGGTTGCAATATCGGTTCGCCTGTTACAGTCCAATTTTCCAAACCTGTAAGTCAGTGCGTCCAGCAATCTAGATGCCTCCCACACTATGATACCACTACCGCCGTGTATCTGCCTTTCCTGCACATATGTCGCGATGGTACACAGTACCAATATCAGCACCATTATCAGCTGACGTCTAGAATCAGAGGAAGAACTGAAACGACTCTCATCTGTGAAGAGTGCAGTGGCCCATTGATGACTTGCCCAATTTCGATGGAGTCGAAACCACCGCAAGCGTGCGCTACTATGTGCTCTGGATAGACAGGTGCATACTACAGGTCTTCGGACTTGTAGCCTTCGGACCTGTAGCCCGAAATGTTGCAGACGTCTTCCTACATTTTGTCGGGATATCCGACTTGCAAGCCGACTAGCCGTGGTGCGGTTTTATTACGTTTTGCTGTTTAAAATGGCGATATGGAAGAGCGAGAGTGATCTCCTCGCATGCATCTGGAACACATTACATCGCTTTCAAACCTTGCCCAAAGCCTGGATACAATACTATGAGTGATTCCGAATTCCCTGGCAACATCAGTTACTATGCGGACTTCTTCCAGCTTCCCTATAATTCTCCCCGCGTGAAATCATTGTTGTTCAGATGATGTTCTTGTGACAAACAAAATTTCACTTTTGTCAGTTCTTTCCTTCAAGTCAAACGGTACCTTCAAACACAATTCCGCTATAGCGCTAATTTGACTTTTAACCGTTTCAGTGCTACTACGTGATCGCTGTCGCATAATTCACAAATTTGCATGTGCACTACGTTTCTACTGATCGTCCACAGGTTTACAAATTGCCACAAGCTGTTTCGTCAGATTTTCTGTTTGAACCATTAGAACTAGTGTCGTCTTTAGGTTTTGGACATCTTTACATATATTCTAAAATCTTCCTTAATAAGAAAGAAAAATAAGAATAAAACGCACAAAACTAAGAGTTCACTGATCTGTTTTTGGAAATTGCGATACCGGGAACCCAAGATGGTCCATTTCTGGTTTCCTGACCTTCGTCAGTTGGGTCCGCCCAGTATCTTACATTTCAGTGAACTCAAGAAACACATAAGTAGAACAAAAGTGGGGTTCCCGGTATCGCAATTTCCAAAAACAGATCAGTGAACTTGAAAATAGATAAACACATAAATAAACTCCTGACAACTTGACAACGTGGACATACGAAATATTGATGTACAGTTTTTTGAGATCAGTGAACTCTTAGTTTTGTGCATTTTATTCTTAGCTTTCTTTCTTATGTTGACGCACGTTAATTTTATGTATTATATCTTCTTTAATACTTTAATCTTCTCAAAATTTTATATAAAGGATGTTCCGTCACGAAATCGAAAAACTTCACCAGCATGTTTATTTCGTTATTCAAAGCCAAAAATAAAATTTACACCATGAATGGATTCGGCATCGGGTTTTTTGGACCGAAATGCTGCATTCGCCGTAGTTAAATTGTGAACATGTGAACCAATGCAAGGTCGTCATCGTTTTGTTTCTGTTATTTACCGTGTATTAGCCGATGTAACTGATAACGTTATACGATAAAATGCAGATTTTAAGTGCACGCACCTATCCATGCAATTAGATTTGCCGCTAGCGAAACTACAACGCATGTGGATGCAGCCGACGAAGCCCACTATATGCAATTGCCCTGCTGACTGAGACGTTTTCCAATCGATGGACAGAACGGGATGGATTACTCTACCACCCTGAGATTTCTATCTGTGGGGTAGCTTCAAATGAAGAATATACAGGAATGGTAAACCAGAAACAATGAAACAGTTACTACAGGCACGCTGCTGTTAGCATAAGCCGTGACATTGCTGATGTTCGGTGGATGAAATCACTGTCAGCACGACCTCAGTAGATTTACAGCATCAAGGTAGGCGGTTTGAAAAATAGCTGTGAAAGGTAAGTGAATTCAACTAAACTAAATTTCAGATTACTTTCATTCTGAGGCTTCGGGAATAAAGCAGGATCGACCCGTGATGTTTATTTTATTTTTTTGTTTTGAATAATCATCCGAACACGCTGGCTAAGTTTGTTGGTTCGTCATATACCCTGTATATCAATTTATTATTCTTTGAACTGATGAAAAACAACAGTGCTTTAGACCATATTTACAGAGGCAATAAAATGGTTGGAAAAGATCTATAAAATAAGATTTATTTATTATAAATTCAAAAAAGATTGATGTAGAATTGTGCATTAGTTCTCCAGTTACTTTGAAGGAAGTTTTGAGTTACTTTGAACGTCTTTATGTATGTAGGCGTCTTTAAATATCTTGAATCTTGTCAGATCTTGATAATAAGTGTAAATTCTTAAAAGTTATCAATGGAACTATTTAAGAGCGCGTTTTTTCGACTTTTGTTTTACATCTTCTTTTTTTTTTTTTTTTTTTGTCAGGTCCTTGAAATGACGCCATATGACATTTGAGATAAGGTTCTGATCATCTTTGTCTCAACATTTACCTGGAGTTAAGGGTGTTTCAATGTCTTACCAAAGTCGGTCTGCATGAGTTTCAGTGTTTTTATAATCATTACAATTATATATTATCCATATTTTTAAGTGCGCGCGTGTGTGATGATATTTTTATGATGTTTCATAGTTTTTGAATGATAAAACGGTAATTATGGACTTATGGTACAATCTCCAAAAACCTGCACTAAAGATCTCGATTACATCTTTTTGGGCAAAGTAAAAGGTATAAAACATGTGGTTAACCGTATTTGGTAAAGTAAATATACATTTAAAATACTCTACATTGTATACAGTCCTAATTTCAATTTTTACAATAAGGCAATAAAGTCTCTGTATTTTATTTTCTTGAATTTCATTCAAATAATTGGGAACTGTAAGGAAAACACTTACGTGAGCAGTTAAAAACTTAGCCTGGATATCAGCGAACTAACAACGGAAAATCATCTTCGTTGATAACAACTAAGTACATAGGGGAACTCATTTAAAAGAATATACTTAGGACATATAATCTCTTTAACAGCCACAATCTCTAACTGAATACCTTCAACATTAGAAACTAGAAAACATTAGAAATAACTTCGTGATACTAGAAATGTAGTTCATGATCCATAACTGCATTGACCTATTTCATGTCAACAGCTCAACAATTGCATATGATATCGACAAATCAAATCGAGTGACCATCCAGGTCCTAAAACTCATTCTTTTGATTTTCTTTGCTGGATATGTTAATTCACATGTACAAACCCACTGATCACTTTTAGGAACTTTAGCAGAATGCAATATCTTTTTAAAAATACATATCTAATATTTACACCATTTGGACTTAAATAGTCAAGAAGATCGCTATGTTGAGCATCTTTATACTACAAATTCCAAATAAATTTCAAAAAGGTTCGTATTTCCCAATTGGTTTCAGTCATTGATTTATACTGTAGATTTCGGCAGCAAGAAATTAGATATAACAACTCACAATTTCTGTAGCTGAAAGAAACAGACTGACAATCGCATAACAGACATATCCAATCTCTAAAGTTACTTCTGGATTACAAGTCAGAAACCAATTAAAGACTACGCTTTTTAATATGTCTACCGAAGAATATACAAAGACAAAGCTCTGTTGTAGGAATAGAGAAGTCAATCATTCAACTGAACGTTTACGTTTCATTCTAAAGCATCTAACATTTGAAAAGATTCTTTAAAAGATTCCTTCTTAATTCAATAAAAACCAGTTAATGAACAAATGTCAACTCTTCTTCAATTTAAAAACTAATGTTAATTTAATCTCGTTTAGACATGTAAAATTTGGATTAAAAAAATTTAAAATGGAGGCAGAATTAATAGAATTGGGAGAAATTTTAATTAAATAATTCTCTTATCTCCAACAAAAAAACATTGTAATTTTAAATTAATCTTCGATAATTAAATGAAGCAGTAAATTAATTTAAAAAGGAATAAAAATAAGTAAATTAGCTTGAATTAAAAATTAATTTTTAATTAGTTATTTAATCAACTATATAATTGGTTAAACAATCTAAAATAAAAATAGTAAAACTATAAAACAAAAAAAAAGTGGTGATTGTTAATTCATATTAACTTATTAAATGAAATAATAATTAAGAACAATTAAATGATCATAATTTTAGTTTAAATCAATTAAGCAATTACATTTTGTTTATCGTTTCGAATTTTTTTTTAAAACTAATTAAAAAATCTTATTTTTTAAAAAAACAAAGAAAAAAATTGTTTTTGTGTTTATTTCGTGTTGAGAAATAGATCTACAATGAAAAATTAATAGAACATGACAGGCGAGTTAAGAAATTTTTCTCAGGTGTCGAGAGAGTGTATTCTTTATCTGCAGGAGTAAAGCAATCGGATGAGGGTGTTCGTGTGCTGGTGCAACGATCGTAAACCAAACGGGAGGGTTTTTACCCAAGACACAACCAAATACTCAGCGCATAATAAAGCGCCTCTATCGGTCGTACAGCGCAGCACCACGAATCGCGGTTTCCGTTTCAACCTTTTTTTCTTTATGTTTATTTGATCCGTTTTTGTAAAGGTCACAAATAAAAAGAAAACAAAATATAAATATTAGAAGAAACAATAAGATTATTTTATTCTTATTTTTTTTAATTTGAGCTTCAGTTTCAGAAAAACGTACATATTCAGATCTAAGACGGATTTCTTACCTTAAATGTTTGTTCCTCAAACTAAGTCCTCAAACAAAGAATTTCCAATGTACAATTTCCTATGATTTAAAAAGTTCGGGGTTTTTGTTTTTCCTCTTAGTTAAGAGAATAAAATTGTGGAAGTTTCTTTTTTTAATATAAAATTGCGATATTATTCTTTATTACTTTCACCTCATCTGATGATAATATATTTAACTGCAGAAACTGAAGCAGGTTACAAAAAATTCTGACATTTTTTGTTTTTCTTCGATTATTACAATATTTATGGAGAATGGTTTTGTTATCTACAGTTACGATTCAAGTCTCTTGTAAATCATCCAGTCTCAGTGGTTGAAATTGTTCAAAGAACATCAAGAGCCAAGGCATCAATTGACAAGACGGCAGTTGTTCATTTCAAATGAATGCTTAAAGTGTTCAAATCTAGTTCGGTTCTCGTCGGTCATTCCACAGAAGCACTGATCAAGGCAAAGTTTGGTTTGAAGTAACGAAGGAAAACTTCCTCATTTGTTTTACAAAAATATTATTGTATTGGTAGAATGTACAGCCAACAGATCTGATTGTGATATTGAAAAAGAATTGCTTGATTGGGATTATTAGATGAAAAAGAATTAATTTTATCTGATGAAAATAAAACAAAACTTTATAAAAAAATAAAAAAAAAAAAACCTTTATAATCCTTTTAAGATTTGGAATACACTGAATGCATGGGCGATTAAAGCTGACAATTAACGACGAAATTTCTGCTAGATTTTTTTCTTAGTTGAATTACACCCATGATATTGGAATCCCGTAAGGAATAAAAAAATTAAAACATTTAAAATTAGCCATAAGGCGGGGAAGGTATTAATAAAATTAACGTAAATAATACATTATGAATTTGTTCCACACAGCCGTTGCTGAAAAGTTAGTAAAGGTGTTTAATTTGGTGTGGTGTCCTTCTGGCAGATTACGAAGGGTTGTAGCTGGTGTTAAACAATCATTACTCTATTGGAGTCAGTCTACGACAAAGCAGGAAACAAACAGAAGAAGATAAACAACCAATTCGGGATTCAAACCCCAGGTTCAGATATATCAATTTCTTGGCAGATCAAAGCCTTGACCACTCAGGGAAACATGAACTACTTGAAATTTAGTAAAAGTGAGAATTAAATTGAAATAGGTATTTTTTTAAATAAAGGTAAATGCAGAAATAACAGTAACTCTACATTGGAGAGATTTATCGAATTCAATTACAGAAATTATCCTGTTTCTATCATCTACAGAAAAGATTGAACCATTTCAAAGCCTGAATCGCTAACTATATTTTATACTCAATTTTCACTAAATTCAGCAGCAATTTCTTTTGTTATATTCAGTCGAATTTGTTGTTTACATTTCTGATATTCCGTTGAGCTCTAAATTTCAGTCAAGCTGATTTCATCAGAACTTAATATTGTAGCAATCTGATTTCAAATTTTAACTCTCTCGCCCCCATTTCTAACCCCCCCCCCCTCAAAGAAGAGAAATCGAAAACATTTTCGGGATGAGGGGAAAAAAAAATTACGCGACATTTTCCATTCCATTTACTTTCTCTGAGTGACAGCCACGGAGAGCTAGTAAAGGAGTAAAAAAAAAAACAAAACAAGAATTGGAAATTTAATAGTCGCTCATCAATCTTTTAAAAGCATTGATTTTTCAATAAAGTCCGATGTGAAAATATAAGCGTTGTGTTAAACGCTGGCTTCGCTGCCACGGGTGATCGGCAGGTCTCTTGGCCGACCAGCGCACGATGTCTGCGCCCGGCAGCCGTTGCCAATCACCGCTCCGTTTAATCGGCGCAACTCACTTCGAAAATCGGCCGGCCGAACACGGCAACATGGCGGAGCAGAGCTTAGGGGTCTTTTGGACGGACAAAGGCAAATTGCCACCCGACGTCCAGATCACAGATAAATCTGCTGGGTTTGGCGAATGGGACGGAAAGGGGCTGCCCGCTATTAATAACCTTTACAAAAGCAATCTCTCCTTCTTCTTGCCCCTCTATTTTGAAGCGGTGTCACGTTAATGGCTGTGCAAACGTCCGCCATCTTTCGCTGCCAAGGAAAAAATAAAGTCCCATGCGCCATTACCTTATTCTATCACATTACGAAAGCACTCGTGTTGAGTCTGTGATGACGCTTCTGGTAAATTATATTTCTCGAAAATAGCATCACACATCAATCCCCGGGAAATGTTGAGAGAACGTCAGGCAAATGCAGAAAAAGGGAGCAGCGAAAACAGATCGTAAATTTGAGTTTATTTCTTTCTATCACATCGCCAATCTAAAGGAAAAATACAAAAGCAAATCAAAGTTTATATTTAACTTTTGTTCCCAAAAATGCTTTACAGTTCAAGTGAAAGAATGTTTCGGGGGAAATTAGATACGACAGAAAACTATAGATGAAGAACCATTTAATAATAATACGGCCACCAACAACATTTTGAGTTCATTCCAAATGACGAGAGGTGAAACCTCGAAACAGTATTATGCTCAGATTTGAAATTTAATAGTTTTGAAGTAAAAGCGTGCAAGGTAACACTTTAAAAAAAAAAAATCGAATTTCAGAATTAAGATAGCGTTACAAGTATAGGGATTATTAATGTTAATGCATTTAGCAGCCATTGTGTATTCTATTGTTTTTTAATAAAAACTACTGTACAAATTTTTGAGTTCCTTACATCACATCATATTTTGTTAAGCTCCTTTCCGATGTTCTAAAATTCCCTGTCCTGTGATTGGACAATGAAATTCAAATATCATTAGATAATTACAACAAACAGCTTCACATTTATTGATTTTGAAAATTGCAAACTTAATTATTCACGATTCATCCGCCGCTAACAGATCTATGATTGGGTTTAAATTAGGACCATTTTGTTTGGGGCAGAGCACGTGAATTTCCTTGGTGTCTTTGATCACGAGATGAATATGATGCTTTAATTTTAATCCACAAGAGGCGACTGTGCGAATTGCTCTGTAAAAAGGAATAAATGCTCTGTAATTAAGTTCATCTTGAATCTGAAATAAGAATTGTAAACAAAATAGTTAATTCATCTTCATGAAGAATCTGTTTGTTTTTTGTGGGTTTTTTTCTGAAATTTTCTTCTTTGTGAATTGTTCGTGAAGATGGATTTGTATAATTCGTAATTCTCATTTCAGATTCAAGATTACCTTAATTATCTTCTGGCCAACGATAACCCAACAGCAAATGAAGACAATGGCTGTGCAAGTAGGACAGATCTCTTTCCCTTCCTCTAGTTTATCATTCGATCACCAGAGGGCGACCAACAGTGTGAAAAACTCAAATTTGCTTTCGCTGTTATTCAGACGTGTTGAATAGATAAGAAACAGCAAAGGGGGAAAAGATGTTCTTTCCCCAATATTTCTACTTCCAAAATGGCTCACATTAATTCTGGCGTGAATGTCTGTCAGTGCAATCGACTCCATCATCATCATCATCACCCAGACATTAGAATACAAGCAAATCTAGGAAGAATTCTTTCACGTTACTACGTGGTAACGCCTGCAAAGGCTACTAAGAGCATTTGTTAGATTTAATGACCACGATGGTTTAAAACATTATTTCTCCAGCAGTTTAAATTGCAGCAGGTCAAAACATTTCAAATTCCGGGTAAAAATTATCTGCCTATTTTTTTTTTTCATACTAGCTGTATCCGGCGTGTGTTGCAATGCCACTCACAGAAAGAAAGTGTTGTGTTTTAATTCTGTTTATTGAAGTGCTTTTGGATAGACAATATTTTTTGTTTTTCCGTCTGGTGCATACACGAATAAATCAGAAGGTTTTCCGACGCGTGACCAGACCACATGCAGCTGTCCATCTGTTGTCCTGTGCTTTATTGATGGTCATTGCAAATGCGAGTCGCACCGGAAACTGCAAACATTAAAACCGGAAATTCACTCATTTGTTGAAACGCCTCGCCCACCAGATATCGTAAAATGATTCTACTAATTCAGAAACCTTCACGGGCGTGCGCACAACAACTCACCAAAGTTTCATCGCAATCATTGTATAGGAACGCATACGGGACAAACAACAAAGAAACATTCATTTATATATTTTAAGATTTAATATGCAAAGCCTATATATTGATGTTTGTACAATATTAACTCATAACCGTTCTTTTTTTTTTTTTTATTTCTAATACATCTTTTTATCTTTGTGTAATAATGATATTTGATTTATTTAAATCCCTTTGTACTCACAAGTAAGCATGATATCATCATGAATTATTTATTAATTAAATCTTTTGTTGTTTTTATTTATTATTTATTTTTATTTATTATTTTTGTACTTATTTTTAATTATTTAAACACAATCAAATAATTGTATTTATAATTTGCATATTTCTAGAAGTTTCCCAAGCAGGGAATTTTGGAAAATTCATAGTAGCGCCATTTGCCGAGTAACTTTCCCGTATTATCTCCCGTAGTTGCACAGAAAAAGCAGAACATAGGAAAGGCTGCAGTCATGAAGGTTCATCGGAGCGAGAAAATTTCATTTCATCGAAGTTTCTGGAGTTTTTGTTTATTTATTTCAAATAAGTGACAAAATTATTAAAAGATGCACAGTACTAGCCCCTAAAATGCAATTTAGAGAAAAACATTACAACAATAACTTTAAAAAAAAAAAAACAGTTATTAAGGCAATTTTCAATCGAATTATTAAACCAACAGACGGCAAGGCGCTTTTTTTTTTCTTTTAGGAAAACTGAAAAAGTTTTGCATTTTCAAAAAACTGAAAAGTTTTTGTTTGCTAATTTATAAGAACCACGAAAACAACGTAAGTTATTATTGCATATTTTATTGTAATATCAATATTACAAAATTATATACTAGTATTGTATATTATTGTAACTTGTTAGTCTAAAAACTAATAAAAGATATAATAAGAGCTCATATGTTTTTGTTATGATTTTTTTCCTCTTAACAAATCAATATTTTCTTTACATTCTGTGATTTTTATGTTTGGACAATCGAGGCCGTTAATTGGGAATGACGTCAGATATTAAGCAATGCAATCAGGGAGCTTCTAAACCCTTCAATAACTCTGAGGTTTCAGTTGGAGATAACCGTTATCTATTGATTCAAGAAAACAGAGATAGAATTTATTTCCCTTTTAATTCTCACGACAAGACCTTCTCGCTAACAATAACATGGACGATGTTCTTTCCATCCGTTTGACAATCAGAGCTGTGAAATAAATAGCACCGATCTAAGAAGGTAACTAGCGCCCTCTCACAATCTAATAGGGAATCCATTTCGCAGCTAACTTCCATTTTTTTAATGGAGGAAATGACAAATGGCCTCTTTCTCCGTATCTATCATCCCAACAATCGAATTGCCTCCCGCTCAACCCCTACACAATGCCAACTTCAATGACGAGATTCCCGTTTCTCCAACACGGAAAAAAGAAAATCCTCGTCCTCAATCTTTGCAACCATTAACAGCTTCTGACAACGAAACAATGTAATAAGGGAGAAAAATACGTGTTACACTTCATGGTTTATTTAGTTCCTTTGTTTGTATAAAATAATAAAAATAACAAATAATTATTAGTCATGTACTAATGGTAATATATATAGTCATTATTGTCCTCAAAATGAAAGATGGCCGCCCTGTTTTTGTGAGATCTGCGCATGTATCATCGATTACTCTGGTCAGGCACTTCCGTATGAGTTTATCACAGGACGTCGCCATTACGCTAAAGGCTTGTTACTTTGCAAAACAGCATTGTATTCATAAATAATATATATTTATTAATTTATATAAATACTTATTGTTAGCAACTGGTATTGAAATAACGGTAAATAGTCGAGAGAAATTTTAATTTGGCGTTATCAACATGTCTTTCTCAGTGAAAACAGACGACGGGCGTCCATTGTGACAGGAAAACATAATTGATCAGCTACCGGAAGGGCTGCGCAGTTCAAACTTCCGCCGGCCATCTCTCATTTTGAGGACAATAGTGATCTCTGAAATGAGGAGAGCGAACTTTCATGAAATTTGGTGTGGATGTACGTATTCCAGGTTTTTTCTGCAATCTTTAACAAACAAGCTGTAGCTAGTTTATTTACATCATTCATAAACTATTAAGCCTCTCGTAAATCTGACGATTTTGTAAAAAAAGTTGTGGATAATAATTAAATACATATAAATATTCTAAAAACTTACTGAAGAATCCACTTAATTTATTTAGTTCAAACTAAAGAAATGTTCATTATTCAGTCAAAACTATATATCCTTTCAAAAATGATTATCTAGGCTATGAATAATCAATAGTTTTATGTTAATAAGTATTTTATGTTAATCAATAGTTTTATGGTAATAAGTATTTTATGTTAATAAAGAATTGTTTATATTAATAAACATTTCATATCTTACAGTCTCCGTTAGAAATCTTCTCTTGTTGTACTTAAACTGTACTTACAGCAAATTACAAAATTCAAAATATACATCAACAGGTTATTCTTCAATTCAGTTAACGTTAGATGACATATTAGTTAAGGCTTCTTAGTTCAATTTGACTTATTAAATATTTTACGGTTTAATCCACGATACACATATCACAGCAAATTACGATTACTACATTTCTAAGCAAAATCTGATAACGCTCAATACGTTGTTTGAGGCCTGAGTTACTGTTTAAAATTAGCTCAAGGCAAAATTTCTTTTTAGCGACCTACTTAGGAGCTATTATGATAGGGGCCAAAATCATTAGCTATTGCGTTTGTAATTTATAGATAAATTTGTATAATCTTATAGCTTAATTTCCATTTAATCAATTTAGGATTAAAATAATGCTCAATAATAAGTTTCGCCAAGAAAACTTGTATTTAAAAATAATCGACACAAAAAAAAACCAACAAGATGTAAATAGCTATAGTTTTATTTTAATTAAGATAATGTTAACAAAAAGTTTAAAAATGAAAGGTGCCCCCCACAAGAGCTTTCCGGCAAAATTCCTTTGTTCTGCAGAAAAGACATCATTCGCATCACTATGTTAATACTGTACAGGAAACAGCAAAACAAGGTTTCTTTTTTTTTTTTTTTTTTGGCGGGGGGCTTTTTTTTTAGGAATGTAATTTTTTTAGGGATGGTGAATTTCGAAAGGAAAATTTGTAATTACTTTAAAACTAAAAAATTTAATTACTTAATTTAATTATAAATTTTAAAATAATAAAATTTATAATTTAAAAGAGAAATGGAATAAAGCCCAAGTTTCACTGAAGTAAATCAATATTACTAATAACTTATTACTGATGTTTAATAATGTTTAATAATTAAAACTGATTATTAATATTTTACAAGATATTAACGACCAAAAATAAAAAAACTAAAATAGTGATAGGGGGATTGTAAAATGAAACTGGTAAACATTAAATATCAACAAAACAGGACGTAAAAAATAAAAATCAATAAATGCAAAGAAATAAATAAAAAATAAAGACAACTCAGATTTGGTCAATATTGATTTTGTTTGTTTTTATTTTGAAATTTTTAAGTCGTATGTATTTTATAATTTCAGTATTGTTGATTTAAAAATATTTTATTATTATTATTATTATTACGATTTTATTTCTGACAGCAGATCTTAATAAAGCCTTTTTCTAATGTTTACGAATGATCTCTTCTGTGAAATCCAAGATTGCTATATTTACATGTATGCTGGTGATATTATAATCTATGCTGTAATCAACGATCCTATCAATGCTAGACATGAACTTTTGGAATAATTTGAATAAATACAATTATAATTGACTAAAGAATGAATTTTTTTATTTCAAAACAAAAATTATAATTATTATAAAATATTGGAAATAAAATGAAATAGTAATCAAAATTATCATCTTAGACAAAATAATAAAATGATAAAATCTTATCCTGCACATTTTTAATAGTTAAGGACAAAAAAAAATCATTTCAATTTCAATATGGAAAGAATTATAAATAACATGAATATAAATATTTTTTTATAAAATTAAAATATATTTTATCAAAACAAATCATAAAAATATCTAATAAAAAATCTTAATTTTTATGTTATTATTTTATAATGATATAAATTACTAAATGAAGAGATTTTGTTCTTAATGTGTTTTCGAAATGTATAAAATTTATATAAGCAGATTAATTTCTATTATATTGTTTTCTAAAATATTGCACTTGATCCTGAGTAGAGATCTACTTGAATCTGATGTATTCCCGATCTTGCATTAATCCATAAATGTAAGATCTGTTGACGCTCGTAAAAAATGCATTGTTGGATAAAACTATTTTCCTACGAGAAATAATTGAAGATTAATTATTCAAGTCAAAACAACAAAATATGAAACAAGTGCAGCACAAGATCAATATTTTGCCTATCAGATTCAATTATTATCGGAGGGAATCGAGAACAGACGTTTCGTCCTGCATGGTACTTATCAGCCCGATCCGCTCCCGATAAAAAACCAAGAAAGGCAAGAACTGGATCAGGCTGATGAGTTCCCCGCAGGACGAAACGGCCGTTCCTGATTCCCTCCGATAATAATCGAATCTGAAAGGCTATTTATTTATTCTTGTGCAGCCCTTGTTTCTTATTTTGTTGCTTTGATTAAACCCGTTAAATTTATTTCCTTAATTAATTATTCAAGTGTTAATTATAAAACTTGCTTAATTAGAATTTTTATTCAAATACTTCAGCGCAAATCCAAAGATTTTTAGGAACAGACAGACATATTTAAAGACGGAAATTATTTTTGTTAATTCTAATTCAGTAACTTTTTAAACATAGCTATCCGCAGAAATGTCAACTTTAAAATGTTTAGCTCTTTTTATCAATTACCAGAATTAATTAATTAACTTTCAGATCAAAATATTAAACAGACAAGGTTTCCTTTTGTTTGTTTGTTTTTTTTAACTTTAAGTTAATTTCAATACTTCGCCAGGGTTTACATTAATTAATTGTAATAGTTAATTGAATTTATCTTGCTTCAATATACAAGCCATATTTAAACTTCAAATTAATATCAAACACTGCTTGATAAATTATTTGAGTTGTAGAATTGAAATGTTTAAATTATAATATCGTTAATCTATACATTAAAAGCGTACAAAAATATAAGGAAATTTAAGTTAATTGGAAATATACTGTACTGTACATAAGTAATACTAAAAATTCGTAAAACTCAATATTGAAAACTTAAAACTTGGACCACAATTAGTATTTTTCTTCCGAGTACTTGGAAGCACTTGGACCACATACGGTATATTTTGTTGTTGTTCTTAGACTGAATTGATTTTTGACATTGTAACACTTCTATTAGAACAGTTCCTTGTGTGCTCTGACCTCAACGTCTTTTACGAGCCATAAAACTAAGGCACATTTCAGCCTCGTGACATTAACTGTCTTATTTAAAGCAATGATCGCAGAAACTATTGGAAATGATACAAATACAAGGACGAAATAAGTCTTTAGAATGGAAGCCTTTCTTATCATAACAAAACGAATTCACGGTAAACTGACGAGAAGTCGCATTGAATTAACCTCAACCATTTTTTTTTTTATACGTATTATAAATTTTAGGACGAAAAGTCCTAAACATTAAAGTTCTGGATATCATTAAGATATCATGGCTGCAAATGTCTACAGTATTAAAATAGTTGAGAAAAATAGTTTTGATATTTAAAACTAACAAATATAAGAATACAAAAAAAAAAAAATGAAAAATGAAAAATGGTAGACTTTTATTATTGTAAGAAATCAAGAAATGTTACGATAATAAATATCGAATAAATATTACACGGAAATAGATTTAAGACGGCAATTACGAAAGATTCGGAGTAGATCACATCGGGTTGTTCGAAGATGGCACTCAAGTGGCAATAGAATCCTGCTACAGTAGTGCTTTCGTACGGCCTTAAATATTAGCATTTCTTAATTTATTTGGGTTTTATTCCAATAATTTACTTTCATTGTGTTTCTATTTAGGGGCCATTCAAGTATTATGTAAGCACATTTTTACTCATTTTAGATCCCCCCCCTTTCCCCCCGTTATCATCAAAAATAGGCAGATGACCGACCCCCCCCCACCCAATTTCCCTTGTGCTTACGTAAGATTTGCCAAATCTAATGATTAAATACCACTGAACAATAAATTAAAACAATCAAAATTATATCAAAATTTTAACATGAGCAGGTTTGTCTATATTACGTAAGCATTGCTCTGATCCCCTTTTCCCCCTGTCAGCTTGAACCCCCTCCCTTTGAATGCTTTCGTAATACTTGAACGGCCCCTTATACGCATTGTGTTTGAGTCTTAGCTCTATAAATTTACACAGATATTGATAGCAGCCTTGTGACTATAATGCCTCTAGAAAGCTAAGTTGAAATTACGACATCTTATCCATAGTCCTTATTCATAACCTGTTAATAAAAATATATATTTCTATAAGTACAAATATAATAAGGAAAAAACGATCGTCCTTCAAGAAAAATAATTAAATCTTCAGTCTTTTTGATTTCTGGTTGGATGATCAGATTCAATTCGTCATAAAAAATGTCGTAGTATCAGAAGGAACAGATGATTTGAGAATACATGTCTCAAACATTACGATTTTAATTATAAATTTTTCAACGAGACACAAAAGACATCTATTTTATATTGTTGAAAGCCCGTTTTCATTTTGAACAAGGCTTTCGATTTTCCAAAGATTAGAGGTTTTTTTTCCACAAGGGCATCTTCTGTCACATCATAGTTAATCCCTTCCCGGATAATCGACAGCTAATTACATTTTTTTTCCTATTATGTCTTTTATAAACTTACTATTTCATTACAAACATTCGTTAACAGATACACATTGATACGTAGTTTGAGATCGCGAAAATACGCATTGTTTCTTAGACATTTTATTTTAGGAGAAACACATTGAATGATCAACAGATTAAAACACTCTCTGGGGGCAAAAGACCCCCAACCCCGGTCAGAGGGAGATGTTAGATGCCCGGCGATGAAAACGAATAGATGTGAGTATTACAAGCCAAAAAAAGAAAAAAGTGTTATATGGGTGGGGGTGGCAATCTTTTATCGGGCAGGAAGTCGACTACATCCTGCTGCCTCAAGAGCAATTACTGGTGCACGTCCTCAAATTTTAAATAACGTTGGGCTGTTGGTTTGCCTGTCCGACAGTCTTGACAAGATTGCATTACGAGAAAGAGGAGGGGGAGGGAGGCTTGCAATGCCCTCAATATGTTCGGCACAAACCTTCCCCAAATACGCGCCAGTAATAACATTTTGAAATTCCAAATCGATTTACTTTCTGCGGAATTGGATCGTTCGCCGGGGAAGCGGTGCGAGGGGGCAGTCGGGAATCGAGCGTCGTCGTCCTACCTCCCACCCGCTCCTTCGGTCTCTCCCTCCGAAAGAGAAAGACGGGGGGGGGGGGGGGGGGAGACGAACGCCATTAAACCGAGCGAATGAAAAATCCTATTTCTCTTTATGTCTCAACACGACTTTCCTTCTGATTTTTAAAATTCTCAAAGAGGAAAACACTGTTTGCCACTCGCGTTCTCCTCGCAATTTATCTACGTTTTTACTTTTAAGTCTCTTCTATTTGCGTAGGAGGAGGGGACTTGTTAATTAGCTGCGTATAAACAAACGGAGATTATGTAGTCATCACCATGCTCCTGTTGCTTTGAATCCAAGAAAAAGAACAACCTTACATTTACACCCGTCGTAAATCGCCCTTTTATAAAATAGAAAAACTCTGAAACTCACTTCATCTAAATTAAATAGATTTCATTTTTAAAGTCTGTAATAAAATAACATTATAAAATTCTAAAGAAATAAAAATTGTAATTATCTGAAATCGTAAACAGATATTTCTATAAAAGAACTAGAAGTCTACTTTCAGTGAACCCCCAATCAAAAGACTCTTAATATTCACCGAAATACCAAATTTCAGATTTCCACCACAAGATTAGATCTTATGAGTTCAATTCTTACTATATTTGTTTTCCAAAGGAAATCTTTTTCGAATTACAAATATGTAGTCTTTCGTTCCTTAATTATTTACGTCATGTTTCAAGAAAACTCTTTATATCTATCCTTAACCAAATTTTCTAATAATTTATAAAAAAAAAACTTTAAACTAATCCTTCAAAATATTACTTTTCGAACTTAAAAACTAAAAAGATATCTGATTTTCGACTACGACTTCATTCTCTGATTCTAAAGTTATTGGAATAGAAGAACACAACGTAAATGCAGCCAAGGTGATCGTATAAGCCTTAGTTTTTAGTTACTTTACTGTCTGTGGTAGTAAATCTTTGTTAAAGAAATTGACAAAGTTATTGATTTATTACGGACCACTTATAAAAGCTCTATAAGAAAGGAGCGAAACCGGTCGTGATTTTAAGTATTTTTTTAATTCGTACAAATTATTTAATCATTTTAAATTTGTGTGTTAGGCGAAATTATTTTTATCGTATTCTATGCACACTTTACATTTTTACGACATTATTTTATTGAACTTAAATAATTTTTACTTTTTTTTTAGCTTATTTAAATTTATTTCCTTCACTTTCAAAAAAAAGAAAAGCAATATTTAAATATTGTTTATCTGGAGATGACTCACTTTGCAGTATCTCAGTGAATCATCCATTAATGCAATCACTCAGTTTCGCTATTCGAGAACCCATCTTTCTGTGGAACAATAGAGTGGATGTAGTTAACAATCAACCAACGGATCCCAATTAATTGTTTATTATATTTTTATGGAGGTCGGGCTTTTAGGAATGATAATCACCTATTGTCCATCTATCAGTGCGTCCGAAATAAGTGGACTTCGACATTCATGGATATTGGAAGAAGAAATTTCAATAAAATTTTAACAAACCAGATTAGATGAAAAATAAGGACTGTATGTGTTTTCACACATTTTCATAAATGTGTGTGTTGAAGTGCTCTTGGAAATTTTTGTTTTCAATGGTGCTCCATAACATACAAGCACCCTTTAAATAGTAATTTAAGTAATCATTCTATCAACAACAATAAATAATGAAATAATTATTAAATATTAAATACTGTTTCGTGCACGTTTTTCTTGCTTGTCGTAAATTACGAAACACAATACTACGTGCTCGGTAGCCCGTAGTGTATCTGGTGGGTTGCTGGCACAAGGAGCCGGGTTCAGTTCCCGGGGGAGATGGGGATTTATCTAGATTACCCTAGGATTCATCTTGCCTTCTGTAAAATGATGACAGGGTTTCTTTATGAAAACCCATCGTTGGAGGAGAGAATGTATCGAGTTATCAATCAACTTTATCCGATAGTGGGGAATCGATGGGGCCTGTAGGCCGTGTCAAATTGGATCCTTTAATTTAACTATTAAACAAAGAACCAACGAATGAGTGACATAAACTACTGTTTGTGAAAATTATAACACCAAGTAGAACTGATGGCATTAGCTTAAAACTTACAGGATATGTACATTAGATTGGGACATGCAAAAGATTATAATGTCACTGAAAATGTGCATGGGTTTTCTAGCAGCGAATTCTGAACTTTCGGGTCTTGGAAATAAATAGGAGCTCAAACGATATGTTGCAATCAGTGAAGAGCCGGCACTAGGTCGAAAAGGGTTTCTTGTGTCTTATTTACCGAAGAAGGTTCCGTCAAACTGATGAACTTTGAAGAAGGATTGTTGGGATGTGAGAAGCCGAATTGATGCTCGTACAGGAGAAACGCCAATGCAAATGAGACGAATGAGGCGTCAATGGACAGAATAGACTCGGGAGGACAGAAATCCCGAAACTAGACTGCAAAACTGCACAACTGTACGGGATGATAGACAGTGTGGGATCGCACAGCGACATGCACAATGTCAGCACAGCAGTGGAGCACTGTCACATGTCAGACTTTGTCCTCCAGCATAGTTCGACGCGTTTGCTTATCAGAGGACTGGTCACTCGCACCCCATTGCTAGGAATTCCTTTAATACTTTAATACTTACAACCACAGACGCCTCAGGTGTCTCAATAGGGTCTCCAACAATAGTCAAGTCGTACTTTTTGACTAGTCACGATTCAACTTGATGCACCGTGATAAAGATATCGTTGTGAACGCCAGCTTGTAGCGACATACCGGCCTAATGCCAAGGGTCAGGGTGCCATTGGGTTACATTCGCAAACTTGCCTAATATGAATTGAGAGAGCCTTCAACAGCGAGCTATACATCAGGGATCTTTTTAGAGGCAGAGGCACACGCCCTTCTTTTAGAATTGTCCTAGTGGCATTTTCCAGCAGGACAATATTCGCCCACTTGTGTTCTGGAATGTCTAAGACCTCTCCCATGTTCGTCCACTTGTGTTCTGGAATGTCTAAGACCTCT
>JAFIDM010000007.1:25800238-25811478 GCA_023159025.1 Thereuonema tuberculata | reverse complement strand
CCTCTCCCATGTTCGTCCACTTGTGTTCTGGAATGTCTAAGACCTCTTCCAAGTTCACCCTATCACCTATCAGATCCTAGACATGTTCCAGGAACTGATCTGTCAAGCCTCTGCGTCTGCCAGTCACCACAAATGAACTCTTACTCAATAGAAACAGCCTGGCAAGGTATTCTCCAGAACGATATCGAAAACGTCTTCCATTCAATGCCATGTCATATAGAAACTGTTGTTGCTGCTCCAGTGGCTTCACATGATACTTAATTTTGTGTAGTTCTGGAAATGTAATCAGTTATTTACTTTAGCATGAGTAAGCGTGATTCTTTCTTAGTGTTCAATTCTCACAACAGTAGTGTGGTCAAGATTTTGAATTTTGTTTTACATTATTTTATTTTTGTTTGGTAAGGATCATTCAAGATACTTCTACAGAAAATCGCCGTCATTTTAAGAATTTTTGTAGAATAAATGAATAAATAAAACAAACATTCTTAACAATAAAAAAATTTAAAAAGCGTATATTTACAAAAACAATGATAAAATTAATAAAAGGGTTATAGAATTCTTCTGTCTTGGATTTATATTCGTATTTAGATAAGATAAATATGTTTTGGATTGACTGTTTGTTGCCGAACGTTGATAACACAATGAAGGGTTACTTAATGATAAGGTCATGGAAAGGATCATTTGTTTTGATTGGACTCCAGTGCTTTTGCCAGAGTCAATTTAAACAACACGTGGGTTTATTCAACAGACGAATGTTTAACATTCCTGCAAAGTAAATTTCCAGAAGAACGGTTTCCATAAACAAAGACCAATTAAGATTTACATTAAGAGGATTCACCAACAGGATTGAAACTAGTTTTGTTCTATTAAAGATTCTTGTGACTGATGAAAATCACTGAAATCACACTTTTTTTTTTCGTATAACTTCTGTTACAGGCGGAAGAGCGTTGGACTTGCCATTTTATCCTCTGGGTCACTTCGTTGGATCCTACTCTTCCTCTGTTCGCTTTATGCTTGACGGCCATTTCACATGAACTTTTTTACATCCGAAATCCTGACGGCCGATCGAAAAGAATGGCATGAAATAATGTTGTTTGCCGACTCAATGAATGGTCGTTCAAATGACGTTCTGCGAGCGACAGGTTTTTTGAACCAATCAGTGATGAGTTTTCCTGTTGTCCCGTGATCCTCTGCGAATGTAAATGGCGGGAATCGTTCATCAAAAATCATCAAAAAATGCATCCATTTGGAACATCGGCGACCCACAAAGTTTTCTTAGTTTTCCGTAGCATCCATTGTCAGTTTGCTTTCTTCATTTCGCGCCATCGGATATTAACTTACTTCCGGTGAAATGTTATGTACGATTTGGATGTCGTATGAAATGGCCTTCGAGAAATACTAGGAAGACACACAGTACGAAGAATTTATTTTCCGAATTTCTTTTGTACGAATGTCATTTGAAATATCCTTTATCTTTAACCTAATATTAAGAAAAGTTAAACCAATTCCTCAAAATATTCCTTTTCAAACAATACACCTAATTAAGTTCCTTAAATAACTTGTTTTGATAAAAACTTTATTTTGAAAATAAAATGTAACTAATATGTCAGAATCTCATTATAACCTTAAACTTAGAGCCTAGATTGGCTTAAGTACCAGTAATCTCAAAATCTTTGGCTGAAGTCGCAGTAATCAAATCAATGTTAGGATATACAAAGTTAAGCCCATTTTTTTTTTTGCTCTAAAACTCATTTATTTTCAAAATATATTCTTCTTCTGAACTTTCAGAGCTTAGTAGATTTTTTTTTGTATCTTGACCAAATAAATCTTAAAAAGGTAAATCTTCGGCCATTCTATTTACCGATACTAAGACACGGAAGCGAACCATGGAATCCTCCTCATAGAGAATGGGTAAAAAAAGAAAAATGGAAAGATCCATGTTGGGCAACAAATTAAAGACAATAAGGAACGAGTGGATAAGGCAGCCAACCAAACAAAAAATGCAATGAATATGCTATAAACTTAGGATAGGGGGTCGTTCACCTAAGCCCATAGAACGGATGGAAAATGGACAGAACAACTGAAACCTAGATACTAAAAATAGAGAAAGAGGACGTCTAAAAGCCAGATAGAAGGATGAGATCGTGCGCCTAGAGGGTACAGAGTAGAAGAGCCCAAGACGATGGGAAGTCAATAAGGGGGTCAATAGAGAGGGTCTAGCAGTGAACTGAATGTGGCATATGATGATGATGAAGCTCAATATTTCCACTTGTAACGTGTCCTTACTTCTGTTGCAAATCGTAGAGTTTACATGATAATCGTAAGATAATCGCCACATCGACTTAGGAGTACGTATTTCAGAGTGCGAATTCAGCCTCTGGAATAGGCCTACGGATGAACGGTTTCATTGCATCGATCGCAAAACCAACAATACGGATAATTGCTCAATTGTGTCTTTTGTAGGAATACAGGCAACGAAACATTGTTCTACGAATCCCTAACAAATCAATTGGAGGAACCAATATACGAACATACATATTTGAAATATGCAGTTTCAATGAATACCTAACAAAACAAAAACATTAACTAACACTATCCGGCATCTGTCATTACATTTTTGTGCGCTACAACCATAAATATATCGTTATTAAAAAAGAAAAAAAAATCTAATGATTAGGAAAGAATTTTCTGTGGTGACTTTTTTTAAAAATACGTAACTCCTTCCATTGGCTTACCGGGATAGGGTTCGATAGGGATTAGAACTCCCTCCCCCATTGCATCCAAAAATGAAAGAAATCGGGGATTTTGGATCTTTTTTTTTTTTTGGTTGGAAAGTTCATGGCTTTATCTGTATTTCCCAATAAAAGTTACTGAATGTCAAGAAGTAGAACATAACTTTTTTTTTTTTTTTTGGTTGAATGATTACTCCCATTCCAAAATCCTGGGTAACTCTTATGTTTCCTTCGTGATATTAGTTGTGTAATTTCCTCATTGCTGTTCAGATGATTTCTCAGAGTAAAGATCCATTACATAAATAGCAGATGTACATTTCATAGCTCAGGACATAAACTAGGGCTGTAGGTTACTTTAGAAATGACAAGAACAGTGAAAAACTTATTGAATAATAAAAATAAGTAAACTGATACTATTAAAAGCTAAAAACTTGTAATAATACAACTACTCAGTTTCAACTCTAAAGATTAAGCTGTAAACTGTTTTTGTGAATAAGGAACAGGGAGGTAAAAAATAATTTACGTCACAAACTCAAACTAGCCTAAGTAGGGGTGTATATATTTTTGTAAGTTAAACTTTGTAATTGTTTTCTGTTATATAACCGAATTTGTTAAAAATTAAAAAAAAATTGAATTATTTTATTTCAGCTAAGGCTAATTTCAGCTGATAAGTCATTTGCTTTATTGAAGCTGCGCGTCTCCCATACTATATTCCGGCCTGAGGAAGACCGGAACCCTTCAGAAACGAAATGAGCTTGAGAACAAAGATTTATGAAGGTACTATTTTATATTTTTTTGTTTTATTATTTTCTCACAGGCTTCATGACAAGCTTTTCTCTGTCAAAAAATGAATGTAAGTACATCATAACTAATTAATGAGACAGCCTGTAAGCATTTCCATTTGAACCATTGTTGCATTTTACTAAATCCACGTTTTAATCAGTGTGGCCATACATATATAGGCATGTGTATTCTTTTTTCCCTCCCTTGATCGAATCTAAGGTTGTAATGACAAAAGTAATCATGTAGTGCGCCAAATAATTGGATTTCAAAGTCACCCCTCCTACTCTCAACCCCTTCACCAATAAATCGATCGTTCTCCTTCCGTCTGAAATTGTGTGTGTGTATATATATATATATATAAGTTATATTCTTTTTTTGAATTCTTTTTTTTTTTGGCTGAATTGCGGAAAAGAACTCATTTACATCCTTACATTAATAATAACGATAAAAATAAAAGTTTATAAATAAAAAATTCAGATGAATTAAGATTTTTAGCAATTAAAAAAAAAATGGGATTTCAAAAATTCAACGACATCTTTTACATTTATGATATTTGAAAGACAACTTTTAATTGTAATATTAATTTTTAATTTTCTTTACGTAAGTCTTCAAAAAAGTTTAAGTTCTACAGGAAGTAAGTATTTAAAAACAAATCAAATAAATATTGTAACACTGAGAAATCATTAAAGATAAACTTTTTGTATTTCTCAATTTGAAGAAAAATGAGAAAAATTTTTAGTTTTAGTTTTTATAAATTTATCTTATTAGTTTTAAATTAAAATTAAATTTAGAAATCGCGAAATTCCCTTCAAGTTTGAATATTTTTAAGTTGTCAATTTTTTTTTAAAGCGCAATTAGGCCTATTTCCATCGACACCAAAACATTTACTTTAAATCGTTTATATATTTAATTTTTATAAAATCTTAAAAAGCGATATTCTGTTTAAACATTAGAATTCCTTCCATTTAATTTTGTGTATTTCTTATTTTAATGATAACATCGATTGAAAATAGGAATTTAACTCATTTTAGACTGGTTGCCTCCACATTGGTAAGAATTGGGGCATTTGTGGAAATTCCGTTGTAGAAACGATTAAAAAAGACTTGATTCCAGCATTTCAGGAGCGCACGTGATGGCTGCTACAAGACGAGTCCCTCCCTAATGACCCTTGAAGGCTCTCGTGGCCCCAAACCAAACAACCGCAAGCGCCTTTAACAAATCACGAGGTCGATCGGGGTGGGCAGTAAAAACGACCGCACGAGGTCAATAAGTGCCACCAGGGGTCTCCGTGCTTGACCAACATTGATTCATTATTAGGAGCAGCAGCGCAGTTCTTTGCCGCCGACTCCATTTCCCAGTAATCGACCCAAGATTAAGAGCATCAATTAAAACAAGGATTACAAGGAAGAAAATCCCTTCTTAAATAGAGGAATCAATAGCAATCAAGAAACGAAGCCAATAGAAAAAGATTTATCTCAGAGAAAGAAAAATCAAACGAATTTCAGTTAAATAAAGTGATATTTACAATAATATTAAATACAAATTTTAGTAATAATAAATTTTAACAACAACTATTAATAAATTTCAAATCTGTTTTAAACTTCATAAAATGATTAAACAATGAATTTCTATCGATATCTAATAGTGCATGGTAATCCATTAAATAATCTATAATTAATTTTAGTAATTATTTGCGGATTTAATTCATTTCTAGCAAATGGAATGCTTTGAGAATAGGCCAAAAATGATCTGCTGAAATCAGTCAGCAGATTTTATAAATTTCGAAATATACGGAGAATTTTCCTTTATATTATTTTCTTTATATTAATAAAAATAAAACATAATAAAATCCAAAAAAAAATGCTATTCAATTACTAACAATTTTTATTAATATGCATCAAACAACTTGTATTTGTATGGTATATAACTATTTGTATAACTTTTATTTATATAACTTACATTAATTAATTTTTAATATTAATTTATTAATTTTTGTTAATGTACAGTGTAATATAAAACAGACAAAACTCAAAGCAGGCCCTTCCCAGAGCAAAGATTTCAATCAATCTTTTGCTAATTGTAGTCTAATAGTTTAGTATACCTTTGTCAGTTGGCGACCCACCTTTCCTTATCGGAATACCTCCACATATATACGAATAGAAGAATATAGGATAAAACCATATTTGTATCGTATCCCTTCCTTATATTGATCGATTTTCGACTTTTCTGATCTTTTCTGATGGTTTATTCGATGGTTTCTGATAGTTTTAGGTTCAACCCACCGGTTGGGAAATGCTGGTGCAGAATATAAGAATAAAGTTAACTTATATTATTAAACAATATAAAGCCGGGCAGTGATATGGAATTTGGAAAAAAGCCAATACAAAAACTATTTCAATGTTTCTGTGAAGATAAGGCCAATTTATCCTCGCGTCATCAGCGGCTTAAGTGGAAATTAAAATAACTAAAATTTAGAAACAATTTAGAAAACAAAAAACTCAATATTCTAAGACTTTCCTCTTTTTTTTTATTTAGTTATTGTATCAGTCTTAGAATGTAGTGTTAGAATGTAGTCTTAGAATCGATCATCTTCACACAATTAATCAGCTGATAGAAAAATCAAATGAATATCAGAATGATGTTCATTTAGTATTCGTAGACTACACAAAGGCATTTGATTCAATACATCACAATGAGATGAACCAAGCAATAATAAAACAAACACTTGAAGGAAAATACGCCAGAATAATTGATAAAATCTATGAAAAAGCAACAGCTTCAATAAAGTTGGAAAATCTAGGTTCACCATTTAATATACAAAGAGGAGTTCGACAAGGAGACCCACTTTCTCCAAAACTATTCAACGCTATACTAGAAGAAGTATTTAAAAATCTAAAATGGGAAGAAAGGGGACTAAACATAAATGGCAGATTTTTAAATCATTTAAGATTTGCAGATGATATTGTCCTTATTGCAAAATCGAACCAAGAAATGCAAACCATGATAAATGAACTATGGTGGGAAAGTTCTAAGGTTGGACTTAAAATAAACTTTGATAAAACAAAATATATGGAAAAGAATAATAAAGGAGAAAAAATATATTTAGGAAGCAAAGAAATTGAAAATGTAGATGAATACATCTACCTTGGACAGATTGTAAGCTTCAAGGATAGACAAGATCGAGAAATCAATAGAAGAATTGTTCAAGGTAACAGAGCCTTTTGGACACTTAAGGAATACCTTACAGGTGATCTCCCAATATGTCTGAAAAGGAAAATATTTGACATATGTATTACCCCTGTATTCACATATGGCAGTGGAACTTGGAACACCACAGAAAGACAATGCGAGAAATTAAGAGTGTCACAAAGGAAACTTGAAAGGAGAATGCTAAATATAACTATAAAGGACAAAATAAGAAATGAAACTATAAGGAAACAAACAGGAATCAAAGACTTTATAGAAGTAATAAAAAATTCTAAATGGAGATGGGCAGGGCATTTGGGAAGAATGAATGATGAAAGATGGACTCGATTACTAACGGAATGGCAGCCAAGAAATGGAAAGAGAAAAGAGGACGCCCAAAAAAGAGATGGAGAGATGACCTACAGAAATTCAGGGGTGCAAGATGGTGGAGAAAGACAAAAGATAGAAGAAGGTGGCGGAAATTGGGGGAGGCCTATGTCCTGCAGTGGACTGAACCAGGCTAAGAAGAAGAAGAAGAAGAAATTGTTTCTAAATTTTGCCGCTGGTGACGTGAGGATAAATTGGCCGTATCTTCACAGAAACAGTGGTAGGGTTTTTGTTCTGGCATTTTTCACATATTTTTTGAGCTTAGCTTTACAAAAAAAGATCATTATAAACGTAAGTTAATAATTAATGAATACCAAATTTACGAAGAAAGTCGGTAAAACGTTCATCTATTTTTCTCTAAATCTTTCTTTTATTTTGATAATAATCGAAGTTTTTTCCAAGGAAAAAAAAAATTAGTCCAGGGAAATTGCAGTTTCTTTCAGATAAGGTGTTTAGAGAATCCGCTTTTCGTAAGTAATTAGAGATAATAAGGTAATATATACTATCTATAGTTATATAGGTAGTATATATCATATATAAGTCTATAGTTATAATATATAATATATAAGTCTGCAGTTCGAAAATATAAATAACACTGGTACTATACCGTATTTTACGTACTATAAGACGCACTTTTTTCTTCAAAAAATTGCCTCCAAAATTCAGGTGCGTCTTAGACTCGAATGTATTTTAATGTTATTTTTTAAAAAAATTGCTTAAAAATTAAGGTGCGTCTTATAGTCTGTAGCGTCTTATAGTCCGTAAAATACGGTAAATCCAATCCTTACTAAGATATAGGGTTTACGTGCACTGCGTAACATTTGTATCAATAATAGAGCCATACACCTGATTAAGCACTAAACAATTTATAGACATAAAATAAATTACACGATGTTTCACTGCCGATTTATATGGTTTGATGATACGTCATTAATACACAGAAGCTCGGTTATAACGCGATCTTTCGGATCCAAGATCTCGAAGATCGCGATGTAACCGAACTTTTATTACTTCATGACGTCAAATGTCGTATATCGCACCCTATTATCGCCCACACGATTCCAAATCGATTTAAAATGGTCATTTCGCGATTACCTACATCATTCAGAGCTATGTGAGAGAATTATATATTTATAAATACATAAATCATTACCTTTTCAACACTTTGATGGGTTATATTAGCCAAAATCGATTTGGCACACCATCTTGGCATCTTGGCACAAATGACGAGTCACGTGGATCGAAACTAAGTATTCATACGCCTATTCGATTACATGGCCCTCTTTACTGGTTATCATTGGCAGAAAAATAGATCTCGATATTCATTTTGGTTAAACGAAAAAGTCCGCGATTCTGGTATTTTTTAAAAATATATTGTATTTGACGTATTTTCGTGACATTAGGGTGGGTATAGAGTCTCAATTACTGTAAATAATAAGGAAACAAGCATATTAATTTACACAAATAATATCTTCTCCAGATACCAAACTTAAAACATCTTGTAACTTATTAAAAAAAACTCCATAAACACCTTTTGGTTATATTTCGACTTTTAATTCCAAAGTCTTAATCATACCTCTATAGGAAGTGAGAAACATCTCTCACTTTCCCAAAAAACGAAAAATAATACAAAACAAGAATTATTCTCAATCAAACAAACGACAGAGAACCTGACATCAGCCACGTTCATGCTATCAATTATAAAAATATAACCAAAAGGTGTTTATGGAGTTTTTTCTAATAAGTTACAAGATATATTAATTTACACCTTTGATTTGATTTTAGGGGAAAAAACGGTAAATTTTGCAATTTTACAATTATACACCTTTTCCAAAATAGAAGGGGCGCAAGACCCAATCGCAGTATATCTGAATTCGCGATATAAACAACCGCGTTATAACCGAGCTTCAGTGTATTATCAATAATCGTATTAAGAAATTTATTAAGAATTTTCTGATTATGTCAAAACCGGAAATACCGTCCTTTTGAAAGGAGCTCCGAGTATTTTGTCCCTTATTTGTGTTTCCGCTATCTTGTTGTAGTGAAAACTTTTCCAATCAGCAGATGGAAGTTCTGGGCAATCAATCCCTCAAACTTTGTAATGACAATATCCAAGTACCATTACTATAACATGCAAAACTAACAACCTCAGGATATAATCTTCTTCAAGTGAAACTTTCCAATTTGCTTGCAAACAGAGAACAGCAGGAAAATTAAAAAGTTCTATTTAGAAATGCTTTTCAATCCCTTTATTGGACTATTTCTCGATGCTACGATCTTTCCAAAAGTACCATCTTATTGTCAATATTTAACATCAACATTTTAATGATTGAAATGCTGATATTATCCAAAGTTGGTTCGTTATCACAAATTCCATTAGATTTAAATTACAATTCCTCGTGAATATAATTACTAACTACAATCACATCTCAAAAAATAGCAAAGGATCCTTTTCCCCAAATTTTTTTTTCTATTTTTTTTTCTTTAGCAATTGATCTTCAAAGAAACATTCTAATAGTTTATTCTATCTCTGTAGAGGATAATCTATACACAAAGATAGAATTGCAGTCAAACTTGGATAATTCGAAGTTGAAGGGACCAGAAAAAAGTTCGAAATATCCAAAAATTCGAATTACATATATTCTCTCAAATTAGAATAAATAATTAAAAAAGATTAACTCCACGATCAAAGAATTAACGCATAATCTTTATCTAAGAATACTGCTACTTTTTTTTTTTCATTAAATCAAACATTTTTTACTAGCTTATTTATTCATCCCTTTAAAAAAAAAAAAGGCAGATATTTTTAATTGCTTCATTGAATGCAATCTTTGAATGCAATCCCCACATAGTGACATTCCAACCCTCGCTTTTGTTTTCCTTGGAAAGACAGTTAAAGTAAATAATGCACCTTAGCTGAGAAAAGTCTCAGGAACAATTTTTACCATAATATTTTAAGGACAATCGTACGCAAAATTCAAATTATCCAAAATAAAATTCGAATTATCCACGATTTTTTAACATTATTTTAATATAGAATTCTGTGGACCAAGCAAAAATTTCGAATTATCCAGAATTTCGAATTAAACAAGTTTGATTGTACAGTACTAAAGTTTAGTAAACGTCAATGCTAAGACTGAATGTTCATTGTTGTATCCTAAAGGAATCAGATTCATTACATGTAGTTCATAAACGAATATACTTAGAAATAGAAGCGTTGTATGTCATCTAATCATTGTTCTGATTAAAAAATATAACGTGACTGTTAGATATTTCTCGAACTTCAGATCCGCACGTTCCGAAAATAAGAAACTCTTTTTGAACTTGGCAAATTCTAAGTAAATGTAGCTTTTTAACCTTTTAATGTTTTTGATGAAAAAAAGTTTAGTATGAAACAATTAACAGGAAAAACTACATCATTTCATTCGGTGTCTTATTTGTTGATTTGTTCGGAAAAGTCGACTGTGTCCACAAACTGTTATATATACGGTCGAATAAAAACGTACATTGTACAGCAGACACTCTAAACTAAAGCATATTCAAATTTCAAGTCGATCGGGTCAGTAGTTATCGAGCAAAAAATTTGCCAGCTTGAAAACAAGCAGTCGACTGTGTCCGCATTTTTTTCCGAGTAGCAGAAATAAATATCCCATTCCTAGAGTGTTTGAACCTCTGAACACAATGATGAAGTCCGTTTGATCTTCCCTTCAGGAGTTGTTGGTTCGCTGGGAGGGGGGGGGGGGACACTGACAGACGGACGGACGTAAGGACAAACGCAAACAGGAGCTCCCAAATATCGTTAAAAAAGCTAATCTATTAAAACAATTGCGTGCGTAAGTCCGCCAACAATTGAATTTCGCACAATTGCTGGCGACAACAATGGAATTTCGCACGCGGCGTTACCAGGCAACACATTTCCGACTGTAAGTAATTTAAATATTCTTTTGCAAGTATTTTTTTTAAAGGATGGGATGCCGCCGCACTTGTTGAAAAAATAAACAAGAAAATTAATACATAATAGGGGCAACTAGTTTCGGACAAGAATTTTGGTATGTCCTTCTTCAAGCCAGGATTGGAAATAATTTTAAATTTGCTTCTTGTAACTGATGAGCGTCAGTTACAAGAAGCAAATTTAAAATTATTTCCAATCCT
>JAFIDM010000007.1:25778741-25800138 GCA_023159025.1 Thereuonema tuberculata | reverse complement strand
CAAGGATTACAAGGAAGAAAATCCCTTCTTAAATAGAGGAATCAATAACGATCAAGAAACGAAGCCAATAGAAAAAGATTTATCTCAGAGAAAGAAAAATCAAGCGAATTCAAGTTAAATAAATCATCAATAAGTGATGCTTACAATAATATTAAATACAAATTTTAGTAATAATAAATTTTAACGATAACTTTTAATAAATTTGAAATCTTTTTAAACCTCATAAAAAGATTAAACGACGAATTTCTATCGACATGGTAATCCATTCTAATAGCGCATGGTAATCCATTTAATAATCTATAATTAATTAGACAATTTCAGTATTTATTTGCGGATTTAATTAATTTCTAGCAAATGGAATACTTTGAGAATAGGCCTACTACTAACAGTCAGCAGATTTTATAAATTTCGAAATACATGGGGAATTTTCCTTTGTATTATTTTCTCTGACTTTCAAAGAAAAACTCATGTTTGTTTTTCTTTGCTTTTTATTTTTTACTTGTTTAACATCTGTTATTTCACCTTTTATTGAAGTAAATTAATAAGGAAAACCACAGATACAAAACTACGAAGCTACCAGAAGAATGCTAACTCCCGTAACGGTGTTCGTTGTGTATGTATGTCTGAGGCATTAAAAATAAAAGGTATTTTTAATAAGTTTATATTTTATATCTGTGGGTTTCCTTATTTATTTCAATTCTTTCCTTATTAATTTCACGTAGATTTTTGGAAAAAAAAAAAACAAACAACACTACAGTTCAAACATAATAAAAATAAAACGTAATAAAAATCCAAAATAAATGCTATTCAATTACTAATAATTTTTTAGTAATATGCATCAAACAACTTTTATTTGTATGATATGTAACTATTTGTAAAACTTATATTTTATATATATAACTTATATATTTAATTTTGTCAATGTACAGTACAATATAAAACAGACAAAACTCAAAGCTGGCCTTTCGAGTTTCGTAGAGAAAAGATTTCAATCAATCTTTTGCTAATTATAACAGTGTAGAATATAAGAATATAATAAACTTAAATTACTAAAATATATAAAGCCGAACAGTGATATGGAATTTGGAAAAAAGCCTATACAAAAACTATTTCAATGTTTCTGTGAAGATACGGCCAATTTATCCTCGCGTCATCAGCGGCTTAAGAGGAAATTAAAATGATTAAAATTTAGAAACAATTTAGAAAACCAAAAACTCAATATTTTAGAAGTCTTAGGACATTGCTCTTTTTTTTATTTAGTTATTGTATCAGTCTCAGAATATAGCGTTTTTGTTTTCTCACTTTCGGCGTTATGGGTCAAAAATAATAATTATTCCATTCTTACTTTTAGTAAAATTTATTTACAAGGACAAACTTTAGATATGGTTGGTATTTATTTACCAGAGCCTGTTTTTAGCCATGCACAGTTATATGTTGCTATTTCTCGAGCACGTCGTGCTTGCGACGTTAAAATCAAAATTCTTGACCGAATAGATCAAGGACATCTGATAGAAGGATCTGATGCTGTTTTTAAAAAAAAGGTAGTTTATAAGGAGATATTTACTTTATGGTTGATAGTTGATAATAAAACGATTTTTCAGATTTTTTTATGCCTGTCGTCCGACAGGCTTTGCTGTTAGTTATTAATAATCATGTTAAGAAATTTATTAAGAATTTTCTTATTGCGTCAAAACCGGAAATAATGTCATTTTGAAAGCAGCTCCGAGTATTTTGTCCCTTATTTGTGTTTCCGCTATCTTGTAGTAGTGAAAACTTTTCCAATCAGCAGATGGAAGTTCTGAGCAATCAATCCCTCAAACTTTGTACTGACAATATCCAAGTACCATTACTATAACATGCAAAACTAACAACCTCAGGATATAATCTTCTTCAAGTAAAACTTTCCAATTTGCTTGCAAACAGAGAACAGCAGGCAAATTAAAAAGTTCTATTTAGAAATGCTTTTCAATCCCTTTATTGGACTATTTCTCGATGCTACGATCTTTCCAAAAGTACCATCTTATTGTCAATATTTAACATCAACATTTTAACGATTGAAATGCTGATATTATCCAAAGTTGGTTCGTTATCACAAATTCCATTAGATTTAAATTATAATTCCTCGAGAATACAATTACTATTATCACATCTCAAAAAATAGCAAATGATCCTTTTTCCCAAATTTTTTTTTTCTATTTTTTTTTTCTCTAGCAATTGATCTTCATTGGCAAGTTCAGAGGCCATAAGATAGCAGCCCTATCACTGAACTTACCCTGCGATAGAGTGGTAATCTATCCAGGGGAATTTAATATTACTCGAAAAACTCAGAAGATGAATAACAGGACAGATATAAATGGAAATGAACCGGCTAATGGACATCTCTTTGGGAAACTGAAATTTGCAACTTGGAATGTACGTGGTATCGCAAATAAAATGGAGGAATTAAACATAGAATTAAAGATTAGAAATATAGACATAGCTGTAATAACGGAGACAAAAAAGAAAAACAAAGGATCATTAATGTTTAGAGACTATATTATGATTTATTCTGGCGTTGATGAAGATAGATGGGCCTCATCGGGAGTTGCAATATGGATCAAAAAAGTTTGGAAAAATAAAATTTTAGACTACCAGTGGATATCAGATAGAATTATAATGATCAGGATAAAAATTATGAACAAAATTTTTAACATTTTGGGAATATATACTCCAGTACAGGGCAAGGATGAAGAATCAGAAGAATTTTATGAAAATTTACAAAGTTGTCTCGACAAAATAAATAAAGATGAAGCAATAATTTTGATGGGAGATTTTAATGCCAGAGTAGGTAATCAACCAATTGCAAAATGTATAGGAACAGAAGGAGAACCAACAAGTAATTATAATGGAGAAATGTTAAAAGATTTCTGTGTTTTTTAATAATTTAAAAATCAGTAATACTTTTTTCAAACATAAAGAGATACATAAATATACATGGGAAGCCAGAGGAGTTAAGTCTATCATAGATTATATTATTATAAATGAAAAACTCAATAATAACATTAAAGATACGAGAGTATATCGTGGAAGTGAAATAGATAGTGATCATATGTTAGTGGAAAGCAGATTTGAAATTAAATACAAATCCATTTATAAAAAGAAAACAGAAATTAAGGTAATTTCTAAGAAACTCAAAATTTACCTCATTGAACAAGAAAGTATTAGAAATTTATACAGAAATAGACTGAAAGACAAGATAACAGAATCTACAAACAATATAGAAACAGATTGGAAAAATATCAAAGAAGGAGTATTACATGCAGCAGAGGAAAGTTTAGGTTATAAATCACATAAAAACAAGAAATGGATTAGAACTTGGAACGAAGATCTACAGGAAAAGATTTGGAAAAAAAAGCAAGCTTTTAAAATTTATCTACAAAATAAAAACACAAACAATTATGTAGAATATAAAAAATTGCGAGCGGAAGTTAGGAAACTATCAAGGAAAACACGTAGAGAAGATTGGGATAAATTTGTTAAATCTTTAGAACATGACATCACAGGACCCCAAAGAATAGGCTTCAAAATTTTCAGACAACTACAATGTACAGAAAATGATAAATTAAGAATGAATTTAATACCAGAAGAAGAATGGAAAAAACATTACAAGTCACTCTGGAATGAAGAAGATCAGGTAGAAGTTGAGAATGATTTTCAGAAATTTGATAATACAACGGAAAGCTCAGATGGAATTACAATGGATGAATTAGAAAATGCCTTAAAAAACTCAAAGAACAGGAAAAGTCCGGGATCAGATGGGATATATATAGAATTATTTAAATATGGAGATGGAAAATTAAAAGAAAAATTACTCAATCTTTTTAATGAGATCTGGAAAAAACAACAAATACCAACGGAATGGGAAACTGGAATAGTAATTAGTATACATAAAAAAGGACCAAAGGATAATTGTCAAAATTATAGAGGAATAACATTACTACAGACAGCATACAAATTATTTACGAACATTATAAAAAATAAATTAACCCAGTTTACAGATACTTATTTAGAAGAAGAACAGTGTGGATTTAGGAAAGGAAGAGGATGTACAGACGCTATATTCACATTACAGCAATTACTTGAAAAAAGAAGAGAATTTAATTTGCCAACGTACCTACTTTTCATTGATTACGAGAAAGCTTATGATAACCTAAACAGAAATTTACTGTGGAAAATTATGGAAGAATTTAAAATTCCGACGAAATTAATTGATGTAATTAGAAGTATATATAGAGAAACAAAAATTAATATAAAATTCATGAACGGAAAAATATCAGAACCTTTAACTATAAATAAAGGAGTGAGACAAGGATGTGGACTTTCCCCAATACTTTTCAACATATATATAAATAGAATTCTAAAAGAATGGAAATCAATATATAAAAATGGTATCCAGATCACAAAAGATAAAAAATTGAAGACATTACTGTACGCTGACGATCAAGTTTTGATAGCAAATTCAGAAGATGAACTTCAAATTTGAGCAAATCATTTAAATACTATCTCAAAAAATTATAAAATGAAAATTTCGGAATTAAAAACAAAATCCATGGCAATGTGTGGAAAACAAATACAAAGAGTGAAAATTGTAATTAATGGAAAAATAATAGAACAAGTATCAGAGTTTAAATATTTAGGAAACATAATTTCATGTTATAACGATGAGGCAAACCTGATATCAAACATACAGACATATAACAGAATGAATGGAATAATTAGAAGAAGATTTGGAAAACAAATGACGAAAGAAACACTACTAAGATTACATAACATTACAGCCAAAGCAGCAATTAAATATGGGAGTGAAACGTGGATATTGAAACAAAGAAACAAACAAAGATTGGAAACTGCACAAATGAAATTTTTGAGACCTTTAGTAGGATTTACACGCCTCGACAAAAAGAAAAATAATGATATTCGAGACGAACTTAAAACTCCAAGTTTAATTCAAGAAATTCAAAATTACCAAAAAAATTGGCTTAACCATGTTGAAAGGATGTCCAACGATAAGATTCCAAATTTAATTTTGAAATATAAACCCAAAGGAAAAAGGGACAGAGGACGACCAAAAATAAGATGGAAAGACCAAAATCATCTTCAGAGCTAGGAACAGACAATCATTTTCTATACCTAAGATGTTCAAGACAAGACAAGACAAGCAATTGATCTTCAAAGAAACATTCTAATAGTTTATTCTATCTCTGTAAAGGATAATCTATACACAAAGATAGAATTACAGTCAAACTTGGATAATTCGAAGTTGAAGGGACCAGAGAAAAAGTTCGAAATATCCAAAAATTCTAATTACATATATTCTCTCAAATTAGAAGAAATAATTAAAAAAGATTAACTCCACGATCAAAGATTTAACACACTTTATCTAAGAATACTGCTACTTTTTTTTTCATTAAATCAATCATTTTTTACTAGCTTAATTATTCATCACTTTAAAAAAAAAAAGGCAGATATTTTTAATTGCTTCATTGAATGCAATCTTCACATAGTGACATTCCAACCCTCGCTTTTGTTTTCCTTAGAAAGACAGTTAAAATAAATAATGCACCTTAGCTGAGAAAAGTCTCAGGAACAATTTTTACCGTAATATTTTAAGGACATCGTACGCAAAATTCGAATTATCAAAAATAAAATTCGAATTATCCACGATTTTTTTACATTATTTTAATATAGAATTCTATGGACCAAGCAAAAAATTCGAATTATCCAGAATTTCGAATTAAACAAGGTTGATTGTACAGTACTAAAGTTTAGTAAACGTCAATGCTAAGACTGGATGTTCATTGTTGTATCATAAAGGAATCAGATACATTACATGTAGTTCACAAACTAATATACTTAGAAATTAGAAGCGTTGTATGTCATCTAATCATTGTTCTGATTAAAAAATGTAACGTGGCTGTTAGATATTTCTCGAACTTCAGATCCGCACGTTCCGAAAATAAGAAACTCTTTTTGAATTTGGCAAATTCTAACTAAATGTATCTTTTTACCTTTTATTGTTTTTGATGAAAAAATTAACAGGAAAAACTACATCATTTCATTCGGTGTCTTATTTGTTCATTTGTTCGGAAACAGTCGACTGTGTCCGCAAACTGTTATAGATACGGTCGAATAAAAACGTACATTGTACAGTTGACACTCTAAACTAAAGCATATTCAAATTTCAAGTCGATCGGGTCAGTAGTTGTCGAGCAAAAAATTTGCCAGCTTGGAAACAAACAGTCGACTGTGTGCGTATTTTTTTCCGAGTAGCAGAAATAAATATCCCATTCCTCGAGTGTTTGAACCTCTGAACACAATGATGAAGTCCGTTTGATCTTCCCTTCAGGAGTTGTTGGTTCGCGGGGAGGGGGGGGGGGGGACACTGACAGACGGACGGACGTAAGGACAAATGCAAACAGGAGCTCCCAAATATCGTTAAAAAAACAAATCTATTAAAACAATTGCGTGCATACGTCCGCCAACAATTGAATTTCGCACAATTGCTGGCGACAACAATGGAATTTCGCACGCGCGTTACCAGGCAACAAATTTCCGACTGTAAGTAATTTCAATATTCTTTTCAAGTTTTTTTTTTTTTTTTTTTTTTTTAATTTAAAATTTATTTTTAGTTTTAAGTTTTAATTTACTTGATGTTATTTGTAATCGTGAATAAATTTTGGACTGTTACAAATTAATTTCAATATTGTATTGCATGTATTATATTTTTTTAGCTTAATTTTACTTTAAAATGTTTTTAGTTTTATGTTTTATGTTTTCGTTTACTTGCTGTAATTTGTTTTTGTGAGTAAATAAAAAGCTTTTTTTCTGTTCCGTATGCGAGACTTCGGGAGCCAAGCGACGGGTAGCCATCTAGTAGACATTAACAAGTCAATGTTTCAACGGACGCTGAACACTAACAAATCCGAAACCATCTGCAATTCACAGCAGTACACGAAATTTTATGAAACATTTCTGGGACACCTTGTAAATAGGTCGTACGTTAACTAAACTCATGCAAATAAAAAAAAAAAAAAAAAAAAAAAAAATTTCTTTTGCTTGTTTTTCTTGGACCTATTTACCGTGAAAGTAATTTCCAAAGGAATCTCAAATCGAAATGAAGTTTTAATCCTCATAAAGCTTCTCCAATCGTGTTTCTCCACTTCTTTATTTCAAATAATTTACTACATATTTCTTTTCTTTTTTTTATTATTTGCTCGGTTACAGATAATGGAAGCAAAGTAAAGGGAAAGAAAAAACAAGTTAAGCAGCTCCGGAATCAATCACACGACGAAAAAAAAAAGGAATGTATTCCTTCGAATCTCTTCCTTTTTAGAAGAAATCTTCCTTTCATTAGCTCCGCTGTGCTCAAATTATGAGAGCTCTGCGCAACACTGATCCCTCCAACCAAAATAGCCTCCATTTTCCTGTCGAAAGCTGATCAAATAAGAGCTGTAATTGAGTTTTCGCAAGCGGACAATGGAGCAACTTCCCAACCGATCCAAGGAAAACTTTCCGTTTTATTGTTTTATTAAATCTACTCTAATGATGTTTTCATCGTTTAAAAGCACAAATCAATGCGGGCGTGGGTGGGCAGAGGAGGGGGTCGCCTGGGAGAGGCAACTTCAAATTAGGCCTCATTCACGTCTTAATTCTCCCGAATGGCAACAATAATGAAGTCCTTTTGCCAACGGAAAAACTAATTACTCGGGTTAAATGGGGGGGCGGGGGTGGAGGGCACCAGGTCCCCAAGAACCCCGCGGGTTCAATAGAGACCAAATCAACGCGGTATTAAAAAAAATAAGACCACGCACGCAGAAAACAAAAGAGTAGACACAGAAAAGGAAATTTTATTTACTTGAAGATGAAAACAATCCTAGAAGCACCTGAGACACAGTCAGAAAATATACGAGTTTAATAATAATAATAATAGCAAAATTTTTTATGTAATTTTTTAGTATTTTCGATAGATTAATAATGTATTTGGATCTTATAAATCGTCGTGGTACGAACTCTTTACGTGGCGTTGTGTTTCCGAACATAGTAAATACTGGAATAAAAGTCGACGAGCAATTCAACTTTTCAACCAATTTTTTTTTTACTGTTAGACGAAGACTGAATGTTTCCCAAAGGGTCTAGGGATAAGTAACGCGATTTTTAGAGAACTTCGTCAAATTTCTATTTTCCTTTTAGTTGGATTTTTTTTTGTTGTTGGATTGTGCGGAAGTTTAAAAAAATGTAATATCGATTAGGGTTCGCGAGTCAATAAAAATTAGGAACCGCTCGCCTACTGTTATCTCAATACTGTTACATAAACTACGTGGGCTTAAGTTTTATGTCTTAAGATGGTGTCTTTACATTTTATTTAACTCTTTAAATTACCATCTACTAAAAACACATATACATATTTAAATGCAGATTAATGTTAAACTTACCTCATCTTTTTATTCATTATAAGCTTACGCTATAATTCATCCCCAGAGAGTTTCTGGACTTCCTCAGGCTTCTTTTTGAGAATTAATAAATCATAGATTCAAATTTTTAGTAATTAGAAATATTTCCATGCGAAATGTCTTAACGAGCCTACTTATGTTTTTAATTCAGTTGACAAGGAAATCCGTTATGGTTTTCGAAAGCTCCTCCATGTAATATACTTTTTTAATTATATATTTTACATTTTTAAAGTATGTTTGTCTTCAATTTTAATGAATTTTTGTCATAAAACAATTTACAGATATTTTCACATTGAAATATTTTTTCGCTTGGAAATATTTGTAATTATTAAAAATTTGAATCTATGTATTATTAATTCTCAAAATGAAGTCTGAGGAAGTCTAGAAATTCTCTGGATGAAATATAGCACAGAATGAATAAAAAACATGAGGTAAGTTTTAAGTAAAAGACTGAAGATAGTTTGAAGTAATGACAGGTTAATGTTGTTAACAAGATGTCAATACATTCAGATTTAACACCTGTGAACCTCTTTCTATACAGATATGTAAGGATAAATACACATGTCAGACCATTCCTACACGACATTAACAAGAATTTAAAAACATATTAACAGTACAAAACCAACGTAGATAAAACTATACATATATATAATTTTTTTAAAATTATTTTAATGTGCTAATAATTCTATTTTCAATTCCAATAATTAGAGCACTAATCACATTAAAACATTTAAATTCTTAAAAATATATAAAAATAACACGTATGTATTCGAACCTCCCTACTTCTGGTGTTCTTTATCAAGTTTATCACTTGATAAAGAACTCTAGAAGTAGGGAGGTTCGAATATGTACGTGTTATTTTTATATATTTTTAAGAATTTGCGAATTTTTTTCAAGAACTTGCGAATGTTAACGGTCACATTGAGAAAGATTTGGATAATGTAGCAAATCGAAACGTCTGTAATTTTGATCATAATAATAAATGATTTTGATCATTTATTTAAATGCATTAGTATTTGTGTGTCTGGCCTTTTCTGTCTTGGTTAAACCATTTCAACACACGTAAATTATTCAATTAATTAAGACAGTTTAAGACAATTGCAGAAAAAGAAATAGTTTAGATTACCTATAGGCAAACAAGATAATTTCCTCAGGGCCCAGAGTTTTGAGATAAAAAAACGTCAAAAACCATATTGTTTCATTGTTAATGTCATCGGACTTATTGTTCATTGCGCGATTCAACTGAATATTTCAACTGAAGCATCAGCGATGGTCTGAAGAGTGTTTTTCATTTGTATTTATTCGGCTTTTTTTTTCTTTTTCTTTTTCATTTTTAAGTTGTGATGGTGAAAACACCTGTGGTAGAATTGGATCAACTAATTCCATTGTAGAAATTATGTTCAACCAGTTCTTGGGCAAGTTTTGATTTGTGAAAAAGTCAACACCTTAAAAACATGTCTAAAGTAATGTTGTCTTCTTAAAATCAGAATAAAAATGCCAAGTGATTAAGGCTTCCGCTTTTCTTTTAAGACATGAACAATAAACGTAAGGCATGTATCTTCACTTCAACTCTATCAGCAACAAAAAATGTAATAGCCATCATAATGACATGGCTAATTTAAAGGAACATTTAGAAAGAAAAAAAGTTCTAAAAAAAAAAAAAAGCTTACAGCATTATTTAGAAATATCTTAGGAACTGATTCAAAAATTCATGAACAACAGACGTCAAATAGTTAAGAAAGCTTCTTGTAGATTTGGCTTAAGATGTAGACACAAAGATACTAAAGAATTTTCAAAGTCGATATTTACTATAAATCATCATAAATTATGTAAACGAAGGAATATGGAAAATAATATATAATAATGCTATATTATTATAAAATATTATCATCAGAACATTATTATAACTTGCGCCTATGTTCTGATGACAGGAGCAAGTTATAATAATTTTAGATTTGGTTGTTTTCCAGCAACTGTTCTTGTATCTGTTTCGAGAACATTGGGCAACTCCTTTTAAGCAAACTTCAAGAAGCCTCCATTTCTTTAATCTTAATCTTTGAAGAAAGTTTTTCAGATAAAAGTTAATTAATGTAAAAGTCTACTTGTAGACCAATTTTTAAGACAATCTGTTCATTGGTTCAAAAGTTAAGAATTGTAGAAAACACACAACTACTAAAAAGGAATTGTAGAGTGCAATTAAAGCATAAACACGAATAAATCAATAATTGAACCCAAATACGATGGGGCAATTTTGGAAGTTATAAAAAAAAGCCCAGTTCAAATGAAAGGCAGCTGTGGAAAGGGTTCTCTGACAACCAAAAACCTTTGAATCCGCGGCAATTGATCGGTTGCTTTTCTTTGGGCTAAATTGGCGTCAAAATAAATGGCGAAAAAGGGGGTAAAATGCGCCAAATTCTAACAATCGCCGTTGTGAGGATGGAGGGTGACTCCTATTGTTGGTACGAAGGTAGAAAGACCTGATTTCCATGTCTTCTGCGGCGATATCGAAGTGTGGAGAATCTGGTGGCGCGCGCTTCGGAAAGGGGTATTTTTTCCCTTATTCCACTGAAAGCGTAACTCTTTTATATGGAGAAAAAAAAGAAAAGAAAAGGGGTAGGGAAGTGATAGAGTAGGGGATGTCAATTACCATCTGTAGGTATAAAAAAAAATATCAACGGTCCTTCGAACTGAGAGACCCCGAACACCGGAGACGGTGAAAGCGGCGCAATTATGGAGACTTCGGAACTGTATTTATTGGTTGGTGAAAGGAAGGTGGAGACCTATTTTTAAATTGTCCATCCCCCTGCCAAAAAAAAATTTCACACTTATAACAGAATAATAAGCCTACTAGGGATAAGGTTTGCAGAGGGGGTTTGAGGGAAACCAAGCCCCTTCAACTGGTGGCTATTGCGGTGGGGGGCTCCAACAAACGCTTACTAGATTTGCAAATTGTTATTATTCGGGACACTTGTCAAATGTGGGACTGACAAATTGGAGGTATTCAAATGTATCGATGGACATTATTGTACCATAACAAAAACCAAATACAAATTATGACAAAGATGACTGTTGGACTAAACATACATTTTAACAACCAATAAAAATTACTCATTCAACTGTATTTAACCTACAACTGAAGTCTTTCTAAAACATTTCCAAGTAAATACTTATAACCAACTGAATTGTACGGTATCTCAAAATGAAACATACTGAAGTATGTTTAACGCGAATAGCTTAGTTTTAAAAGCCAGAATTAAAAAAGATCAAATATTATAATGCGAGAATATATTTATAGTTATGAATAATATACTTCAAATTGAACTGATACATAGTTCTATTTCCCATGGTACAATTGGTTTAAAATGAATACAACGATTGGAAGAATAGAAATTTATGGTAAGTTCAACAAACTAGAGCGTAACTAAGCATTTAAAATAATAATAATAATAATAAGAAGAAGAATGAAACTTAGTTTTGTTTTTATCAAAATAAGGTGAAGACCTCAAAAACTGACTAAAGTGATTCATATGTATGTAGTACTTTTCTTCTGCTTTCATTTTCATTTCTACATCTTCATGGCAGCTCTCACCTACGACTATAAATTCCTTTAATTCGTAACTGAGGCAAAAAAACAACAACTTTAACTGCTGTTTAAAAGATACATTTAGTAAAAGTTCTATAAATTATGCTTTTTTTTCTTACATACGATCTTAATAGCGCATCCAGGATTAAAGTTAGGGGGGGGGGGGGGCTCAGGATATTGTAAAAAGTCCATTCAGATAAATAAAAAATAAATTGTTTCAAAAATCACTTTCCAAAGTAATAAGATACAGAGTGTTTTAATAAAAGGTTTTCTTCATAATTTTCTTTATTCTTTCGTTGAGAGTGGGGTAGGGGGCTTTAGCCCTCTTAGATGCCGTCCATTAATTACGTGAGGTGTTTTTTAGAAAACTTCAGAAAACTTCAAAAAGTCCATATTACAAAATGTTGTAATCTATTATAATATGTATATTCTCTGAATGAAAAAGTTGACGAGAGATTTTCGTTGACCCTCCCCTCTCCCTTGGTGAGATTTGGTGAGATTTTGCCGGACACCCCCATCCACCTTTTGACCTCAAGTAATTAATGGACGACCCCTTAGTCCCCCTCCCCGCCGCTGTAGGATCTAATGATAAGTAAATTATATTTCTATATATTTGTTAACGGATAATGATGTCTAATCTTATCTTTATCGATATGGGATCTAGAGCTAATTCCAGTAATGTATTATTTATTTATTTATTTATTTATTTATTTATTTATTTATTTATTATTCATTCATTTATTAAATTTATACAATTCAGTCCCGTTAGGAATTCAAATTCCTATCAACAGGTGTCGTTATTTTATTACAATACAGAATAATTATATTAAAAATTACATTTAAATAAATTTTACAAAATAAATTCAAAATCAACTTGTCTTCCTCAAACATATTGAAACATTATATTGGCGCAAAAATAACACAAAATTACGTAAAATTTATAAATTATTAATCAATATTATCCAATATCCAATTTTTTACCTCATTTTTTATAATTGAAATTCTTTTATAATCTTTAAATATATTCCACTTTATATCATTAAAAGTTTTCTCAATTATATAATTTAAATTTCTTATACCATATTCATTTGTTGATATAAGGGTAATCAAGTTTTATTCTATTTTTATTTCTCAAATTATACTTTCATCTTTTAATTTAATAACGCTATAAAAATTATTTATTATGATATTATATATAAATTTTTGTTTAGAATATAATATGTTATATTTCAGTAATATTTGTTTCCTTTCATTAATATTATTCCATATATTTTTAGAAAATATCAACTTTAAGACTTTGGTTTGTAAATTTTTTAAATTTTCCAAATGTACCGGTATATTTCCTACATAATATTATTATTATTATTTATTAGCTTTTAAACTAACTAAATGTAACTTTTGGTTTTGGGATTATTTTTACAATTTTATGTTTTTTTCCATTTAATATCCGTATAATATTATACCATATATTAGTAATTATACGGATTAGTAAATGGAAAAACCACAAAATTGGAAAAATAATCCCAAACCAAAAGTTACATTTAGTTATCTTCGTTTAAAAAGCTAATAAATAACTAATAATAATAATAATAATAATAACATTAACTAATACATTACTGGAATTAGTAAAGATACCATATATATTAATAATTCTTATTGCTTCATTATAACTTATATGTAAGGAATATAAATAAAGCAGTAAATGTTTTATATATTTCATCTTTTTTATAATCTGTTCAACTGTTGCTTCCATGTCAAACAGTTTTTGGAGAGGCTTTTACGATGTATGTTATTTAATTATTTGAACTTAATAAATAGCCAAACAAATAAGAAATTCTGGTTTTCCTTCAAAGATTTAAGCCTCCTTATTTAATGTCATAGTAGATTTTCTTATTCCGTTTAGACAAATGCAATATGATCCTGCAATTCGTAAATTTCATTGCAAACTTACGATTTCTCATGACATTCTCGTATTTAATTTCCATAAAATTTCAGAATCGTATTTCAAAAGTCGCAGGAACGACAACTAAGTAAATCTGATTCCGGGTATTGGATCATTCGAATGCTAATCATAAAATTAGATTCTACTTCTTAACTTTGCCAAATGCAACGCTTCTGTCTGGATAACTACATCTGTCGTCTCCGTACGACCCGTACAAGATTTACAACCAAAGTCTATTTTATTCCTCACAATATCTCTTTGCAAATTTAAGTTAAAATGTTGAAAATTTTCTGCTTCAATTGGTTTCCAACTGTTAAGGACACAGTCCCAACTGCAAAACTGAAAACTTTCCCACGGAAATAAATTTTACGATTGCGTTTTAATGGCCCCAAAATTTCTCCTTTTTCGAAATCGCTTCTAATGGGCACCGTTAGAGTCCCCCTGGTGTCCACTACAGGAACGAAGCCTCTTTCCAACTTACCATGACAATGATGTCCAGTGGCCGCTGCAGCCCACTTCGAAAATCTTTTATGGGCTTCAAACCGCCCTTAACAAAAGGCGTAACTTACAACTGTATTTAAAATGGAATCTCTTGACTCCATAAAATTTTATTCGGACACAAATCTCGATGTTAAAACGGAGCAGCTCACAAAAGGGCTCTGGGCGAAATTATTCGTTGAACAAGAGAGAAGGCAAACGGCGCTTTAATAACCGAAATAGAAAACCTAAAAACCCGATTTATGGGTTTCTCACTGGGATTTGTAAAATTTAATGACGGGGAAGAAATCCAACTCCCCAAATAGAATTGCAATCGTAAGCACTGATGCATTCACTAGATTAGGACTACGGCTATCACAACAATTGATAATAACGACAATCACAATATATTATTCGAAAGCCCCTGATTGCATTTTGTATTTTATTCCAGTAATTCTTCATCGAATTTACTAGCTTTACTATATTCTCGTAACTTCACACACAAAGTATTCCTTTCTCACTATTCAAGACATTTTTGTATCTGGTCTATGAAATGATGCCTCCCAAATAAAAATATTGATTTTCATATTCAATTTACTCCCTCATTGCTTAGCAAACAGTCATTTGGTTTACAAGATTCTTGTATATTGTATTTGTTTTATTTTATTTTTTTTCTCTAATATTGATATCTTAGCTATGACATGTAGATATTGTTATTAATAACGAAAGGGATCATGAGACCAACCACACATTCGTAGTATTAATTCCTTCATTGTATTTTGAACATTCCATTTGAACAAAGTAAAATACTAACTGGAAATATTTATTGTAAATACACGATAAAAATTTAGAGAAAATTACAGTCTTCAAATTATCTTCTGTATCCCAATACAATAATAACAAGTCTGAAGAAAAGAGGAATATAAAAAAATATGAAGACCAACAAACAATTACAGAAACAGAATTACAGATGATTCAACATTCAAGAAAATCAAACAACAAGATTTTGGACAGTATAAAAAAAAAATGAAGGATTTTCTCCAAAAACATTAAAAGAATTTTCCAAGTCGAACAATCCACTATAAGGGAATTCCAAATGTTAATATAATTTTAAGGTGTTGAAGAAGGGCGTCCGCATAGGAGCCCGAAAGGCTCTACGTGCTAAGTAGTTTATTAAAATGTTTTAAGAAAAAAAATATTAAATCAATTTGTGTTGTTTTTAATTCAATACTCTTTATCTCACACGTTAAATTTTTATCAATATAATTTTAACTTACTTTTTTTTACTATTTTTGTTTGTGTATGTTATGTCAGTAAAAATTCTAAAATTAGTGGATCATTGTACAAACATAGAAATTATGTGAATTTGATTTTTATTAATAATATTTTGTAGTTTAGTCATACTTTTAAGTGTAAGTATATTGCACTTAAATAAGATTCTGATTAAAATGCAAATATTTAAGGTTTGTTAAACTGGATATATTTTCTGTTTAAAAATTACTAGCATACCTGGGATCAAGTGATCTAGGATTTTGAGATAATTTTCTCACCACCCGAGACCGTGAGCGGATCTCGGAGACCTCTTGTTTGATTGTAAGTCATGTGACGTACATCTCGAAGACCCTGGACGTCCGTTTCAACCAACCCATCTATGTGGGTAACAATAAAAACTGTGAGCATCTTCAATACTACACCTAACATTTGCCACCTTCTTTGTATTGCTGTGTCTTAGGGTTTAGGAGGAAATAGGACCAGAAAAAAAAAATCAACTTTCATTTTATATAGAGAGATATAAAAGATACTAACTGAGTTTTTAATTACTCTAGGTTTAATTTTATTTTACTTTTTTTTTTTTGGTCTCTTGGCAAAAATGAAGATTTCTCTCTGATCTAAAATTCAAATTATTTTGTAATCTGTTTTTTTCCTCTTTATTCTAATTGTTTTTTATTTATTAACTTATTTATCTATATTTAAGTCAACTTAATTAGCTAGAAAAAAATAACACACCTAAAACCTACTTTATTTAGACAAAACTACGTTTACGTAGTGTACGTTTTAAGCGTTATACACAAATGAATGTTATTGTTCATACAGATTACAAAAGATGAACTTCTGTATATACATACAAAACATTAGCTACGTCATGTATCTTCATTAATATAGATCCAAACATATATATAAAAACCAAAGTTTGTTTGTAGGGTTGTATGTTTTCTGTATAATTTTACATAGTTTGCGTAGATACTCTTTACTATCCTGCGGAAAATATAGGCTATCTTGGAACCCAGTTTATCACCCCCAAGGGAGTGAAATCAATAGCGCCACATATGGACCTGGTGGCGACAATGGGAACTACACAAATATTTCTCTGGAACAATTAGAACAGTTGGGGAAGGTTTGATGTGATAGGATTGTGAAAAATAGGAGATCTAGGACTCCGTACACCTTCACCATTTCCACCCCCTCCTCGAGCAACGCCGGGAACTTTAAGCTAGTATATTATCAAGATGCAATTATAGTTTAAAGGAATGTAATATTTACGTACAGGGTTAATATAATATGAAAATGAAACGGTAATTAGAGTAATCTACGATGATTTCATTGCACTGAACAGTTTAATGTTATGTTATGTTAGACTAATCACAGTACGCTAACTACAAAATTACTATCACAAACAAATAGTTTGGTTATTTGAATTTTCTTGTGTGTGTGTGTGTGTGTGTGTGTGTGTGTGTGTGTGTGTGTGTTTGCAAGATTTGATAAGAAAAAGAAAGAAGAATTTTCAATACAAAAAAAAAGAGAAACATCGATTCAATTGATTTGAATGACTTTGCAAAAGTGTTCAAGGGATATTTTAATATTTTTGCTAATTTTTTTATTTGGTTTTTAAAGTTTGCAGTAAAAAAAAAAAAATCTAAAAAAAAAAGTATTTTTATTTTAATAAAATGTACGTGAAAGTGTGAATATCATTATTACTTTTTTGCCAAAAAAAAAAAACACGTCATTTTCAGATTTAATAAAATTATATAAAACCAGATTCAGGCAATGATCAAAAAATGCAAACTTGCAGACCTGTTATTAAAAATTATTCAATATAATTACATAACAATTATAGAGGGGGAAAAAAAATCAAAGAAAAACTTCAATTCTCAGATATAAATTGTTAATTAAATTATTCTCCCAAGATTTTTCTCAAAAAAAGAATATATTTCTAAATTTTTAGAAATTCCTTAAGAAAAAAAAAATCAAGCACAAAAGTTAAAATCATCTGTTGTCCGTAAAAAGGCATACCAATATCAAGAAGATCCAACCAGCAGCGGTTAATAATGTAAGCAGACATAAAACGGACACATATGGGGAATGGCTAATTTTATGAGCCGCTCTTATCCTACGAAAGCAGGAGTAATAAAAATGATATTCCCCTCTTCCTGCAATTACAGCAATTTACAGAGTTCGAATCAATATTTTTCTAAAAATGCTTATAAATTATTATAATCAATTCTGTTTCGAGAGGAACAAAATTTCAGATTGATGTTGGATGGTCTAATTATTTTGCATTAATGTACCTAATTAATTAAATTCTAAATTAGTAAACTAAATGATTGTTTAATTTACATAATTAAAATTTATCATGTAGATTACTGCTAATCAAGTTGAAGCCATAATTAATAAATCCTGATACGTGGGCTTTAATTAGCACCAGCTCCAAGCTCAGTTCGATTTTTTTTTTCTTTTCTTATTTTCTTTCTTCTTTAGTTGGTAAACTATTCAAGACAAAACGAAAAAAAAAAGTATAAAAAATTTCTTATCGCGTCATCTGCAAACTTGAAATTAATCGGCCCTCAGGGCAATGAGACATTAATTATATGCTTAAATGTCTTATTAGCTTGGGCCAAGCACAGACCAGGACTTAGCTAAGCCATTACCTAAAACTAATTAAAAATCATAAAAGAAATACATTCCTAAAGTATATGAAGTAAATTCAATCCTTAGGTAATTTATTCAGATTAAAAAAAAAAAACAAATAATAATTTTTGTTGATAATAATTAGCTTTTCCGTTTATGGAACGAAATAATCAGAGAAAGAGCAGTAAAACTACCAATTAAATGAATAATGATCTGAATAAAGACTTTTATTAAGTCTTTCTTTCTTTCTCCTTATTTTTTTCCCAGCCATCCCTTTCGTATTTCTTTGTTCGAAAAGCAACGACGTCTGGAATGAAAACGGATTCATTCCAAAATAAGAATTCATGAGTTTTACTTCAAGTAAAACTAAGATTTCAGAAGTTTTAAACCAAAAGTAATATTTTCACCAAACAATAGTGAAAAACAACAAAATTGCTGACATGCACAAGGAACTAAGTAACGTTCACAGTGTTACTCAAGAGGAATTGATCGGAAAAGTATTTTTAATGAAACTAAACTGAAACCATATATTTCTGTAAAATAAATACTTTTTTAGAAAATTTGTTTGTTTGTTTTTTAATTTTATTAATCTAAAGAAATTTCCGATGAGCTTTGTCCAAAATTAACTTAAGTTATTTGTGAAAATGAAAAGCCATTGGAAGACAGGGTTTTACCAAAACTTTTTGAGGAATTGTTGTAAAACAGTTGAATATTACATTTTCATCAATAACAAATATTCGGTTGGCCAAGAAAGTTAGTTCGTTTTTTACGTACGTTGGCTCCAGTAGCGCTTAGGTATCTTTAACGTCATCCAACACCATTTTGTTAGATTGTATTGTGACTGCGTGCATTTAACACAAAAACTGATCAAAATTGGTAAATTTTGTGTTGCCAATTTAATATGGAAGAAAATAAGCACGCAAGACCGCATGTTTCTTTGATGACCAGACAAAAACTGTTACAACTTGGCTGGGAAGTTCTGATGCATCCACCCTATTCACCAGACATTGCACCTTCGAATTTCCATTTATTTCGGTATTTACAAAAGTCTCTTAATAAACAAAAATTCAATTCCCTGAAAGACACGAAAGGCACCTGCAACTTTTTTTGCTCAAAAAGACGAAAATTTTGGGAAGATGGAATTGTAAATAACATTTGTAATCTCTTAGGCACAGTAAAACAATAACAATAAAAAAAAAAACAATAAGATATAAGCTGCTAATAATAATAATAAACTACAATTAATTTAAAAAGTTAATGAAGACAATTTTCTTAAGGAAATATTGAATTAGTGTAGTTTAGCAATTAAAAAATATAAGAAAACTTTACTTTTTTGTTTTTATTTAATTTTTAACGGCAATAAAAATATAAAATTATAAAAAAAAACTCAAATTCTTTCAGAGTTGTGTTAAAAGTTGTGTTTTTTTTTATTTTCGTAAAGCCCTCTTTGAGTATCACGACCCAATAACTTGCCTTTGTGCTGTCTCAATTGAACCCTGTCATTCAGTAACGAATACAGCTCCTCATAGAGGGCGCTACCATTCGGACGTAAAATGGCCGGCTGACAGCGAAAATGCCACAAGTGGAGCGACAATGGTGATGGCTTAATTTGTGTCTAAGTGATTTAGCTTCACAAATGACAGTGTTTTACAAACGTGGGACACATCGCGGCCAAATCAGCTTGTTAATCAATTTGGGGTCGGAAACATCGGCTTCGTTACGGACTGACTCTATTTGGAGACAGACTGTGTTTGTAGGCCTAACACAACACACGATTTATTGTTGTTTCTTAAGCAATTAAAACACGACGATCGTAAAGTAATAATTAGATTAATTGGACGAAGTGTCACAGTTCATTGTCTCCCACCATATCTAGATTGACGCAGTAATTTGTTGGCGATTAAAACAGTCTCAAAGCGATTGCGTTTAAGTCTGTGAATCTGTTTCATGTAGCTTTCAAATCCGACTTCAACGACGAATTATCAACCACATATTAATACGCGATAATTTGAAATGCAGTCCAAGGAGGGCACATTACATTAAGTTTTCAATTGATAATTGCGTGTTACTTAGTCCCGAGCGTGACAAAATAATAGAAATCTTATCAGACTACACAACTGTTTCGCTATTCCTCTGGACGACGCGACGCTTGCAAATTACGTGACACCAAAAACATCATCTGACACCTACTATATCCTGTGTTAATGAGTACAGATAGAAAACCACGTGATACTTAGCGGATGGTGATATCTAGATAAGACTTGTTTATGTTTTTATTCAATAACAATCAAATTTTTTGCTTACCCAATGACGCTTTTAACCGAACTCAAGAAGAGGCATAATTTAATTCATTAAGTTCTTGATTTTTTTTTTCATTTGAGGATAATTTTTACTGCATGATTTCAAAAAGAAGTATATTAAGCAAAGGACTGCTACCTAATAAAAATTTCAACATTTAAAATATGTATATTTGTATCATGAATATCCGTAGAAACGTTTCCATTGACGTCAACATTGATTATATATTTGCAAGATAAAAAAAAATATTTTATATAATGAAGCAAAAATTACACAAAATGATTTAAATAAAATTCGGCAATTTTTTTGTCGTTGTTTCATTTTTAAGTCCTCTTGCGAGAAAGAAATTACGCAAATTATCCTTATGTTGAAAAATCTAATTGAAAAGTAAGAGAGAATGAACTTTTTAAAGATACTTTCAAAGTATCTGCTTTCCCCTCAAACAAAATAATTATTTTTACTGAACGTAAAGGACCTTTGTTAAACTTTGCTGTTTTAATTACGGCAAATAAGGTAGATGAAGATAAAGAATTAAAAGAAGTGTTAGAACAAAGTTGTGGATATAAAATTTATTAATATCAATATTCTATGGATTAACTGGATATAAGTTTATATTTTTAGAATTATATAAACAAAGAAATAATAAAAGGAAAGACCTCTTTGTTCAGGTGCTGTTTCTCCTTTTCTTTTCTTATATTCTTT
>JAFIDM010000007.1:25755670-25773741 GCA_023159025.1 Thereuonema tuberculata | reverse complement strand
AATGAATCTTCTTAGAATGGAGATTTAAAGGAGACGATCTACTGTCTAACCGATGAATGTTGACGATCCCGTATTTTCGTGATTTCACGTAATTTACGCGAGAATAGTCTCTATCCATGTCTTCTCACAAAATATTGAAATACAGTAGAACCTCATTATAACGGACATCGCTTATAACGGACAGCTTTTTAAAAAAATATAATAATAATAAAGGATGCATATGTTTATCTGACGAGTTTTACATTTCCAAGCAAGCGATTAAACATCGATCATTTAATGAAAAAAAAATTTTAACGTGCCCGATGATTCAAAGAATTGAGTAAGCAAACGAAGGCACAAAGCTACAAGGAAGGATTCGCAACTTTGTAGCGTTGTTCCTTCGTTTGCTTTCTCAATTCTATCGATCACTTAATTTCGTTATTGTCTGAAATTCCACAAATTGCCGCACACACTCATCAGTTTTTATTCAGTAACCTTTGAGTCATGTCGTTAAGTACTTTTTATAGCTAACTATTGTCCTTTCATTGATGTACACCCTGATGCATTACACCCATATAGAATTATTTGTTATAAACCGGACTTTCATTAAAACGGACAACCTTCAGCCCCAATTAGTCCGTTATAATGAGGTTCCACTGTATTTAAATGAATTATAATACGTGGAAATGCATGAGACTTTTACTACATTTTAATATAGTTTTAATAAATTGAAAACAGTCAATAAACAAACAATAAATTCATTATGTAGCATTTTCCTAGTGACAGACATTAAAAATACTAAATTCCTTGAGACCTGCTGAAGAGGCTAGTGGCGAGATCTCGTGTTTTTCGTAATTCTCGCGCTAACGTGATCGTCAACATCCATCTGTTAGACATTAACTTTCTGTTTGAAATCTTCTCCAAGTGGGTCCGTATAGAGAAATAAGCGCGGGAAGACGACAGAAAACATTGGAATATAAACAATGGAATTCTATCTTGTTGTTTGTTTGCTTTAAACAATGATTTCAATTCGTTTTTTTAGCTAATCCACTAATTAGCGCGTTGCTCGATTTAATGAAAGTTCCATTTTAACAATTGAAGTTGGAAAGAAAAATAAGAATAAAACGCACAAGACTGATTATAATTAATCTCTTACATGCTAAGCGGGTCTTAGCGGGGATTAATTCATTGGCCCTTTTTATTCTTTATTTAGGTTTTGATGTGTTTTTAATTGGAGGGCAGTTTTGATGTCTACTGTTGTTCTTTTTATATGTTTCTCGAGTTCACTGAAATGTAAGATACTGGGCGGACCCAATTGACGAAGGTTAGGAAACCAGAAATGGTCCATCCTGGGTTCCCGGTATCGCAATTTCCAAAAACAGATCAGTGAACCCTCAGACTTGTGCGTTTTATTCTTATTTTTCTTTCTTATATTGTTGTACGCCCGTTAATTTCATGCATTAACAATTTAAGAAATAACGCATAACTTATTTATTTTTATTTATTATTTATTTTTTTGTTTTTTAGAAAATGAAAATTCAGTACAGTTTGCATTCAATAGATATTAGAATTGGAACATAAACCTAAGCTTTTGGTTTTTTTGTCATGTTTAAAAAAAAAAAAAAAAAAAAAAATCAAAGAAAAAAAATTAAGAAATAACATTGTAAAAATAGTAGGCTTCAAGTTCTTTTGAACTTCTTGTATCTCTCTTCTTGTTATATCCGCACAGTTGTTAACTATACCAGATATTGTAGAGAAATAATTGTTATCCAGGGTTTATAATAATAGTAAGCAGAGAGAGAGAAAAAAAATAAGGAATAAAAATCGAAGTTTTAGAATAGTGTTATGAAATATCGAGCGTCGAGACAGGTTTAACAGATAACTACTGACTTAACTGACTACTGACTTGCTAGCTTTATTTACAACAACACAGGTATATATACAATAGCTTTGGATTCCCAGAGCCAATCTCTCCTCGGTCCTCCTGTGCTGAGGATCAATCAGGTGAGACCTCAATTCCAGGAACAGTCTTAATTCCGCGATGCCAGATAATCTCTTGAACTAAGCACCACGCATCAACAGTAACTTGAAAATTTACTTCGTAGGTCTATGTGAAATAACCCAAACATCATTTCTTTTGCAAAGTTTTAATAGAAAGTTTAAATTCATACAAAGAACGCTATTGAATTGATTCTTATCTATCGGACCAACAGACAAGAAGCCAGGGGAAATTACGTTGGAAATCAATTTCAATAATCAACTACATTGTTACAATACGAATATTCAGAAAAATTGAAGTTAATTATATTTGCAATAAAAATAAAATGAACGTACATACATGTTTGATCTGAGAACAACTCAAAAAAAATGCACCAAATGCTCTCGCACCCTGATCCATCACCGCGGGAGTCTGGGACAGCTGTTTCTGCCTCATTAGGCACCATCAGCCAGATTTACCCTTGATGATAGGCTCAGAGTGCGTGACAAAGTTAAGGACGCCACCTCTACTCCCAAGAGTGGCATCCCAACAAAATCACACAATAAAAAACAGCACCATCCCCAGAACGGCCTCAAATCTCTTGTCCCGGCCATTGCAAGGCTCAAAGGGCTTTAAGTAGGATACGAAGAACCAAAAAAAAAAAACAACAACAATAAATAATTCATTAAAAATAAAATTAATTGTTGGGATGCCACTCCCGGGAACGGAGGTGGCGTTCTCAACTTTGTCACGCACTCTATCATCAAGGGTGAATCCGGCTGATGAACGTAATGAGACAGAAACAGCTGTCCCAGATCCCTGAGATGATAGCTGAGGATGCGAGAACCTATTTATTTTTTATTTGTTTTTTAGTTCTATCTTGTTTTTAAATTATCTAAATCTAAAAGGCGCTTTTTTTCTGAGAATTTCATCTCATGAATATCACCACCAGCTGAGAAAAGAGGAATGCTTCTATTCGTTAATTTTTTGTGAGTTGTAAAATATTCTACCAAGTTTCATGAAAATCAGTTCAGAGAAAGTACTTTCATTGGAGAAAACGAATTAAAAAAACATAGAAAATTTCTGTTTAGTTTTAGCCAAAACTGAAATGTGTGTTTATATATTTTATATATAACTTTACATATAGATCTACTATATATTTTTCAGTCAATTCTACGGTCCCTAATAGAAAGAAAACAAACCTTTAATATCATTGTTAAATCTAACTTGTTTGGAATTCGGTTGTAGAATCTTTATGTACACAACCTTCTCAACCATTTGGAAAATTCTTTATTCTTTTATTTACTTTTACAAAAGTTAATTTCTGAAACAACGAAAAGTTTATGAACTATTCGTTGATTATATAAATAATTAATGTTAGTGTTATTATTTAAAATTAACTTAAAACAATCAGCTCGAGCTATTTCATGCGTAGAATAAGCGCGTGCTGATTGTTTAAAGTTCATCCGATTCATTGCATTTTATCATTGTTTGGTTTTTCGAACGATCACAGCACAAGGTTTGTTTGTTGATAAATTAATATTAGTTCCTCGGTATTTGTGAGATTCGCTTTGCAAGTGGAATCAAGTTTACTTCGTTTTGGACAATTTTTCTACATCAAATAATTACTTGTGGAATGAACTCATTACCATTTCTATTTCATTACTATTTGGGAAATTCTTATTTAAAAAAGGCCATTACTATTTCTTGTGTGGGAAATTCTTAGAATTGAGTAAGCAAACGAAGGCTACAAGAAAGGATTCGCACCCTGAATTGTCACCGGGAAGAGACCGGGACGGACCGTTTCGTCCTTTTCAGGACTCATCAGCCAGCCAAACTCCATCGATAACAGACTCAGAAGGTGCGAGGGGTTGTTTTTGTTTTTTATTTAATTTTTGGTTAGGATTTCTTCGGGGGAATTCCCGCTCTCTGGAGCGAGACCCGGGATACTAACCCCTCGCGCCTTCTGAGTCTGTCATCGGTGGAGTTTGGCTGGCTGATGAGTCCTAAAAAGGACGAAACGGTTCATCGCAGTCTTTTCATGGTGACAACTCAGGGTGCGAATCCTTTCTTGTAGCGTTGTTTCTTCGTTTGCTTACTCAATTCTTTGAATCATCGGGCACGTTAAATTTGTTTTCATTCATGGGAAATTCTTGTTTGACTATTTGACTTACTATTTCTTATTAGTTAGCAAATTGACGCAAAGTCGTAACTAGCATATCTACGTACATTTTGCGTAAATATGCTGTAAGTTATGACTACTATTGTTTCAGATTATCACGTGATTCACTAATTAGCCTACTTTACGAAGGAAAGTTAGGCTTATAAAATCGTAATGTCCATGTAGATTCAGACATAAAATCAATCAATATGTGATTGTGATAATGTACATGCTTAGATTTGACTTAATGTTAGAATGGAGTTTTAATTGATTTTGAGCAAACGGAATGTCTGAAGGCAAATGATTTGTGTTTACAGATTTTTACAATTTACAAATAAGCTGCGTTTTGTGTTGTATTGTTTCCACTGCCTTTTAAAAACAAAATCCCTACATTAGAAGGAACGAATGCTTTAACCTGTGGTCCCTGATGCTGGTTGAGATCACTGCTTTAAAACCACTGTTTTTCCATTATTTATCCGTTTTTCGACAACCGTTTACAAGTGGCAACGTTTTCCGCTACGAATGACGATAAGTTTCCGAATTGTTCTAGGTTGTTATTTACATGTTGGTTTTGGTTCTGTTTGCCAACTGCTTTTACTACAGATCGGGTTAACCTCGGAGCAGTGGCAAATACAGAGCGGTCATGCAACTGTGGTCGAAACAACAGATGGCGCTTAATGGCCCTGTTCCCACGAAATAGGCCTTTAATGTACTCCATCGTTATTAAATTTTATTACATATGACTTATTTAGTAAGCCTCTCCTTTTCTATTTTTTAATTTACGCTCCGGGAAATTTATAGCATATTATCAGCTAACTTTGTAATCATTCCACAGAACAGTTTTCAAACAGGCCACTCGCGTGTAACAACAGAGCCAATAGCAGACAATCGTCATCAGCCAAAGTTATCCAATCTTAATAGAGAATAATTCTGTAGATAATGTAGAAACAAGCGTCTCATTTTGAGTAAATAATAAATAAGAATATTAATCTAATTTTAACAAATCCTATAAAAAACAATTAACAATTGAAATCAAATTTAACAATAAACAATTCAAATAAACAATTAATTTAAAATTAATAATTAAAAACAAGTACAACAATGAAAACAAATAAATATTCGTGAATAAACATGTGTTTATTAATTAATTGTTTACTTGATTTCAATTGTTTATTGTTAAATTTGATTTCAATTGTTTACTTCACGATGTAAGATGTCGCTAAAGAGATTTTGTTGTATTTTGTTTTGTTAGGAATGAGAAATACGATTTTTCTTCTTCCTTTTATGTTTTTGTTTTTTCGTTATTTAAATTTTTAAAGATATGGGATCTTGAGAAAGTCTTCGAAATAAAGGACGAAATATTGAAGTTATGTTGATGGAGTTTGAGTTTGATTTCGAGTTCTTTAGATGATAATGAAGATATAGAGATGGTTACACAACTTTTTTCTTCTTCTGAAAAGAGCAAAAAACGAAGGCACAACACATAAGAGGAAAGGATTCGCACCCTGAGTTGTCATCGGGAAGAGACTGGGACGGACCGTTTCGTCCTTTTTGGGGTCTCATCGGTCCGTCCCAGTCTCTTCCCCGATGACAAACTCGGGATGCGAATCCTTTCCTCTCTTGTTATTTGCGTTGTGCCTTCGTTTTTTGCTCTTTTCATTGAATCATCAGGCACGTAAAATCTTTTTTCATTTATAAAAGTTTTCCTGTTAAGCAAAATACGAAAACACTTCTGTCCTCTATTCGTACTCAAAGAGACAATTTCATTTCCATTTCCATGAAACTTTCCTTATTTCTTCATCATTGAAATTTAATGCTTAATCCCACCGGCCATCGTTGAAAATTAGTAGGCTTTTCTATCTATTTTAAAAATCCTTCTAAATAATACTACTATTGTTATTTATATATTTGCATGGAAATTTGTGCTTTTGGATGAAATAAAAATTTCTGGAATGTAATTCTGTAAAAAACAAAAACAAAATAAAACGATGATTATAATAAAAGCAATGGTTTACCGTGCTTGTTCTTCTGCTTATTGTATTCTTAAACTGCATTGTTGTTGTTGTTGTTGTTATATTTGGGAGTTCAAATTAAACTGAACAACCATCTCGTGTCAATCAACTGATGAGAATTAACAATATTTTATTTTCTCTTCCTTCAATTTTCCTTAAACCAGAACTATTCTGTTCAAATAGAGCTTTTAAATATAATAATTTTCTCTTTTTGTTGCTATAGTAACGACAATAACTGCCCTGCCATCTATTGATAGAATTGGTAAAGAGCAAGCGCTGCCACAAGAACTCAGCTGGGTTGTTTTAATGGCTGCCATATAACGGCAAATAAATCGGTTCTCAGGTCTTTGCTTGGAGTTATCTCTTTGCAGCGGGGATTTCCCTGTGCGTGACAGTTTAGCGGCAGCGCTCTCTGCTGGTGGATGCTAATTTTCTGCGGGGGAAGTTGATCCCGGTGCCAATGGTTGTGACCCGTTTGACTTGGGCACAAACATAAACATGTCACGAGGCGCTATAGGCGATGGACCTTCCATTATGAATGAACGCTATTACGACACAGACACTTGTTAACACCTGCGCGGTTGCCTTCCCACCATTCACAAACAAAAGGGAAAAAAGGTGGCCATTAAATCAAGCTCACGAAATACAAACAAATGAAAGACGGCGCGCCATTTAAATAAACATAATAAAAACGAATTCCCGCCATCAGAATTACAATGTATTATAACGTGAAACTGTTACTAATCTGTTAATGCCCCTGAAATTGATTTATAAAACTATTATTATTAGTCTACCTCTTTAGAAACTTTTTTCAAAGTCATTAATCAGTAAATTATTGCTTTTTATCATTATTATTTTCTTACTGTATTAGATGAAAAATTTTATCCATTTGCCACTGGGTAATCTATTATCGCACTGGCGAGGGGTGGGTGGGGGGATTTTTTATTTTTTTATTTTTGGTTGAACGACTACGACCATTTCAAAATCCTGGGTAAGCCCATGTCGCATTTCTATATAATTCACGATATATATTACTTGTTATAATTCAATTGTTCCTTTAACTTATTAACTTTAACTTTATTATTTATTAACTTTATTACCGGTGCTTTTATTACTTTTCCTGGCGCAGCATAATCGCTTTTGCTAATGTCATAAAACCCAATTAACAAACTCACTCAATGCTAAACTTCACAATTCTTTTAATATACAGTAAACTCCCGATTATCCGTGGAATTGGGTGCGCGGCAACAGCGGATAATCCGAAATAGGACGAAAAAGAACGAAAATCAACACAAAAATGCTTTTAACATTAAATTGGCATTTACATTAAAATTGCAATACATACAGTTACAGTACATACTTTATAAACAATTATTTTATTTTAAATGATTTATTTATTTTTAAATTTTATTATTATGGGAAGGCTCTCCCGTAATTTACTGTAACCTGCCGGCCTAAGCTCCGCCCACAAGATCGTTCTTTAAATTGTTTGTCTATAATTGTCTTCACTTACTTTGTTAGCATCTTTTATTGTTTACCTTTTCCTAAATTTTTTTTTTTTTTTAATTCCGAAATTTATTGTACAGTATAAAAAATGGAAACAGGAGAGGTCCGCGGATAATCGGGAGTTTACTGTATAGTTCGTCCACCAAGACTTGAGACTTAGCCACGCCTCTTCAAACGAAGAAAACATTTCACAATAGGAGTGAGGGTTGTAAAAGAAAAATTTGGGAAAAAAAAAAAAACAAAAAAAAAACAAGATTAGGAAATTTTTTAAAAATATTTACTATTAAAGATATGGAATGTCGTATTTTATATCATCAATTCCTCTGTTATAACCAAGAAACAAAATCTGTGCATTTCCCCTGAAAATGGAAAACTATCACACTTATCCCTCAAATGACTTCTTGGAATCGTCGCCTACCACGTGACATAGGCGTGGCTAAGTCTCAAGTCTCGGTGGACAAACTGTATTTGGTATACTGCATTCAAATGCATTATTTAATGAATTAGAAAAAGAAATATTCAAATGAATGAATGTTTCTTTTCTTAAAGGAAACTATTTTTTATCAATTATTAAAATAATAATATTAAACAGATAGTATTTGATTTCTTATTTGTCTTAATTATTATTATAGAATTATTATAAATATTTTCGATGTTATTTACATTTCGTTGATGTTCTTTGTTGGTTTTTTTGTTTGTGTTATTTGCTTTGCTTAAATTACTTGATCTTGTTGTTTAATTCGGTCTTCTTTATTTCGTAATCTTTTTCATTTTTGATTCGGATTTTACTTTATTCTCACGGATTTTAATTTCTTATTATTTTTGAACTGTCTATTATTATATATCTAAAGGCAGGTATAGTTCGTTTTGAAATGCGAGACCCACGACAACGATGCTACTCCGACCTGTTTTTCTTTTAGTACAAAAAGATATTTTATTTCTGCATTAGTATTTATTCTTTCCATAATTCTTTCCCGAAAAGCGCAAATAGAACGCAGCAACTAGTAAACTAACACTATAAAAAGTAAACATCCCATCTTCCTCGCCCCTATTTGGAAGAAATCGCGGGAGACCTGACGCATGCGCAAAAGCGCTGAAGGCTCTCGTAAACGAAAACGGACTGTAATTGAATTTAATATTGGTACATAAGATTAAGAATTACTAATAATCTGGGTTGATCATACCTTTCGCTTGTACCAAACAGGACGCAAACCACTCTCACGTTGTCATTTGTTATATATTACACCTGAGATAAAGTCCTGCAGGCAGCCACAATCTGGTTTCGATGAGTTTTTTCTGCAACTGTTCAGCTAATGAACCGAACACAAAACCCTTTTTCTTTCGTGTAATTGTATCTGCTTTGAAACACTTCTCTTAGTGTTAATTAAAACTTTTGTTAGGGGAAGGGGGATACATTAACCTTGTCATCTCTTAATAACTCTGTTCCCACACGTCTAAGAGTAATTAAGTCACAAGGACCCTCCAATGAATCTGTTCCACTGAGAGGCTTCTTTTTTGTTTACTGATATATTTTTTTTTGTTTCCTCTTGAGAGACTGGGGATTGTTTTTATGTGATGCAGTGGGAGGGACACGAACACTCCAAAATGGAGAACGTGGGCAGGGAAGGATTAAAAAAACTGACACAACAAGGATCAGGGGAACGAAGCAGTGAGGGAGTAATAAAAAAAAAAGGCTTATCTACTCACAGGAACTAAACAAATAAGCCCACCCCCACTTAAGGTAAGGGGTAGAAGGGTTCTAGTCGATTTAGTTCCTAATGCAGTTAAAATGGTAATTGGGTTTTATTAACCTTAGCTTCAATCTCATTATAAAATATATTAACTTTCCAATCTATTTTTACAAAACATTAGAATTACAGTTGGTTTACAGGAATTCATAGTTAAGTTCTTTGATATAAAAAGTGTATTTGAAACAACTGACAGTATATTATAATTTTCAATTATAAATCTACAATTAAAAAAAGGAAACAATTGTTGGGTATGTGTCTGTCTGTTAAAAATGTTTAGCATACTCCTCAACATGCTACAAACTTGAAATTTGGTATGTGGATCGATTCCGTAGTGTAAGCGATGTAAAACGTATAAAAATACACTTTTTTATTGGGGTGGGGGTTAAATGACCATGAAGTGTGTGGCGGCAACCCGCAATACACCTGAGTTAGAGGTCTGTGATGCTTTCACCTGCGTGGCGGAAGATGTTAGGTGCCATTTGCTTCTCGGAGTTTCAATAGCTTATACGAATTTAACACTAATTTGTAACTATTATTTAGAATATAACATTAATTGGTAATGATCACGTGATGTTGTATCAACTGGGGAAGGTTCAAAGTGATAGGGTGTGAAGAAGTCCACAACGGGCTGGGAAGTCATATATTCTCCGATCTCGATATTGATTTGCTAGATAAATAAGCGTTTGTATAATGTTACGTACTCAAGGCTTTCGGAACGAAGCGAATGTAGCCGGCTAGTATACTACACATTATTTGAGGCTAAAATGTATGTACATGTAACTTATTCTTAAATTGTTTATGAATTTTCCGATTTAATTGATATTATATATATATTGAAGCTATGTTTAGTTACTTATTTAATTAATTCTTATTTTCTGTTATATTGTAAACTGCATAACATACGAGTATCTTAATCACAATCTCCAGTCGTTATATACCTTTTATATAATCTATCTCATATTATCGATTATATAGTCTATAATCGTCAAACCCTGAACAAAAGACTATCTGTTGAAACTTTTTCTTTCTTTCAATCCTTTCTGATTTATTTTGAAGGCAATGTATTTGCTATTAACTCAATTTCCCAATTTATTATTAATTATTATTAAAGATAATTACTTAATCGATAATTGATATTTAATTATTATTAATCTAAAAGAAAAATAAGAGAAATTATGTATCAAATAAAAACAAATGTTTTTCGTTTCAGAAAACTGATTTTTTTTTTTTTTTTTAAATTGTTTAAATTGAAAGAATCCCTACTATAAAAACATATAATTCAAGCAATTATATCTGAATATTCATTTTTATGACTTCAAAAACGACTTAAGAAATGAAGATAATACTGAAGAAATTAGATAAAAATGAAGATTTTTAAATGAAGAAATTGCATGGAACTTAAATTTTTAATTAAGTAACATTAAAAGACTTGAAGGAAAAAATATCAATTACATATCATTAAACATTACAAATACCAAGGATAAGAAAATTCATTGATATAATATTTTCAAGCTTCTTAGCCTATATTATCATGAAAATCACAAATAACAAATAATTATTTTGTGAAAACAATTTGCTGTTGATTATTCGGATGTTTTCGTAGTGAGATATTACTACTGCTTCTAAAAGTAATACGTAGAGAACGAGTTGTATATTAAACCTTAATAGGGCTCTCACACTTGAAGTAATATTTATTCAGAATCTGCTATTTCTTTTCGAAAAGCAATACACGTTTTATTGCTATTGTTATTATTTATTTACTTATTTATTTATTCATATATTTCTTAGTTATTTTAAATTACATTTCAGTCCCGTAGGAATTCAAATTCCTATCAGCAGGTGCTGTTATTTATTATAATACATAATAATGATATTAATAATAATACTAATAATAATAATTAAAATATAAAAGATATATCCTTTCGATTCCTGATTCAATGTTATTTCTTCTACACTAGATAATGAAGTATATCATAAATCAATTGATCTTTCATTAAGGACGCTAAAATTGCCTAGGAATTGCCTAGAAAGAATATAACTCTTGTTGCAGGATTACTTTTGTCAGAATCTGTGCAGTGGTTGATGGCTCCTAATATTGTACTGATGTATCTGTAATCTATTCTAATGGGCTATTTGTATAGACACTAAGAAACAAAGCTTAATGTGCAGATGAAGTGGAGCTTGATGAAGATGATGAAACGGCCGTCTCAGACTCCACTTCATTGACAAGCTCTTGGCGTGAATTTTGTTTTTGTTTTGTTTTCATTGTCTGCATGATGGGTAATTCAAATTTTCTTTAGTAAATAATTTGTATTTTTAAAATTGAAATTAGACGAGAATTAAAACAGTTCCGTTTGAAAAATAAGCACTGTTTCACAGTTCCTTAATGTCTTAACGATATCGTACATCAACTTAATTATAAAAAATTACATAAATTTTTATAATTAAAAATAGTTTTATTATTAAATAGTAATAGTTTATTATTATTAATATTAACAAATAAATAATAACAAAAAAAGTTTTAATGTATCCAAACATGAACCTTAACATTTTTAAATCTTTATTTCTTTTAATATTACCGAAATCTTTATTATTGTAGGCTTATTATCAAAAACTAATTTAAATCGAAAAATATAAATTCGAGCTTATAAACATTTTCATTTGAATGATCAAATATAGTAAGGAAGAAAATTTTGGAGCTCGGATAGCCCCCCCCCTCCCCCACGCCCTTAAATATGCCACTGTGCACAATATTTGTCAATCTAATATATAACTAACAAATAGACGGAGATCGGCTACAGTTATAAAAAACATGACAAATATTAATTTCCAGTCGTTACACTGGGAATTCTATTGTTTAATTCAATTCTTTGGGTCTGAATTCCCACGAAAACGGTTTTTGTGAAACTGAAACCCTTTTTTTCTATTGGTCGCTTGTTTTAAGTGGATGTCACAACCCAAAATAAAGCACATTTTACGGATGTCGGCAAAAACTGAAAGGAAAACGGTCCAGAAAAAAAGAAAACATCCAAATTGGGACGCGTGCCGCCATTAATAGTCTAACCCCAAATTCACCCCCCTTTTTTTTATTTCACCCTTGCCCCACGGGTTTCTTTTCTCACCTATAGCCTGCCCTGATGGGAGGGGGGTGTACACTAATGGGACTTCTACGTTTTTCCCTATCCTTGTGGGGCTAGACACACGTTACCGGGTTTTTTTAATGGGGGAAAAAAACACTCAGTCTACCCCTTCTATTACAATGGAAGAAAAGGATAAAAAAAAAAGAATGAAAGGGGGAATAGATTCGGAATATACATTAAAAAAAAAGAAAAAAAAGTGTATCCGTATCCAGGTGCTTGGCAGCATAGCCAATGCGACAAATTAAGTTAGTTTCTGCGAACGCTGTCTGCGTTGCCCGCAGCTGCTAAGACCATGACCAATCCAATGGGTAAATTTAGTCAAATATCTTCTCAATTGCGTCTTTCTACCTCAGTCCACCCTTTGAAACCATCGGATTCAGAAACACTTCCAAGACTTCTCTTTTGCGGAAACAAGAAGTTAGGGTCTACTAAAAAAGAAACAATACTTTAAGAAAATATATCTGTTTTGCATCTCATTGTTGCACTTAATCGTAAAGCTATTGAAGAAAAACAGGAGAATTGTAACGAAAGTATGAAACTCTTTATTGGCACAAGACTTCAAAAATTGTGAACGAAAGTCCGTGATTATGAAAAGCACTGGAAATGGTTTCACATTTGAAGTTTTGGCTAATGGTTTACGAGAGAAAAAAATAACGTTTTGAAAAAATTTTTCATTTATTAGTTGTTTGTTAGTGTATTTGCCAATAATTACCGTTTGCTCGTTTGGATAATCCCGGCTAATCTGATCGTCTCAATCATGAATTAAAAAAAAAATTATCATTTAAACATCGGCATACTTGAGAGTAGCGCAATGCGTTTGTGAGACTAGTGCACTGCATTTAGTAAATTTGAAAAATGTTTCCTATTTTAAACCAGGTAAGCTCATTTTTAAAATTTTTCAATATTAACATCCCACTAGAGGGGTCATACCTCAACTAATCTAACCTATAGTTAATCGACACACACGCTTCGCTCTGGCGCTGTTAACGTTTCGCACCAAAGCTTGAGCTCATACTAAGTTAAATATTTTTCCTCCTTATTTGTATTATTTACATTGTTAATACTTAAGTAATTTGATTGAAAACCTTTCAAGCGATTATAAAATTTTTAAAGTATGTTTATTTCGTAGGAGTAATGAAGCTTAAATGTTAGTAGTAATGAACAGGTAGTGAGCACCGTCCTATCGCCCTTAGATCCAAGAAGTGTGCGCTAATCTCACGACAGCAAAACATCGAGTGGCGTTTGTTTTTTAATTGTTTTTAATTTTTTTTACTCCCTCTTTTGTTGATTTTCTTAGGCTTCAGCCTTCGAATCCCGAGAAATGGGGTTAAGTTGAATTGAAATGAAAGCTTTTGTTATGACTTTCTAAGATTCGATTTAAACGGATGGAGAACCAACGTTTGGTTTAATTAAAAGGTAATATTCCAAGAAAATGAATTCAAAAAAAAAAATCAATATTCTTAAAGAAAAATAAGTTTTAACGTTTAACGAGGTTTAAACAGGAAAAAGAAATCAAAGAGTTCGTACCCTGAGCCATCACACCAGGAATCTGAGAAGCCTTATTAGTTTACCTGTGATGATAGGTCCACAGGTAAATCAATATTTTTCTTAAAAATCAATATTTTTTTATCAATAATAATATCATAATATCAATTATTTCCATATCTGTACACATTTATTAGTTTTCCATATTTATTTATTTTATATATATAATTCAGAAGGAAACATTGTTTCTCAATGGAGGCATGGATCTGGAAAAAAACCCTGCAGTGAAACCAATCACAAATTCATATTTACGACCGTAAATTTAACTTAACTGTAGAGGTTTCTTTTTCGTGTAAATCAGAAATTCACACACAGAGATAAGCATCTGTTGCAGACAGGTAATGTTTAGTGGAGAACACTGCGTAGTCGTTATGCACTAACATAATCGACTTGACTACATTAGGACAAAGACAGACAGTAAATGGATGAGGTACAAATACCGAACGACATAGTAATCGATATCTTTATCAATGTTAAGCACATAAAGCTATGAAAACGTTAAAGGGTCATTCCATATCAAATCATCCAGAAATTTTAGGAAATGTCACCCACCCTCACAGAAAACTTTGAAATTTTGTATAATTGAAGTTTACCTAGATATATGAACATTTCCAAAATTTAAATGTTGCAGGTTAAGTAACTTTTCAGTAATGGTCTCAAGAAGTTACATGGATCCAGGAACTCAGGTGTTCCAAGGACGAGCTCCTTGATAATTTAAAAGTGCAATAGTTCCTACAGTTTTTGCAGTAGAACCTTGATTATTTTTTTAAATTAAAGAGGAATGTTTATATTTTTATGTTCTTGCTTCTTTTATTGAGTAATCATAAGTTTGTTTTTAGAAAAAAAATGTAAATATTTTTTTTCAAATAAATTCGATACCTGGGCATTGTATTTTTTTTAAGGTATTGCTCTATCATAGATTCCTTTGAAAATTTTACAATATTATTATAAATCCTTCTTTATGTCACACAAAAAAAATCAGTTTGTAGAAATGATGGGAAGTGTAGAAAAAACGCTATATTGAAAAAAAAAAATTAAATTGATAATTTCTGACTATCATGTCACCTGTAAAATGAGCACCATAAAAAATATATATGAACAGAAGCGTCTTGTTTTAAGTAATTTAGCTGAAATGTATTCTCTCTATAAAAAGAAGTATCCTGAAGACAAAGTAGGATTTTCAAAATTTGAATCTCTTCGACCAAAACAGTGTATACTCGTAGGATCATCAGGAACACCTACCATATGTGTCACCACTTACAGTCAAAATGTTAATTGCTTCTAAATTCTATTTCTATTAAAGTAACATACCATGATCTAATAAAGACAGTTTCTAACATAACAAATACTCGTAGCAAAATACAGAATATATTAAAGTATGAAAATCCAAAAAATAATTACGGCCTTAGAAACAATAACAGGATTTTAACGAAACTGTTCAGCCAGTTAAATCCTGAGATATATAATGTAAAAAATATCGGAAAATTAAAAAATCTTCTAATAGAAAAAATAATCAATGAAAAAATAATTTGGAACATATAAATGAAAAAGCTAAAGAAACTATATCTTTATATCTTGTTTTATTTTATATCTTATTCATGTTGCGCTTGTTATTTTTACATAATATTTTAATTCACTCTAATTAGGTACTGTTCTTATTTTTCATATAATATTTTTACTTCACTCTAATTATGTACTGTTCTAATTTTTTTTTTTGTAATATTTTTACTTAATGTATTCTTTATTATCTATCATACTTAACTACTCTCAGCACCTACATCACAGGTACGTGAGTTTACCTAGTAGGACTGTAATGTTTAAATTTGCAAGAAATAAATAAAAAAAAAAAAATAAAATAACCGAGCCTGTATGCTCCTTCTGTGCAAAAAATGCCCCCCCCCCCCTTCCCAGTTCTTTACTTCAAACACACTTAAAAAATGAAATAGAAAACTATGATCCTGATGTGATGGTTCAGTACAGTCAATGGGTATCAACTCGGCTGTCCTAAGGTAAAAGGAAGTAACTGCACATTTTCTGATTTTTCGTTTTCTGCATTTTCTACGTAAGGAAGTATCTACACATCTTCCAAAGCAATTTGGTAATGATCTGCTGTTAAGTATGTCCCCTATTTCGATGATCAAAGGTAGCAACTGACTCACAATATGCTTATATCTACGGTCAAAGGCAGCAAATAATCAGTTTTCAAATTGCTAGTTGCTTCCTTTTACCTTAGCACGGCCCAACTGATAGAATGACTTTAAATGTTCAAATCACCACTCTATCAGAATTCTGTGACACACTAATTAAGAAAATTGAAACACTTACTCCACACTCTTTTATTGCTCAATCACAGTCTGATTATCTGAAAATGAAGAAAGAAAGTTCATTAAAATTAACACTTGATAAAGGATCAGTGTTAATTTTAATGGATTTCAGTGAAAATCTCCATTTTGTTGTTCAAGATGAAGTACAGGGGTACCATTGGAACAATGGTAGCTGCACTCTTCACACTGTTGTTATGTATTACAAAAAAGATCAACAGTTGCAAGCAAAAAATTTTTGTATCATTTCTGATGATCTATAACATGATGTGGCCCTTGTGTATCAGACTCAGAAGACAGTATTGAAATTTTTGAAGTTTGAATTTCCTGAAATTCCACTTGCTTATGCTGAATATTTCTCTGACGGATGTGCTGCACAATATAAAAATTGTAAGAATTTCAGAAATATCTGCTCCATGAATACGATTTCAATATAAAGTGCAGCTGGTCTTTTTTTTGCAACCAGCCATGGCAAATCTCCCTGCGATGGTATTGGTGGCACTGTCAAAAGACTTGTCACAAAAACAAATTTGCAAAGACTATATAAAGATCGAATACTTACTGCATCGCAGGTATTTGAATTCTGTCGGGAAAACCTACAAGGCATTTCAGTTTTCTGTTTCAAAAGATGAAATGGTTCAAGTCAGAAATTTTCTTTCCCACGCTTTGAAAGTGCAAAAACTGTTCCTGGAACACGATCTATGCATCACATTATACCACTATCACCAACCAAGATTGGAGCAAAAAGGCTAAGCTATGATACTGATTTTAGTATCATTCATGATTTCTCTGCACTTCCGCCACTGATGCCATTATGCTCTGTGCAGCCCAACTGCTATGTTGCATTTGTATATGACTCTTCTTGGTATCTGGGGATTGTTGGGAAAGTGAATGGTGTAGAAGGAGATGTTACAGTAAGGTTCATACATCCTCATGGACCATCCCCGTCCTTCTATTGGCCTGATAATGATGTTTGTGATGTCCCATTCTCACATATTCTATTTGAAGTTGAAATCACCACAGCAACAGGCCATACTTATTCTCTAAACAAAAAGTCTTCTAGATTGGTGGAAGAAAAGTGGTCCTCATACAAAAAAATATTAAATGTGAAGCATTAAAGCATCTTGTCATATATATATTTCCAAATGAACTTGAATGCAGATACATATCTTATATAATGTACGAGTATATTTTATAGTTTGTAGTTTTGTTTTATATTGCAATTTTTTTTACATTTGTATATTTTTATGCTCACTTATGTTGTTAATGTTTCTTGAGTAGTTAACAGTATTTCTATTATTGTGATATTTTTGGAATGTTAATGGCTGAATGAAAATGTTTTCAAAATTCAAGATGAATTTTTTTTTTGTGAGTACCATTCATTTCTCAAAATTGATTTTTTTTTTTGTGAAGCAAATTTACTACTTGCAGATCAGTTTCTAATTTTTTCAATGATTTTTAGAGGGGGGCAAGTGTCCAAATTTTTTTTTATAAATTTAACCAAAAAAAAATTAATCTATAAAATTTTTTATGGCCAATTCTTTCACAATTTTTTTTTTGAGAGTACCATTCATTTTTTAAAACTGATTTTTTTTGTGATGAAACTTTACTATTTATAAATCACTTTCTAATTTTTTCAAGGATTTTCAGATGGGGGCAAGTATCCAAATTTTTTTTT
>JAFIDM010000007.1:25707326-25719191 GCA_023159025.1 Thereuonema tuberculata | reverse complement strand
ATAATAGGCTAAAAAAATAATCAAGCAATGATGTAAAATTTATTAAAAGTATTCTAAAGAAGAAAACTAGAAATTTATTTAAAGTTTGTATTTTTCTTTCTTTCTTATTTTTACTTCATTTTATTTATTATGTGTTTTTTTTTCTTCTTTTATTTAGCAGAGTTGATCAAATCCTAACTGAGGTGATGCCTTTAGAATACAATTAGCGTCTTATTGTGAAGCCACAACCACGGAATTCTCTCTCTTGACAAACAAAAACCAGATAATCTTAAGCCTCTGGGATTAAGATAACAATTTGGTTGATTCAAGATTAAAGACAGTTCATAAAGATAAGATAATCTTTCCATTTGGAATTACGTAAGATCTAATGCGTTTACACCTTAAGAGTTAACTAAGATTAGCACTAATAAAAGCAATGGATTAAGGGACATTAACGAAAACCAAACTAAATAATCAGCAGTGCTAATTAAAACAAATCAATGGTTAGGTTATATTTAATTTCACTTTGCTAAATATGGTTTTAAACTACATCGATTTACGTATTCGCGATTGTAAGAATATTCGATATACAGGAAGTGATGAACTGTTGTTCACAAGGTAGCTGCTTCTGGTACTTCTGGTTCTAACAATGAATTTTCGTATTTTCTCCAAATGCTCCAATAACCTTTACAGTGATAAATAATTGATTTTGAGTTCTATGTCCAATGATGGAAACACAAGTATTGTTTCTATAAGGATAAACGTTCTTATCAAATACGAAATACTAAATCCCCAACAAAAATTCCTCTACTACATATTAACTCAAAATTACTATAAAATAATAGAATTGAAAAACAGAAAAAGAGAAACAAATGTCACCCTCAGGGACAACGGAAAAATTACAATGGATTATCCTTTCATAAATATGGAGAACGTCATATTAATCACTTATTAGAAAAGAAAAACAATAAATAATATAAATAAAGATAGAAAATTAGATCACACAAAAATTTTAATATTTTAAAAAACAAATAAAAATGGTTAATAATAAACGCTCGAAGAAACACAAATATGATTATGATTAAAATGAAACAAATATGATTACGAAATGTATATATGATTAGATACATTTGTATGTACAGGTATGTGAATAAAGATATATGTATATATTCGTTGATATGTGTATACTGTATTTGACATTCATATTATTTTGAACTATGTTCTGACTATAACAAGGAGGAGTTGTTTTTTGTAAGCAGCCTGGTAATTTTCAATTTCCCTCTTAATGAAATTGTCATTGTATGCATATGTTTGTAAACGTATATATGTACATGAACATATACAACAAAATAATAGAAACAAAACTAACAAATATTATTGAACATTACCATATACAAAACATGTATTAATAATATAAAAAAAAATCACCAGAAGATTGTAAACTGATATATTCAGTCACTCTATGTATAGACTTCTGTGTGTGTATGTGAATGTAGGGCGTCCCAGGAGGAAAGATCAATATTTTGGGATGTGATAGTATAGGTCATTTTAAGCAAAAAAGTTCCTATGAACGAGTGTCCTATTCCGAATGGTTCCAAGATAATTGAAATTTGGCACAAGATTGTCACTGCGCCTGCTGGTCATTGTTTTCCTTCTCTTCCAAGGCACTGCACCAAGATTTCCAGACGCTGAGATGTTCATGAGACGATTGCTCGCTCACATAATGAAAGGAACGTCATGATGAACTCAGACAAGCAACACGTCATGTTCTCACAAGAGTTGAGAAATGTATTGATCTTGCCTGTGGAATTTTTTAAACTTTATTATAAACTGTAAGAAATGTTTAACTTGACCAATAAATATTAGAAACAGTATCTCTTTGTTATCATTCATTTTGAAACGGTACATTCAAATAGCAACATCTCGGAAACAATTCGGAATAGGACACTCATTCATAGGAACTTTTTGGCTTAAAATAACCGATACTATCACCTCCCAAAATATTCACTTTTCGTCCTGGGACACCCTGTATATGTATATATGCACTGTATATTTTTGTGTGTGTGTGATTGTATGTATATGTATGTAGGTTTCTATATGTATGTGTTTGTGTGTATATATATCTACACATAACAATAGGTTTTTTGTTTGTCTGTTTATCTCTATAAATATATGTTATCTTAGAAAAAAAATAGGCATCATGAAGTAACATGTATGTATGTTACTTAGTCTGTAACTAAATAAGTAAATATAATATAAATATGTAATCCTGTCTTTCAGTTTTCTATTTTTCTATGTCATAATTTTTTATACAATATTTTTTTATGATTGTATTTTAGATATAGACAACAAATCGATGGTGAAGATATTGAAAAAAAAAAAAAGCTTGTAAGTCAAACTAATCTCAAAAATTGAAATATTAAGATAGAAAAAAATAAAAGAATGATTCAGTCTATAGTGTATTATAGAGTATGTCTATAAGTGATCAATACATGTCTAGAATTCCTAAAAACAAGACTTGATTCTTACCAATGCAATATTATACAAGAAAACTTGGACAATAATAAAAATGCAGAAAATAAAATAATTGGAATTTAAATGAACATAGAAAAAGAACACATTAGCAATAGAATCATGAACCAATAAACATATGTGGATCAGACAATAAATTAAATACAAAAAGAAATAACTTACCTGAACTTGTTTAAGTGGAGGACAGAAGGTGACCAGAATGGCTTCATATGGACGGAGGTAGTGAAAACCTAAACAGATCGAAGGAGGAAAGAGTGGAAGATAAGCAATGGACGCAGAAGGAACATAAATGAAAACTATTAACTGATTAATGATTCGTTTACCGCGAAATATCGTTGAAGAATTTTAAACAGATGGATGAAAATGGAAGGAATATATTTTTGTTTTAATATATAACGAAGAATTTTATTGTAATGATTAATGATGTGTTACTGGAATAACGTAATAACAGACTGCGACCCTTTATAGAGTCCCACATATCCAATAACCAGAAACCTACAAAAGAATATTTCAATAGATTCCCTTAATATCCTCTTTCTTCCTTCCTACTTCACATCTACCAAAATTTAACTATAAATTTTTATAGATAGTTTTTTAAAGATATTTTACTAAGTTCCAAAATTAGGAAGAAAAAGAAGATATTAACCATAAAACAGCGATTTTTATATTTAATCAATAATAAACAAATATTTCAAAAATCAAAATTCTGCTTTTTGTGCGTCAAGAAAACTCTTAACATTAAAGAAGTGAAGCAATTAAAGTTATTTAAATAACAGTTTAAGAAAACCATGACAATTCTTCATCTTAGTTAATAAAGGTACTTTATGTTAACTTCCATTGTTGTCAGTCTAAATGAAGAACCATCATTATTAAAAATAGGCTACCTTAACTTATGTATAAAGTCATATTCACGCGTTAGATAAAAATAATTAGTAAAATAAGAGCTCAGACAGGTACCACTCGTCTGAACGTTTATCTATTTATGATTAAGATTATATTTTTACCAATTAAAACTCAGGTAAAGGTCTCATTTTAGGAACGCCATATTAAGGATTCATCAAAACCTTCTACCTCCAATTACTTTCTTATATACGTTGTTAGTCAGGTAAATTACATAACATAACATGTATCTACAGTACAACAAGCGATGGTAATCAGACAAAGATGCCTACCTTACTAAAATTATTGGATTACATTTGGGCTTCGAGTTTCTTACAAATTTAATAGCAAATTTCTAACAAATTTTATTCTGTATTACTATTTTTCTTAGGATTTTTAGAACGCGAAAGTGAACTCTGTATAATATTGTTTGAAAACATTACTTCAAGCGCCTTATGGATTTTCCGTAACACCTTGCTAGTGACATAATTTTAGCTTCCCACTCAAATATAATTCAGACAACTACAATTTTCAGTGAATTTCCAAAAATCCTTCAGAAAAGAAGCTTCGAAAGTAGGAATTGAAAACATTTTCAAATTCAAAATCTGGATTTTTATGGATTCCAGTCGCAGATTCATCCATACCAACCATCTTTCGCATTAAACGGATTTGACATTGAATAAAGACTGTCGTATTCTCATTAATCTATTATAATATCCAGTGGATTTGGATTATAACACTATTAAACGGACATTTATCTACTAACCTATAATTATTGGATACAAATCACAATGTTTATAGCAGAAGCTTCCTTGGACTCGGTGCAAGTTCGGGGTTCTCTAAATCCGGAGGAACAAACAGTCTAAAACGGAAAAGATTTCGTAAACCGAAATAATTTTAAATTGATATCGTCATTATTAGTTTCAAACACAGGAAATTTCCTTTTTAATTTAACCACTTTGTTTATTTGATACTTTTATTCGTTTCGTAATGAACCTATTCTCTTTGATAAATTCCTAAGGTTAGTCCGGTCCGTCCATTCGAAAATACTTATTAATTAATATCAAACTCCGTCTTAGTTCACTCGTCTTCATATTAAACTTCTTCTTATTATTTATTAAAATATAAAATAATACATATAGAAAATTTCTGAAAAATTCCCTTATTTCTTTTTCAAGCTATTTATAATAAAAGACTAACCAAGTAAGATAACCATAGAAAAACATGATATGACATATTATCGATTACAACAAATAAACTCACATCTCAACAATGGAATAACATTTTTGTATTTTAATAAATAACTAGGCCATCCCCCTGTCTCCCCCTGGTAACTATGAAATAATCCAAGAAGAATCGATTCCAAGCGATTATGAAAAAAAGTGATATTTTATTCCTTTTTGAATGAACTCATTATTTGATAGCGCGGACCATTGTTGACGGAGAGAAGCTAAATAAATGAATATTGAAATTAAAATTTTAATTTAGTAGCCTAAAATTAATGAGTTATTTTTCTTTTTTCTCTGGCTCTTCTCTCATTGCGCCACACACACACACAAAGGGAATGATAAGAAACATTAATTTGAATGTAATCCCCGTGGCCTGATGGATAAGACGACTAACTTCGGATCTAAAGGTTGCAGGTTCGATTCCCGTCGTGACCGCTTCATTACAGAAAATTTTGAAGTTCAACAATGCTCAGTTTGAAAATGTCGACTTCCTCGCAACAATGAACAATGAAAAATCGTTTTTCAGTGTTGCACTGCGCCGGACAGACGAGAAATAAAAGATTTTATATAATTAATTATATGATTTGAAGAAGTTTTTGTGATGGATGTTAATGCTTATTAACTGCAAAATACTGGAACAACAAGAGACTAAAGGTTTGAGATTTGTTGTACAGGTGGAGCTAAGTTACTCAGACTAGATCTCAACCTAAGACATAGCCATTAGAAGGAAGTTGGAAGCAGTGATGTTATGAGCAAACTGAGATAGTTAATCTAAATTATGTTTTCTTGCTGGTTGGGGCAATTCATTAACGGAAAGTAGAGTCTATTTAAAATATCTGAACTATCTGAACTAGAGAGTTCAGATAATTAGTTATTGACGTATTTAAATAATAGTCATTTAGTGAATAGAGAAAAGCAAAGAAAATTTGCCAGATTTGATTTATTAATATTGACTTGTAATCTTCTTTGTTACATTTTCGTTATAAGTTAAAACATTTTTACAAGAAGGTTAGTTAAATCCTATAAAACATTCCCTCAGCTATATATGGATTTAACATCAGACGATGTTTTCACTGCATGGTAGACATTTTAGCTTTCTTCTATAGAAAGAAATGACTTGCAGTGAAGCGTTGTTTTCGCATCGTCTAAATCCTTCTAACTGTGATTAGTGTTATTGCTACACATTGATCTCTCACCTCTGAGTGTCGGATTCGGTTCTCGTGTCCTCTGAGCATCGTGTTTTGCGGTGATGGACGATATGCGTTGGGTAGGTTTTTCTCGGGGTTCTCCCGTTTCCCCTGCACTGCTTCCACCAATCTTTCTCTCCGTCTGTCCTTTCAGTTGGGATAGCACAATAAAACAACCGTGCTAGGCTTCCATTGCTACTCACAACTGATTTATTTCTATCGGTCGTCGAATTCTATAAGCAAGCATTCGTCATTTAAGTAAGACAAATGCCTTAATTCTCGAAGTAATAACTTTTAAATCTCCTCAGTTGGTCGTTGTCTTAGTTATTTGAATCCTACAAACGACTTTTTATTTCCTAAGTTCTCAATTGCTCTTTTGTTAATGTACGTTATTTCTTAACCTTCATCAACTGTTTATACAATTTTACAAGCGGATGTCTGGTTTGCTAACTATTCTAGCTTCCTGAATTAAACTGCTTTTATAAACTAGGGACATGAATTTTTTTAATTATAAAAATCATAATATTTTTTTTTTTTTATCTATTTAGCTGCGGAAATATCGGAACCTCGTAAATATGTAAAAATATACATTAATTATATATTATAAAAGCGTTATTTTGTCTGTCATAAGACTTTACGTTTTTCCAATTTTGTGACCAAACTATAAGAGATAGATTGGTTATGTAAATGGATAAAATGTAGATCTTTTTAAGACAAACAAAATGCTACAAAAATCTTTCGAAAAAAGTTTTTGGTTTCCAAGATGGCGCCTTTTAAAGGGCCAAATTTTGACTTTTTCTCAATTTAAACGAAAAGTATAAAAGATAGAAGACAACATTAAATTGAGAAAATGTTGGTATTTGAAAGTTCTATCGAACGATGTATCACTTATTTACAAACGCTTCAGCGTTTGCAAGATACATGCAAAAATGTGAATTTTTGTTGTGTGACGCCGACCCGCAATACATCCGAGTTATTCGGAGAAGCCACAACAGGCTGGGAAGTTATATATTCTCCGACGATCGCAACATTAATTTGCTAAATAAATAAAGTTTGGTTTTTCAATGCTACATATGCAAGGGTTCCGGAGCGAAGCGACGATACCCGGCTATTATTATTAGATATTATAAAAACGTTATTCTGTCTGTCATTCTGTAAGCAAAATGTTAAATTACAAATTACTAAAATATTACTAAAATAGAGAATCTATTCATAAGAAATGAAAAGATATTAAACAACTGTCCAACTATACTGATTGGCGACGTAAATATAGATATTTTCAAAATGAATAAAAACAATGCAGTACAGAAATGCGTAAAACTTTTGTGCAATAATGGCTTCAAAAATCATCTTTACGGAACAACAAGAAACAACTGTACAATTCATGGAAATACGAAAACAAATATAGATCATATTTTCATAAATAAACATGATATCAAAACACCAGGAATAATATGTAAAGAATGAATAACAAATGACAAAATAACAGATCCAAATATAATCTATAAAGAACTAATCAATGATGTTAAGAAAACAAAATTCATGAAAATCTACATATATAAAAAGAAAAGTCCTGACTCACTCACTGACTGACTCATCAACGCCCACCCCAAACCCTTGGACCTAGAAAGCTGAAATTTTGCACAGAGGTTTCTTTTATGATTAGACAATGAATAAGGCCGGATTTTCGAAATTCTTAGGGGATAGGGAATAATCTTGCAAACTGACGATGAAGTGAACGGCGGCAACCCCAGGTGTATGGCGCCAACCCGCAATACACCTGAGTTAAGTGGAGAAGGCCACAACGGGCTGGGATGTCGTATATTCTCCAATTCTCAATATTAATTTGCGAAATAAATAAAGTTTTTTTTTTTTAATGTTATAGATGCAAGGGTTCCGGAGCAAAGCGACGGTACCCGGCTAGTTATCTATAATAGAGTAACATCTATAACAAAGTAAACGATTAAATATATAATGATCTATCCTAACGATTTTTGAAATGATGAAATTCTTAAACAATAGAAACTCCATTAAAAAATAAATAATAATAAAAAAAAATAAAAAAACCACTGCTGCACGTGAATAAACATTTACGCCTTTGAGTTCCTTCATCAGAGGGAATCGGGAACGGCCGTTTCGTCCATTTTTGGGACTCATCAGTCCGATCCTTCCTCCTCGATGATAAACCCAGGAAGGCGTGAGTATAAATGGAAGTCACCTTCGCACCCGAAGATGACTCCCGAACAAAATAAACAACAATAAAAAATAAGTGCACTCAAAAGACCTTTGACCTAAAAATCGTTTGGATTGAAAAGGCTTTTGATCATAAAGAAACTGAAAAGATAGAATAATCTAAAGAAACAAATTTAACGTGCGCAAAAATAAACATTTATGTTCACGCCTTTCTGGGTTTATCATCGAGGAAGATGGATCGGGCTGATGAGTCTCAAAAGGACGAAACGACCGTTCCCGATTCCCTCTGATGATGAACTCAAAGGAGTGAAGAAAAAACAAAAAACAACTTAAATAATTTATAGTAAGTTTGCTTCTGTATTTATTGTTACTCATGTTCCAATGCTTGCCTATGAATTGAGCTTCTTCAGACAACAAGCTCTGTCTATCTACTTATAAAGGTTTTATTACAATAACAAATTATAAATCATAGCAATAACTGTAGAGGGTTTCGCTTTCTTTTTGCGGACGATTTACCCAAATTAAAATCCTTTCGCTTTTAACTTTTAAGTGTTCTACAATTTCCTGTTCTGTGAAGACAATTCGAAATTTCTTTATGTAATGAAAGATACGTATATTAGCATTCGTTTGTTGCTAAAAATAAATAAAACATCCATACACATATTATAACTCGATTATAAACTTCGATCTGGAACTATTTTATTCGCGTTTTTAGACAATTTATTGAATTCCTTCAAGTCCTTTGCGAATAACATTAATGTTTCATTTAATATCTCAATGAGCTAATCTCAAAATAGGTGTACGGAAATATCATTATTAACTATCTAGCAATAGCCTCAAAGCGGGACTATTATTAAATCACTATTTTCTCGACTCCGTTCAGCTTCCGTTATAATAATTTCTTTTTAACACTTTTTTTCTAATCTTCATCAAAATACGTTTCACAAGCAAATAAATAAATAAACAGAGCAATGTTGCTTCTCTTCTCTTGGCCCTAAACGACCTTTTAAGCCGAGAAGAGCTTTATTCTGTGTCCCATAAATAACACCAGTCAATAAATGTCGTCCTGTGCTGAGGTGGCAGATCTTGGCTCGATTGTTAATTATTGGCATCGAAGCGGCTTCTAATAATCCCCAGTCAAAAGAACTCCCCTGATCATCTGTGAATTGCTTGGCCATTAGCCATGGGATTAGATATTCTAAAGAAAGCCCTCCGATAATTCCCGTGGTGCCACCATTTTGACGTCACTAGCAATGAATAGAGTCATTACCGATTCGTCCGCCCACAGGTAGGAAGCAACCGACCAATATTCATCCAATTTCATTTCGGGTTTTTTTTTTTTTTTGTTTTGTTTTTTTTTGCAATTATTGAATTTTCAATTTCTAAAATTATCCTAAATCCCACGCTGTAATTTTGAAGTGCATTCGTTTGTGGTAAGCAGTAATCATCGTCTGTCTTGTTCGTCCTTCGTTCCTCAACAAACAACTCCACTTCTGCTTATTTGAGTTTTTCGGCAGGGTTTTGTGCTAAAGCGATAATTCACAGACAACCGTGGTTAAAATAATTCAATTACTTTTACTATAATTCTAATATAGTTTCACTGCTAGTTTTAACGATCTCAACCAAGTTCTTCAATTTCCATATGATCATAAAACATCAAAGTAATTTTTGATGTACAGTGCAACTTGGATAATTCGAACGTTTTTAATTCGAAATCGTGGTTAATTCGAAGATTTCTCTCAGTCCCTTGAACTTCTTATTAAATCAATGTTAAAAAATCGTGGATAATTCGAAGTTCAACTTCCTTAATTCGAAGTTTTTTATAAAAAATTTCGAACCATAACGACTTTTCGGCGTTTCATCGTTAAGAAATTCGACACGTGACAACTGAAATCCCCTTCCCGTCACCGGGAAGAAATTCGACACGTGACGCTTCAGACGCCATTCGAGCTTCCTGCTGTCAGTGTCACCATGTCTTTCAGTAAACCATGCGTGTACAAGAATTTAACGTTCGCTGAAAAGGTCGCCGTCATTCCCGAGGTGGAAAAGGGTGTGAAGAAGAAATGCCCTTTATCGTCGGAGCAGAATAATCTTTTCAAGTATTCAGTGGACCTGAAATTAAAGTTAAAAGATGTAACTTCTTTAATTCGAAGTCTTGGATAATTCGAAGTTTTGTAGTGGTCCCTTCAGCTTCGAATTATCCAAGTTGCACTGTACAAGAATTTCTGTTGATGTATGTATATATATATTTTTTGTTCTTCTTAATTTAGTTTATATGCTTTATGGCAGGATATTGTAGCTGTATTGCCATGGTAGCTCTGTTTAACTTTGTCACTGCTAATGATTTATAAAAATAAATTTTTTTTTTTTTTTAAGTAAATGTGAAATTTTGTGAATGTTCACCTATTTACAGATTTCCACGTTATAAATATCTCGTGTCTCCTAACTTCATCAAAAAAAAAAGTGTAGTTGGCCTGCCAATATATGGGTACCTGCATAATAAGATCCAAAGTTAGTTATTTCAAAGGACATAGAGATAATAAACGTTTAATAATTTATGTAATTTGCATTTATATATTTAACTTGATAACATCGCATTGTGGAGATTTAGGTATTGGCACCAGAAGCATCTATGGATCCGATTTCTACAAAACTTAACAGGGAGATACCATTTAGTGATATTTATTATTAAAATTTCAGCTTTCTAAAATAAATAATTTTTAGACAAAATAACTTCATGTATACTTCTTTACTTCATCACAGTATTTCGAATGGTCTACTCGACTATTCTTCTTCAGGTTATATAACATGTATAAAAAAGAATATGTTATTCCTCCTCTTTTTACAATATTTTAAAATCATACAAACAATGAATTTCACTATTTCTTATTAATAATATAAAAGTATGATACAAATGCACAATGATAATTCTCCAATTGCTAAAAGCATAATAATGGAAAAAATTTTTTACTGAGTTTTTTCCTTCTCTTTTAAATATTTCTTAAAAATTCCCAGGGAGCTATGTGATATTTTAAGGGATTTGTTCTTATTAATACATTCTTTTGAGTTTATGTAACATGATTCTATGAGGATTCTGTCCTTCTCATCATTACATTCGTGTACCACCTTGGCTATTGGATCCGGGTTATGTCCTGATTTCATGATTTTATGAACTTGATAAATAGTGAAAGTCATTGTTTGTACGATTTTAAAATATTATAAAAAGACGAATAACATATTCCCTTTTATACATGTTATGTAACCTGAAGAAGAATAGTCAAGTAGAACATTCGAAATATTGTGATTAAGTAACGAAGAATACATGAAATTATTTTGTCTATAATGGATTTATAATATCGATAAGATAAGTATATGTTAATAAATAATTTTTATTATCATCAACATTGAGCCAAGAGAGGAACTGACAATTGGCGTGAGAACTTTTTAACAACTATATATTACGGCCAAAAGAAAAGGTGTTCTAACAGACAGCGGATGATTTAAACCTAACAGAAAACTATCAAGTTAGAGATAATTTATCGCGATTTTAATGGCACTAGAACAAACAATGCTTTAATCCAAAGAGCACATTTGTTCTAAAACTCATTAGGGAAAACAACCTGAGTAATAACATGTGCTATTTAAGTTTAAACTATCCAACAGTCTTTGAATTATCATGATTACGGAGCTTTAGTTCATTATCTATAACCTAAATATACGTTAAAGTGAGAAGCTTCCTAGGTTAAGTGGTCAATTGAATTACTGTAGGTAAGGCATGTTGATTGCAACCCAGTTTTGCTCGTACTTCTTATCTATGGGTCCAATAGATAAGAAATTTAATTAGGATTTTTCTTTTATTAACATTA
>JAFIDM010000007.1:25684589-25706016 GCA_023159025.1 Thereuonema tuberculata | reverse complement strand
TTTTTTTTTTTTTTTTTTTTTTTTTTTTTTTGTTGACTTCTTTTATTCATTTTTATTTTTGTTTAGTAATTTTTTATTTTTTTTTTGGGGGGGGGGGGGGGGGTTGGATAATTTATGATATCAACATAACGTTGAAAGGATGTTAAAAAAAAAAAATTGGAAACCACTGTTTTATGAAACTAAAATTTTCGATACACATTCTAAAGAAAAAAACATATTCACTATAAATAAAATATACCTAATCTCGTTGAATATTAGAGTTGTTGATCAATTTGTACTTTCAATTATTTGAATACCTATCTTAACTTTCTTACAAATGAACATTAATGAATAAATAATCATGCAGAATTCCATTTTTTCAGTCTACATATATAAAAAGAAAATCAAAGCCCACCCCAAACCCTTGGATCTAGAAAGCTGAAATTTTGCACAGAGGTTCCCTTTATGATGTAGACAAGGAATAAGGCCGGATTTTTCGAAATTCCCACGGGATAGGCAATAAAGAGGATTTATATTTTCGCTTTAAAGTTGCCTTATCGATATATAGGTGTGTGGCAACAACCCGCAATACATCTGAGTTATCCGGAGAAGGCCACAATTTGCTAAATAAATATATTTTTTTTTTTATGCTGTATATGCAAGGGTTCCGGAGCGAAGCGACGGTAACCGGCTAATTTACAATAAATTCTTAAAACGACTGAAATATAATGTTGTTTCTTCCTTTTTAGAGCAATAATAAATGCATTCAATTTGGTTTGGTTCTTATTGACCATATCTTACTGTAACATGTTTTTTGTCTGAACGAGAGCATCACATTAAAACAGCTGAAGGAGATTCCCTTCCAGTGTTTATTTATGATTCACCTTTAAAGCAAAGAAGCGTTTAATAACTCTTTCAAAATGATCCCCGAAGTCCCTTGTTAAAACGGCTAACCGGTTTCTATAAAATCTGGTAGGATCCAACTTACAAAGGAGACCGGGAACCTTAGACTGACGTCATACTCATATTTAATCGTTTCTGTGGCTGTGATTAAAACGCTCCAGTCTCAAGAAATGACAACAACACACGCTTTCCAATGAGAGGTGTCACATGTGTGCGGTTTTTGCCACATCGTGCTGCGGCGCGGCATTACAGGAAAACGCAAAAACACTTACTGTTGAGTGCACGGTGTCAGACTTTGTGGTTTAACCGCAGCGTTTTCTAGTTTCTCAATTGTTTTCATGTCCTTTTTTTTTATTTCTTTAAAGCTTTCTCCAACTCAATCTTAATTTTGACGTTACCAATGTTTGATAACGTTAGATTTATTGCGTGCATTCATGAGAGACTAGCACCGTGTGTGGGGAAAAAGGGGTCGAAAGAGTATTTGAATAAAAATTGTCGTCATAGATCACGGACAGAAATTGATGAAATCATCTATGAGAATTGGCTGCAGTTCGACGTAGCAGAGAGATGAGAAAGATAGATGAGAATAATTATTTATTTACCTTAATGTTTACCTGTAAACATATATATATAATTCATCAAGTGCAGAATCTGGTACAGCCAATAGGAAGTTTCGTAAGGATACATTGCCGACGGGCGTGTTACCACTTTCATGGCTTACGCTACTGCGCAAGAATACCTAACGTGATGTTTATTCACGTGTGTTCCAGTGTTCTGAAGGCATCATGGCGGTCCAGGGTGAAGAGCAATTGAGAGGTCCGGAGAGATTACATGCTGGTTCATCAATTCGACTTATATTTAGCCGAATTTATGTAACGGGGAAAATTTAACAACAGCTACAAAACAATGTTCAAAATTTCATCCATGGAATCATTCAAGTGTATCCGCCACAAACCAACGAGACCGTTACATAAGGTAAGCCAAATTAGCTGTAGGTTAGCGCGTTAAGGCATCGTCAGGGTGCAGATAATTAGCTGTAGGTTAGGTAAAGTGAGGCATCGTCTCCTGAAGGATGTATCTGTTGGTACCTTTTGAAAAAAAATTTCCCCTTCAAAAACATCGCTCCTACATCCAACAACAACTTCCTTCACTGGAAGTTCAAACATCCCTCATCAACATCCGGTTTCTTAAAAGTAGTTCCAAAGCGGCTATGTTTCACAACGCCAAAAAAAAAAACAACAACAGCCAGTACCGTAATGTTCATTTTAATCTTCATCAATTTTTATCAATAAATTAAGAAAATTAAAATTGGAGAATTTTTTTGCCATTTTTTCGCCCTGTGCAAAGTTCACTTAACTTTCTCTAATCTTTTCACTACAAACATTCCTCTTAATATTTAAGTGACTGTTTAATAATTAGTCAACAAATTAGATTTTATAAATTAGCAATTATAAAACTAATTATCTTAAAATTATAACGGCACTCGTTTCAGGTTTCAGTAAATTTTTGTTATGATCCATCTTGAATGGAATAGTCTATTAATAACAATTTATTTGTTTTTTTCAAATTTTAATACTGTATTTTAAATGAATAATTTAAATATAATGTACACTGAGTGGCCACTTTGTTAGAGACAACATACCAACAACGAGTTGGTCCTCCTCTAGCTTTGATTACAGCCGCTATTCTTCTGCGCATAAGCATAGATTCTGCAAGGTGTTGGAACTGTCCGCAGGAATCAATTAGCCCAAGCTGACAGAAGAGCAGCCCTTAGTTGGGTTACATTGAATGGTAGCCTTTTTAGGTTTCGAATGGATCTTTCCATCTCGTCCCACAAATGCTCGATGGGGTTGAAATCAGGTGACTGAGCCGGCCAATGAAGCAACTGGAAATCAGTCGTATTCACTGAACATTCGAGCACAGTGACAGGTGCATTCTTGTTGAAAAGTGGTCATCTGCATCGAGGAACGCTGTAGCCGTAAACGGGTGCATCTGGACGGTAACAACGTTGAGGTAACCCGTGGCAAAGAGGTATAAGGGCAAAGAAATCGAAGGAGAAGAAAACTAACTCCTTTCTATCTCTTTCATTAGGGTACCAAGTGTGTCCCAGGACAACATTCCCCAGACCATTAATCCACCGATTGTAAGATTGTCACTTGGCAAGAGGGGTCCATGGCTACCTGCCCCGTATTCTCATCCTGTCATCAGCATGATGGAGAAGGAACCGAGACTCATCGGATCAAGTGACCTTTTTCCACTCGTGTCCAATTGCGATGCTCCTGGGCCCACAGCAGGCGCGCTTTCTGTTTTTCTGATACAGTGGTACCTTGACGTACGAATTTAATTCGTTCCGTGACGATCGTTGTATATAAAAAAAATCGTATATCAAATCAATTTTTCCCATAGAAATTAATGGAAATAGAATTAATTTGTTCCAGTGATAGGAATTTCCCCCCCCCCCAAATAATTAACATGCTTTAAATACCAAGCAAATATAGATTTAATATAAGATAAATACAATGTATACTGTATGCATGATATAAATGTACTATATTTTTTTACTAAATGTACTATTTTTTTACTTACACTAAGACTAATCACTATCACTGCCACTCTCACGTCTGGCCCTTTTGGCTTCAGTTGCAGTGGGTGTATCGCCACTAAGACGTGGTCTTTTCCAAAGGAAACGATCAAGAGAGATCTGTTTCTGTCTCTAAAATGCGCAAAATGTTTCTAAAATGCGCAAGGCACGTGTTATTGAACAATGCACTGGCTCTCCCTGTAGACAATTTCTCCGGGTGTCTCTTTTCAACAAAATCGGACACTTCTTGCCCCTTAGCAAGGATATCACGAATTTCACATGAAGATAGCACCTCCTCTTTCTCGACCCCCTCCTCACTGCTGAGTTCCTTCATTACCTCTGAGTGCGTCATCTCTTGTAACTTCTTCAGCTCCTCCGTCGTGAGTTCTTCTGCCTGCTTCTTCACCAGATCTAGCTGTACTAGCTATTCGTATCTCAAAAATATCTTCGTATTTCGAGGCGTAAATTGTGTGAAAATTTTCGTCGTATATAAAAAAAAATCGTATGTTGGGGCATTCGTATGTTGGGGTATTACTGTATAGCGAAGGCCCCTTGCTGATCTCTTGCTGTTAAAACAATCAGGGACGAGGTATGTCGTGTTGTGCGTTCGGATATGAGTTTCGGTGAACCCCCTTACTAACCTCAAAATATCTTTTGTATTTGAAATCTTTTTTGTGTTCGCCGAGAAATTAACCCGAGAAGAAAAAAAATCCTACTACAAACCTTAGGCTATGGAGCTTGAACGCTGTAGCGTTTTTTAACACTGGCATTATTAACGCTGAAGCGGTTTTCGGGGGAAGTTGTTAGCACGTAGGCCTATTTCAGTTAATCTGGCTAGAGTACGAGCGTCATTTGACGGCAGCCGCTTTGAACCGCTCGAAAGAACAGTTAATTGGAACTGCTTCTCACTAATGCAATAGAAACTGGCTAAACGAGGCGGTTTTTTGCACCGCAGTAAAGCTTTTTTAAGTTAGAAAAGCATTCAATTGGTTTATTAAACTACGAATTGAATAACAAATAAAAAACAATAAATTCAAAAGTTACAAACATTAAAAATGATATTCTTTTCATATAAATTTGTTCTGTTTCTATTCTATTAATCTTAGATTAATTATTTTTATTTATATTCTTTTGTTGTCAACGAAATTAAAGTTGAATTCTTTAATTTGTAAATTATTTCAAAGATTGGGAGATTGGAATTAAATTTCCTGATTGAGAATCCCAAAACTAAAAAAATTGAATCAAATTGCTAATATAATTTTTCATCATGTATTAAAATGGTTAAAACAGAACGTTTCAGCCCAGCTTGAGTCTATTTTCAACTGTGAAATTGGTACTAGTGAGATGGATTTAAATAATTTTTTTTATAATTTTGTTATTGGATAGATCATTATTGATGGTAGGGGACTAAGCAATATGCCAGACTCTCTTAAGGTGAGGGAGAATGTGGTGGGGGCCTGGTCTATTATTCAATTTGATTGAAATTAGGGATGTGGTTAGTGTTGTTATTATGCACATATAAGATAGATTTAAATTCGCCCTTATTTCTATAATTAGCTTGGTGCTGTTTCAATCTTTTTGAAAGCGTCTGAGTTGTAAAACCTATGTATTTTTTTATCGCAATTATGGCGTAAAACTACTTTAGTGGAGTTAACTACTTTAGTGAATGTCTTTTTTATTATTCATAAAAAGACATCAAGCAAACAACCTTCATCGTTCAATATTTCGGTTTTTTTTAATCAAAAACCTTCTTCAAAGGAATTTACATCAAAACTCGAAGAGAATCTATCGTCTCTTACTACAAAATCAACAGTAATCTAAAAACAAAAATCACTTAAACATGAGAAATAAATAATCATAAACTAAACACAAACACTAATAAGACAAATCAAACGAAATTTCAATAATTAATAAACAAACCAAAAAGCAAACCTCTTAAAACAAATAAAACACAATTAAATTAAACAAACATAATAATAAAAAAAGCTTATACCGGACTAAGTATTGTTTTCAAAGTCTAGTTTTTATCCATATACTTTTTAAAAATACCAAATAAATTTCATTCACCTTCAGAACCTTCTCTTTGTTCATACTTTGTGCACAATTCGTGTATTCGTGTTTGTCTTACACATTTACTGATCGTTTTCGAAAGCCAGAATCACTACCGGCGGACTATTCTACTACGCAGAGGGGTGATACGCTGAGATGGGCACTTTCCTAAGACCTGTTGACTGGATCTGGAACTTTCAGCTCTCACCCCCCCCCCCCGACACACACACACACACACACACAAAACAATAATTTTCCTTAATTCTTTCCCGAAAAGCGCAAATAGAACGCAGCTACTAATAAACTAACACTGATAAAAAGTAAACATCCCATCTTTATTTCTCCTCACCCCTATTTTGATGAAATCGAAGGAGACCTGACGCCTGCGCAAAAGCGCTGAAGGTTCTCGTAAACAAAAACGGACAGTAAGTTTATGATTGTTTATTTCTCATGTTTAAGTGATTTTTGTTTTTAGATTACTGTTGATTTTGTAGTAAGAGAACGATAGATTATCTTCTAGTTTTGATGTAAATTCCTTTGAAGGTGGTTTTTGATTAAAAAACTGAAATATTGGACGATGAAGTTTGTTTGTTTGTTTGATGTCTTTTTATGAAGAATGTAATTAGATATTTCGAAAGAAGTTTGGATAATATACGTGTCTTTTTTTATTATTTTGTAAATTATTTTTAGAAATAAAAATTTTGATATTTATTTATTGTATTTTAAATAGAAGAATTACTTGGAGGCAGGGCCGCGCCAAGCGGGGGTGCACGGTCGGGCGGCAAATAAATTAGCTTATTACCGGGGCAACTTTTGCCTGGCACCCCGGCGCCAACATACCTTGGCGCTGCTCTGCTTGGAGGTTTACTATATTAACACATTGCGGATGGATCACGAGTTTACTCGTGTTTGCGCGCCATCTATTACGGACGGGTTACGAGATAACTCGTGTTTTCTATGCGCTGCCTTTAACCCTTTTACTACCAGCCCATTGTGGGCGAAGACTGCCAAGGCTCTTTTCAGGAAGTTCACTAAACACAACATTTTTCGGATAAACCCACAGCCAGAAGTCACAAGGATTAAGATCAGGAGATTTTTTTTTTCTTATGCCATTCCATTTCCCCTTTCTTCGAGTATATTCAGTTCAAATTTCAGGTCATTCTGAGCAGTGGTTCTTTTTTTTTACAGCATGTTGAGAGTTGAACTTTAATTATAATCACCCTGTATACAAATTAAGACCATTTGCATTCGCACTTGTACTACAAGATTAAAAATAGAAGTAGATTGACAATAATAATAATAACTGTATGAATTACAACTGCAAGCTTTGATATAATAGAAATGAAAACAAAACTAAAATAATACGTCAGCGACTAATAAAATTTTAACCTTTTCAATACTTTTTAGCGTTTCAGAATTATATTTTTCCCAATTAATTTGACTGAATAATTTATATTTTATATAGTTTTCCAATCTTAGACCAAAATTATTATTCAATTTATTGATTTGAAACATTTTTAACCAATTGTTTCTAGCTATTTTTTCATTATTTTGATTATTTTATTCCCTATTGACATTCTAAATTGCAAATTAGTATTTCATAATATGACATAAGGGTTTATATTGAAACACTGAAAGTTTAAAATAAATATTATAAAAAGTTAATGAAATGTAAGATCATTTAGCCTGCCCTGGAAAATATCCGGCCACTGAGGTAAGTCGAAAAAAAAATATCCTGTCGTTTAGGTGTTAATAAGAATTTTTAAAAATTGGAAATTCTCTTCCACATTAACATAACAAAAAATTTCAAATTTGACGAAAAAGCTCCTGTGAAGGTGGATTTTAGAAACTTCCCTATGTTTTGTTGTCAAACCGAAATATTGTTCCTTTTTTTTTTTTTTGAAATTGTTTTTCGATAAATATATAATATAATTACATTTATATAATAATGCAAATATTTATATCATGTAAAAGGCTTGAGAAAGAGGAGGCGTTGCATATCTCCTTGAAAATTCGTTTTTTCTAGTAATAAATGTGGTATTATGACATTTATTTCTGGCAGTATAGATGATGTTTAATAATTTATATTTACAATTACAGTCCGTTTCTGAATGGCAGACCTACCATTTCGGGACGATTCTACTCCTCAAAGGGGTGATACGCTGAGATGGATACTTTCCTAAGAAATTCTTTTGGACATTTTCGCTTTTAAGAAACAAATAACGGAGAAGCATTTCTGCAATAGCATTTATTCTTCCCATAATTCTTTCCCGAAAAGCGCAAATAGAACCCAGCTACTAGTAAACTAACGCTATAAAAAGTAAACATCCCATCTTCCTCGCCCCTATTTGGAAGAAAACCTGACGCAGAAGACCTGACGCATGCGCAAAAGCGCTGAAGGCTCTCGAATACGAAAACGGACTGTAACTGGCCATCAACGAATATATTCAGCAAGAATCGGGAAAAGCAAATGTAAAATAGAGAAAAATTTATCTTCAACGCATTATAGCCAAATTGACGGTTTGATTTTTACTACATTATAATTTTTATGATTTTAAAGAGAAAAATTATTTCAATCTTATTCCTCATTTCAACTATCGTTTATTTGAAAGTCTCGTGCAAACTAAAAAAAAAAATTAAATACATTCGTCAACAAAAAAAAAATACTGAGAAAAAATAAACTCAATTCAGAAATTATAATTTATCCTTAATCAACAATACTATAACTTCGATGGAATAAAAATTATAATAAAACCTGACTTCGCTCAATTTCTGAAGCGTATATTCTACAAAGAATATAAATTTAAATATCTACAAATCTGGTAACATTTGGAGACATTCTTGAATTACAGACACACAATTTTAGTTTCAAAACGAAATCTTAAATTTGTATTAAATAAAAATATCTGTGCTTACTTTATTATATTATTATGATATGTTATTATTAAATGCACTTATTATCCTTAGAACGTAACGAAGACACAACAGAAATTTACAGCATGTGCATCTTCCAATTCATTTGATTTGATTCTTCAATTTTATTTCAAAAATAATAACAACAAAATATGTATTAACCATTGATTATAACCCATTTGGTATTTTTATAAAGAAAATTAAATTATAATCTTAAAGAAATGACGGAAGAAATAGATTATGGTTCCCCCAATGGCCGCCCGATAGCCGTCGGCTGTCGCACTATTTTGAAGACGGCGGATATTGTGAAACGAACAATTAACTAATAAAAAGTAAGATGCTTATTTCAAAATGGTTTTGCATGATCTTTTACTAGAAAAACTAATCCTCATCTGGCTAACTGCAATCTTGAGATAACAGTATGCAACAAGTCACCACGGCGCGGCGGGCGGCCATTGGGGAAGAACCATAACTTGAACCGAAATAGGAAACAAAAATTGGAGTTCAGTTACTTTATTTTATGAAATGTTTTACTTAGATTATTTTTGAAAATATGAAGGCTTTTAGTTATCTAAATTACTGCAAAACACTTAAAATTATTCTTTTTCTTCGTTTTACTCGAATTGGTTAATTTTTTAAAAAATTTCAATGAACAGTTTGTGAATTTGAAAACTACATAACTGTATATTTTATTATTATTTTACTCGTTCTCAAAAAATTATGATTCTTCAATGGAACTGTCTGAGCATTTGATTGAATATTAATATCAAAATCCGTCGGACGGCAAGAGATTCAATGTCACGTGAAATATGTTGCGCAATATTTCCCTCGACTTAATATAACCTTCCCCCACCCTCAAACTTCGTTTCTTACAACTCTATCCGGTTCTGTTTAAAACCTATTACATCTCCGACCGAACTTTTAACATTTTCCTGAATTTTCTGTTGAGCCGCATTATATGTAAAATGTTTACTTACATTTTCGTGCTCTGTGCAACAATGCGTGACCTCACTTGACCGCAAGCATCATGTGATTGATGAATTTCGAATTTCCCGCTACAGAGGGCGCTTTAATTAAGATCGTTCTTTTTTAAAACGCGTCTGCCTCTTGAAGCAATTTCATATTCTTTTACGATTTCATTGAAAAATTTTACAAATTCCTGCTTTGTTTACTTAACATTTTCATTTGAAAAGAATAAATACCGTGAGACAGCATTAGGAAACTACTAACCCAGCTAGTCGCATTTGTTTTTACAAATTTAAAAGTATTTAAAAACCAACTTCTTTCTACAGTACAGATTATTAAAAAGAATAAGTAGGGTCATAAAAATAGTAGTATTTTAAAGTCAAGATATTTATATCCTGTCTGCCCATCTACGATTACGAGAACAATTAAATCCAAATCAAATTAAGCACACACATATTTAAAATCAAAAATAACTACAACTCAAAATTATAATTAATAAAACATACAAATGCCGTTCTGCCATGGCCGAGTGATCTAGACGGCGCGGCGGTCTGCCGTATGGCCGTTGTGTCGGAACCTGGGTTCGAATCCCGGCGTTGGCATGGCTGTTTGTTTCTTCTTGTGTTTCTCCCCTGGGACTTACTACCTCAGGGTTATTCTGGAGCAGATGTGAATCTCCTCCCCCTGCTGGAATTTCGTAGCCTCACCCTGATGTTGGGCTAGCCCATGGTCCATAGTTGGCCAAAGTCGATGAAACGAATATATACAAATAAGTTTAATATCAATGAAATATGATGCTAAATATAAGAAAATCAGAACTATAAGAAAACAAAAATATACGCAGTTAGTTTCAATGAATTGTTTACATTTTAATGTGTCCTGATCTTTCTGACACCTGCTCTGTTAACTTCTTTTTCAAGAAAAGGAATCCAAAAGCTCAAGTAATGTTACAATGTAAAGCATTTTTTATTAACTAATTTCTTTACAATTTATTTGTTTTACATTTCGTTGCTATCTTTTTATTTTTATTTATTTTTATATTCATATTTCCTTGAAATTAAACTTATTTGTATTTATTCACATTTATTTTTTTATAATTACTTTTCATTTTAAATTTATTTTTTATTACTTGGTATTTTAATCTGAATGGATTTTATATAATTTAATACATTTTTATTATGTTTATTGAATTGGTGATATTTGTTTATTAGATTGGTTTATTAAAAAGGTTATTCACAGTTCTTATCAGATATAGAAAAGTTGTTGAAGTTCGAGAACAATTAATACTTTGTCATTCAACTGCAATTTCAATATATCTCAAAAATTAAAAATATTCATTTCCACGTCATATTATTCTTAGTCTTAATAAAAACTTAGCAGAGACAGCTTAACTCGTGCTGACTTTTATCCTTAGGACATTTATTAGCTTCTAAATGAGAATTTGTATTCTGCAACATTCTCAATTTACTTATTTGTTTGTTTCTTATTTTTATCAATAGGCAAATTCTCTTTCAATCTTACACTGTGTATATTTTAAGTTGTTACACCAACTATATTTAATTTCAGTTCATTTTTAAGATAGTTGCTGAAGATTATAAAATACACCAAGGAAATGATGGTCAGAGGCATACCCAGGAATTTGCAATTGAATGGGCTGCGATGATCATAGCCATTCAACCAAAAAATAAATAAAGGTGAGTCCATTTCTGGATTGGGGAGGGGGAGAGTTTACAAACAAAGCGATGAACTTTCCAACTGAAAATAAAATGTCCTAACCCTAGAGTTTTTTCCCCATGTTTTTTTATGCAATGGGTGAGGGATACAACTCTTATCACCCATCCACACTGTGCACAATGGTAATGGTACTAAATTTCAACAATTTGTATCAATGAAATGGCAAACAAACGAAAGCACAACGCTAAGAGAAAGAATTCGCACCCTGAGCTGTCACCGGGAAGAGACTGGGACAGACCGTTTCAGGCTTTCTAGGACTCCTCAGCCAGCCAAACTCCACCAATGACAGGTGCAAGAGGTTAAGATCCTGGGTCTCACTTCCGAGAGCAGGATCTTCCCCCGAAGAAATTCTAACCAAAAATTAAACAAAAAACAAATGTTCCTTGTCCTGCAATCTGCTAGTCTCAAAAGGAATTTAATAAAGACATTTAAAAAAAGAACTAAGCCGTGTGTTTAAAAACGAAAAGAGATTTTCAAATACATTAAATCTCTTTTCATTTTAAATGCACGGCTCAGTTCTTTTTTAAATGCCTTTATTAAATTGTGCCTAGTGGATTGCAGGACAAGGAACATTTGTATTTTGTTTAATTTTTGGTTAGGATCTTAGGGGGAGGTCATGTTCTTGGGAGCGAGCCCTGGGATCTTAACCTCTCGCACCATCTGAGTCTGTCATCGGTGGAGTTTGGCTGGCTGATGAATCCTAAAAAGGATGAAACGATCTGTTCCAGTCTCTTCCCGATGACAGATCAGGGTGCGAATTCCTTCTTTTTAGCGTTGTGCCTTCGTTTGTTGCCCATTTCTTTAAATTTTCAGGCAAATTAAATCTCTTTTCGTTTTTAATTTGTATTAATGTTAAACATTGATCAACAAGTAGTTTTCATTCAAATATCTTTCAGATAAGGGCAACTAGAGCAATATATAATGGAGAGGGTGTTCTGATATTTCTTTCTGAAATAGGATTTTAAGATTATGACAAAATGTCACTGAGGAATTTGGAAGAAGGGCAAAAGGGAATAAATGAGAAGTGGAGAAGTAGAAGCATAAAAACAATCTCCTGCTTCTCCTTTCTCAGAATTAACTTGATGTTAAAAAGTGTTCACTTTACATCTACATGCTGTAAACCAACCAATCTTATGTTCATTCAATATCATGATACCAAGATTCTTAATAATCTAATAACGTAGATTAGCTACAGATTAGGATTTTGAATAAGTTTCCAACTTACTATTGCCAAACCTGAAATTGTAAATTTTATAAAAAATTGGTCAAAAAATTTATTTTTAATTCCTTCGGTAAACCCTACATTGAGATTTGAACCTGGAATTTAAGATTAAATATTCTCTGTGAGAAATATTTAAAAATTTCGTAGCTTCTTTTTTTCTTCTCCCAATTAGCGCTGACTAAAGCTGAGAGTTTATATAAATAATAAGGATGGCAATTACTAATCCAGCATCACTGACAGCACAGATGTAGTAGATAAGGCAATTTTCCTGGAATTCTGATAATTAAAAACCTTTAAATAATCATGTCTAACTCATTACACGGCATCTACAATCTATGGCTTATAAAAACAAAGGGAAAGAGGAAAAGAAAGTGAACAATGTATTGTGCTTTACATTGCATGATGTATCACTTCCATTGTTCACTGATTAGTGCTAAATAATAAATAGATAGAGTGTAGACTAACAAGTCACACTGGTTTTTTTTTTTTTTTTAATTGGCACCAAAACAAACAGTGGCATTAGGGAGGTTTAGCAATAATGAAGGGAGTTTTGCCCACTGATGATAGGGTTGTATGGCTTAAGCTAGATTATGTAAAAAGATTCAACTAGGAGTCGGTGGAATAGTTTATTGTGGTGGGACAGGGGATTGGCAGCAGAGAATATCCTCCCTGATCCCTTCACTTCCTTCACTCTCACTACTGTACATTTTCGAAAGCTAGAACCGCCACACGTGGACGATTCTACTCCGCAGAGGGGTGATATGCTGAGATGGGCAATTTCTTAAGACCTGTTGACTGGATCTGGAACTTTCAGCCCCCACCCCGCCCCCACAAAAAAAAAAAACAATAATTTTCCCTAATTCTTTCCCGAAAAGTGCAAATAGAACGCAGCTACTAGTAAACTAACGCTGATAAAAAAGTAAACATCCCCTCTTTATTTCTCCTCATCCCTATTTTGATGAAATAGTGCAAAAGCACTGAAGGTTCTCGTTAACAAAAACAGTATGTATCCCCACCTCGTATCTTAAATGTTTTTGTGATTTCTTATATGTTTGTGCCGTTCCTGATGGAATATGCTAAGTATTCCGAAACTAGGTTTATTACCATCTTTTTTATTCTCCTTTTAATCTGTTTACAAGTAAGTGCGTTTTATTTATTTTCAATTTCTCTTTATTCAAAATAAAAATTCAGTTTTTATCAATGAAATTGAGGGGGGAGGGGGAAGTGTCATATTTTGCAAGTGCAGTGATGGTACTCATTAACAAAGTTGTTAATATATCTACCATGTACAGCAGGGGTCGGCAACCTTTTGTTGTAAGAGGGCCAGATATTTTATGTAGGGATTACTGCGGGCCACATTTGGGCCAAAAAGGAAAAACAACAACCAAAAAAAAAAAAAACAAATTATACTGATATTGAGTAAACCTCCAAGACGCCTCGCGGGCCGCGGGTTGCCGACCCCTGATGTACAGTATACTAGAAACACAGTTTAAAAAAAAAAAACAAACAAACAAAGCAATCAGAAAGTAATAAAGGACAAAAAGTAAAGAGTAAATTTTTATTAAGCTATATACATTAAAACTAAGTATTTTATTTAGTGTTAATGATTTAATGCTACTTACAGAAAAATAATCCAAACCTTTCTGAAAGGTTTAGCTACAGTATTATGCTCCATATATGATATTTATAAACTAAAATAATCAATGGAAATTCTTGTTTTCTAATGAATGCAGAATTTACAGCAACTTTTAATTCGACTAAATGGAAATAAAAATTAAATTTGAAAATAATAAAAATTGCTAAACTGAAATAAATGAAAACTATCAATCAATTTTTTGAAAAATGGAATAATTTAGATAAACAAAATGTACATCAACAGAAAATACTTCAGCTGTAATTTATCCAATGAATTTTTCTTTTGATTTCCTTTACGTAAACTTCAACTTATTTTTAGTGGAAACTAAGTTTTCAAATTTTGAAAATAAAAACCAAAGAATTTCCATTACAGAGACAAAATGCTATTTTTTTTATGATTTAGTAACAATCAGTATAATATATTGACAGGAAAAATATATACAATTTACCTTGCAAACTTATTCTCAGATTTACCAAGAATAATTAAAGCACATATAGTAAGAAAAAAAAGTTTTAATAAATAGACTATTGAAACTTAATAATTAAATTGTTAATGATGTAGGGTTGTGGTAATATCACACTTAAGTAATACTGGAACTTTTAGGGTTTACAGCTTTTCTACAAATAATAGTGTTGGAGGTATCCGTCTAGTGCAGCAATTTTTTATATGATACCGAGGACTGTTTAACAGCATTTCCAGAGTGAAAGACTTTTTCATAGGATATTTAATATTAATAGCGTGTTACATTACAAACAGAAAAACACTCGCCTTTAAAAGTGAATACTTACTATGGCAGCAAGTGATTGTATGTAAACTTTTATTTTACCTTTTGTCAATTAGAGATATTTGCCATGTATTTCAAATGCATACTTGTATTTTAATGCCATAACTCACTCAATCCTGTTAAGTTTAAAGAACTGTTTCGGTGCTAATTACTTCAGGGGCACCTGGAACTATCTTAGAATCGCTGCATACGGATGACGATTTGCCTTTGACTAAAATGCCCTTCAAGTCATATTCAGGAGATGTTACTGATACATTTCCTGCGGACTGAGGGTATTTCATCTGTGATTCGTCCAGGGAGCCTGTGGCCCGATAGGCTTCATCTAGTCTATGTCGGGCAGGTTTGGTCAACGGGTTCAGTGTAGTTGATCCAAGAAAGGAGTTGAAGTTCTTCTTGTCTGAATTCCTCTGAACTAGTAAAGAATCAAGGCTCATGCTTGGGTCCTTACTTAGTTCGATTGATGTGTCGGCATGGGGACGGTCAGGAGGAGTGACAAAAGCCGATCGGTGATGGTCCTTGCTGCCTATTTTAGGTGGACGAAAGGGCGATACCAGAGGTGTGCTTTCCGACTGTTCGTTATCAGTGCTGTCGTCAGATGTGTCTCCTTTTGCTCTTCTGATGTTCTCGGCAGTAATTGGCTCTTTCTCTTTGGTTTTGCAAATGTTAGGGGAGGGAGTGTTGGAACGAGGAGGAGATATTACATTAATTATTTTGTTTTTGATCTTGTTCAGGCGTTCAAAACTAGAAGCAGGTTCGATGTGAAGTTTGTTAGGCCGATGGACTTTTGGATATTTCAAATTATTTGGGGGGCTGCAACTTATTGTTATACAGTTGTCGTCGTCAACAGTTCCCAAGAAATTTATTCCAGATGCCTGGGAACTTGTGGCAGAAGTAAAACTTAAACGGTGATGAATGCTAGAAGAAATGCCGGGCAGCATTTCATTAGTATTGGCCGCAATCACTTGAATACGCTTGGAAGCGTAATGATCTTCACCTGCTCCTAAAGAGAAATAACGCTGCCGACCAGGAGAAACAGGAGGAGTCTGGATATATAAAATGTCAGCTTCTTTATTATCCATAAAAGCTCCAGATAAAATGCTCCCAACATCGCTTCCCATATCCATTGTTTCATCAGGATCAGAAATGATTGGACTCAATGTTGAACAGGAAGCAGGATTGGGCAAAGACGGCAGAACCTCCTGCATCGACATCATCTGCTCCTCCAAAACATCTTCTTGAGCCTCTTCACTCAATGTCTGCAAAGCACCCACTATCATCTGTTCTTCTAAGGTGACCTGAAATTGGTAACATTCAGAAATTCAGTTAAATTAAAAAAAAAAAATAATAAAACGTTCTTGAAACAAACTAAAGTAATAACAAGCAAGTTACTGCTTACGATGAAAAGTCAGGGTAAATGAAGATATTTATAAACAAAAGATTTAACATGCCAGAAATTAACATAAAAGCATAAAGAAATGACACAGAAATGAAAAATATCTGAGCGTTCATTGGTGAAAGTTTGGGATGGCCGTTTCGTCCTTTTGTGTTCTCATCAGCCAAACCCACTCACCAGATGAAATGCTCAGATAGTGCAAAAATGATAACCGTCATGCTCAAAGGTTCTGTAGGCCAGGTTTGAAGTTTTGCCTGTTTTGGTTACTTTTTTAAATGTGTTTTCTTTTGGAGGGGACCACAGCTGGGTGCGACTGTAGCTTCCCTTATCACATTTGCACTATCTGAGCATTTCATCTGGTGAGTGGGCTCGGCTGACAAGTCCACAACCGTCCCAAACTCTCGCAGATGAAAGCTCAGATATTTTTCATTTCCTTGTTATTTCTTTATGCTTTTGTAAAGATATAAATTATCTTTACATCTACAATAGAAACAGGCTATAAAAAAATTTATGAAAAGACAAAAAATATAAAAATGGAAACAATGATAATTCGTATTGAATTTTAAAGATACCTTTAAAAACATGCAAAACAAATTCCTTAACAGTGGGGATAATGGATCTTTCATCCATTTTACTTTTTCAACTAATGCCAAGATCATCCAAAACATTTTCTCTATCATTCCATGTTTGATATTTTTCACTATATTTTCATAAAATAACACAAGGTTTATTTAAATTTCAACAAATAAACAAGTTCCATTAAAAAAAAAGAAAAACAAACCCCATCTTTTTGAACAAAAACAATTTTTAAGCAGTACCAAACCAGCCAAACAATTTGTTTTGTTCAGAATTTGAATGAATTCAATAGTTTTACCACTCACATGTTGAACCACCATCTCCTGTATTCTAGACTTTAGGACTGCATAAAGAAAGAACCTACTATTGAATAACTATAGCTTCTAGGCATTTAATCTAGAGAAATATTAAAGTCTTAATATTACAAATTTCAGACATAACTGGACCTTCAGAAAATTAATAAAATAGTTTACAAAATAGAATATTAAAAAAAAAGGATTTTTTTTTAAAAAACACTGTTTAACATTGTCCTGCCAAAAATACTAAAGCATTTCAGCTATCACATCTGAGAAACTGTCAAAAACCTTTTTACATAAAATATTTGAAAATACTGAACAAGTAAACCTAAGATATAAAAAGATATATAGTAAACCTCAATTGAAGGGACAATTTTGGGGGAAGAGGTGAATGTTATTGCCAAAAACCCTTTCAATCGAATGTGTTTTTTTAAAAAAAAAGTAAATTAAATGATATTACAATATACAAGTTAAACATATTTAGTTTTAATTATCAAATTGATAAAAAAAAAATAAAGAAAGAATAATGTTAAAATATGTATATTTCTTTACGTAGATATTAATGATAATTAGACCAATCTCCGGAGCCTAACAGTGCTGTACTGCATACCTTGATTTAAAAAATGCCGATTCATTAATTTATGCAATGAATTTCATTTTAAAGTTTATTTAACTACTATGAATATATGAAAACGTTTTATAATTTATTTTTTTTTACCTTGATTTTGTTCTTAATTTTGGGAACCTTTTTTTTATTCACTTTAAAAATACAGGAGTCTTGTTTTCTAACAAAATAACACCTTTTAATATTTTAAAATACTGGCCATATCGTAAATTTTTAATTTTTTTTTTTTCAATTTTCTTGCTATTTAATAAAAATTAGGCCCCCCCCCAATTTTGTAAAATTTGACCGAAATTTTTTAAAATTTGACCGAAATTTTTTGTCTGTAAAATCCAAAATCCGTTTATTTATTAAATCTGGGTCCGTTAAACTGACAGTCTACTATATTTATCTTTTTTAGCAAAAAAAGCATTTATAAAAATTACTTCTAAAGAAAAATCTGAAATTCTAAATTCTTAGGATATGTTTTCTTATACAGTACATTTTCCATTGTCATTCATTACAAATACATAATACAGAACTCTAACATCAGAAGCCATCTTTGAAATCTGACAAAACACTTATTGTGCGGTAACAGATATTTTCATTTACCTCAGGAGATAAAAAAACAATATCAAAGCCTAAAACACTTATATTCTCATAAACTCGATATTAAATAAATATAATTAACAACAAATATAAAATAGGTAAATAATGAATAACATAATAGTGTCTCACAAAGGAAAAAAAATAGCAAATGCTCTTCTTTTCTAATCTTTCTATTTTAAGCAAAGTACTTGGTAAATAGGTCTTCAAATATTGTGTCTTGACTTTATAATATTTTTCTGGGATTTATTTATCTCTTCATAATATTATAAAGTAGTCCAACTGTCTGCAATCAATTTACATTGCTTTTCTCTAAATAAAATGGAATAAAGTACTTCTGTTTTTCAATACATGACTCTCAAACAACAGTCTATAGAGCTTTCCAACTTACTACATAGTCTACAGAGTTAAAGACAAATATCTTCTTCTTTATCACAAAATTTCGAATTGTCTTCTCAACTATTTTTCTTCAGATAATACAAAATAAAATGTATAAAGGGAATACATTATTCCTCTTTTCACAATTTTTCACGAAATATTGTGTTAAAGAAGAAGTATACAAGAAGATATTCGTCTTTAATGGATTTATAATATTGTTAAGATAAGTATATGTTAAAGTCTACAGAGTTTTTTTTTAGTTACAAATTTATAAAAAAGATTGAAAAATCCCATGCATCTACTTAAAAACTTTTTTAATTATAAAATAAAAAATATATTTACACAACTGGTTTCCGTCCCGAGAGGGACCTTTCTCAAGCTTTGAGTTACAAATAAAATTGTTTGAATAAATAGGAAACAATTCTGGCAAATATCCAATCAAAGCTTGAGAAAGGTCCTTCTCGGGACAGAAACCGGTTGTGTAAATATATTTTTTATTTTGTAATTAAAAAAGTTTTTAAGTAGATGAATGGGCTTTGTCAATCTTTTTTAGAATGAGCAGTTCATGTAAAATTGTTACTTTTGATTTACAAATTTATGTTACTATAAAATTATACTTCTTTAACTGAACAACAGATGTTTTGAGATTTTTAGGCTTTCTATAGCCAGTGCTACACAAGCCTTTTGAGATTAAAGGAAGGCAAAGGCAATTTTAGATGGAAAAATTACTTTGATCCCTCTTAAATTTAAAAAATAAAAATATTTTAATTGAAATACAAATTCTCAGGTAAGCTTTGAACCAGGATCTGCCCACAACAAACAAGGAAGAAGAAAAAAAACTTAAAACTAGATTATCAAAAACTTTGTGCAAGATAACCAAAAAAAAAAAAAAGGGTAGAAAGATTGAACAGTTCGGACTGATGTGTTCTAAAGTAAGTGTTAAGATGTTAGTAGGAAAACAACAATACCAAATGCTCCAACTTCTTATGTCCATCTCAAGCAAGAAGAAGCAGAAAAGAAGCATTCAGGAATGTGTTGCAGAATCAAAAATATAAGATGAAAAATCCAGGTAAGACTTAACTATAGAAAATCATGCGAAACTTTAAAATATCTCAAAGAAATAAGACAAACTTAAGACTTATTTAACAGAAGATTTAGTTTTACATGATATTTAGAAGAGTGAAGTGAGAATGAATTGATACTAATAGTGCTATACAAAGAATTACCATAATACCAAGAAAATGAATATTTTTTTTTACTATGAAAAATAAATTAATGTGAAACAATTTTTTAGAAAGGAAAATTTATTTTAACAGTGCTTTACACAAAGCAATGTTTTGATGTTTTGACGAATTCCAATCACTTTGTCATGTAATTAAATAGTTAAAGTATCCCACTATAGGCCGATGAAGGCCCTTGGGGTCGCAGATAGTAAGGCTCCCAGCATTTCTTGACCAATGGGATGAAGTTGAGGAGGTCAGATGGTCAGCCCAACGCTCGCCCGCCTTTAACTCCTGGGAAAGAAACCCAGTACCCATTCCACAGAGGGCTGGGTAGACCCTAGGACCCATTTGGAGGAGAATGGAGCGTGGAAAAATCTCCACCCTCTTCCGGGGTCGGGAATCAAACCCACCACCTCCAATCCACAGCCAAGCACCCTCACCACTTGGTTACTGGGCCCACCACATAATTAAATAATAATAATAATAACAACATCTTTATCCAACTTAGCTCAGCAAATAACTTTAAATAAAACCAATAAGATTTTCTTAGTACATAATTCTTTTGTGAAGAATTTCATCAGCTTAACTTGATAAAAATATAATCATTCTGTAAATTCTATACTCAGAAATTATTCCTATAATATTAATTCTTTATATTCTGTAACTTTCGAAATGGAATATGTGCCAATGTTTTTATATATAACATTGAAAAATTCTCCTACTCTTAATATTTTTTATTTCGTAAAAAAAAAACATTAAACATTTTAACTTGTATATAAAACTTTGTAGAGTAGAAATTTTGCTGGAACTCCTTAAAATGGAGTTTGAATCATGATGGACTAGATATTCAGCCTTTGAATTATTCAATAAATTTTACTTCTAGAACATTGTATCTACCAGAACTGAAGAGAGGAAGACATTTGTAAAGGATTCCAGAATTTTCTTTCTCTAGTATCAAAGAATAACAGGAGAGATTATTTTAACAACAAAGGAAGCTTATTGTTATCAACTATAAAATAATCCACAAAAGTATTTAGTGTAAAACAATCAATAGACTAATGATAAGGATATGCCAAATTAAAAGAATACCAGCTCATTCAAAAGAAATCTGGTTAAAAGCCTGAAGATTAGGAAATATGTGCAAAAAGAAAGAGGTAAACAAAGAAATAGTTTAGAGCTAAAAGTATGTAGTCACACATTCCAAACAAATAAATTATCTGAGTAAATTTACTTTGATCTGATCATGAAGAGCCTGCGAAAGTTCAGCTCTTCTGGAGGTATCAACGAGGAGTTTGTAGAAAGAAACAAGAAATTAGGTGAGGTACTAAGATGAATTAGGAAGACCTCACTGAAAAAAAAAATACTCCTTCCTTCCAAAAATAAGTCCTTAATTTCACACAAAAATTTGTCCGAAAATAAAAGTCCCATTTTAATTTAACACTGTTGTTCGAGACTAAGTTAGGGATTGAAGGACATTAAAAACGAAAAAAAAAACAAACAAACAAAGTGAAAGTTTTACTCAGCATTGCAAAAAACCAAAAGTGTTTATTTCATAATCATGTGCCAGCCGTGCTTAGGCCTCAATGA
>JAFIDM010000007.1:25673813-25684579 GCA_023159025.1 Thereuonema tuberculata | reverse complement strand
AGTGTTTATTTCATAATCATGTGCCAGCCGTGCTTAGGCCTCAATGAACGTTTTTAAAGCATAACAATTCAAACTGCGCATTTGAATTATTAATAAATAACAATGGGCGAATTGTTATTGCATAAATTTATGTTTATCAAAGAAGACTTTATCCGTTTTTTTTCTACTTTTCTACTGCTAATAAATAAAAAAAAATCCTAATTTTTGAAATGGGATTCTTATTTTCGGACTGAGGAAGTACAATTCTTACCAATTCTGGTAACCTTAAATCAAAAAAAAAAAAAAAAAAATAGCTGCCATAACAATGGAAAGTTTTTTGATTAAGAAGTGAACAGAAACATTGAAGGAAATGATGTACACTGAGTCTTGCAAAAAATAATGAGAACGACTAAAATGAAGAAGTTTTCAGGAAATCCTATTTTGAGTAGAATATAAGTAGCCAAAGTGAACTGTGCTTGGCATTGGAGAAAATCTACAACAGGACTTATCTGACTTTTGAAAAAGATGAAGTAAAGAGGATGCCACGTTAGATGAATATTTGCCCTCCAAGTGAAGTGACTTGAAATGATTACTCAGTAAAAGATTATTTTGAAACAATTAATTCAAGATATGATAAATATACTGCACTGAAAAGTATTTTCGTAAAATGATAAGACAAATGGAAATCTTCAAAATAGGAATTCGTAGTAAATGTTATAACGAAAAGAATGGATTTAGAAATTGACTGTAGTAGTACAATGGTAAATGGAGAGATCACGGCTGCTGCTGGTTCTATGATACAACAAGTCATTCTATAGCAAGGATACCTTTGATACTGCAGATAATGATTTGTTAGCAGATTAAATAGGATTTTTCAGATTAAAAGATTTGCACCTTTGCTTTCAATGTACAAGAATAGGCACTAAATTAATAACTATTTTGCATTAGTGATTTCCAGCTGGGATTCTGCAGAAAACCAAGAGTTTACTGGGTACTTGCACAGGTTCAAGGATTTTTTGTTAAGTCATCTCATAAACTTTTAAGTCATTGCATGCTTCAGAAGCTGAAATCATTATCCCTGTTGTGATTCCTTTCAGAACCTCGTAAATAACTTTTCGTTTTACTTTAATTTTACAATTTGCTTTTCTTGAAGCTGATTTTAAAGGTTTATAAGAAATGTCTCTTTGTAAATACTCCAGACACTGCAATAGGAATTTCCAAACTCTTTGTAAATACTCCAGACACTGCAATAGGAATTTCCAAACAATGAGTATAAAATGGTAATTTTAGACATGGATATAAAACGACATTGGTGAGCCACACAAACTGAAAACGGAAGTTGCTGAAAATTTCTGAGCTTTAAATGTAAAGAAAAGACAAAAGACAAATCCACCCAGAATCTACATGAACGAATACAATATACCATAAGCATCAAGTCCAAAATTAGATAACTGAGACAGAAATTGAAATGGGGGGACATAAGCTAATATGGTTAGTAATTTATGCAATTGAATGTTACTCCAAGAAAAATGAACATCAAATTATGCAACAGGTGAGATTATAAGTATATTACAGATAATGCACAAGATTTTCCAATTAAGTCATTTTGCAATTTATATTAAATCAAAGTAAAAATAAACTCCTTATCATTTTAAAGTTTTATTGTGATTACCATTAACATTAAGATCAATATGCACAGGGTGTTTCAGAATTCCCTCCGGAATTTCGGAGGTCTGCAGCTCACAAACTCTCCCACAGGGACATGAGCGTGGCAGTGAAAAGAGTCCATAATTAAGTTTTTAACACAGCTTAAAGATATTCGATATGTCCTCCTCTGGTAACCCGACAGACATCAATTTTGTAATCTAGATCTTGCCACTTACGTTGTAACATATCAACATTGATGGTAGCGACTGCAGCCACAATTCCTCATCGAAGCTCTGGTAAATCATGAGTAAAGACGGCACATAAACTTTATCTTTAACATAGCCCCCGAAGGAAAAAGTCATGTGGAGTAAGGTCAGGTGACCTGGGAGGCCATGGGATAAGTGGGGAGTTTTCAATAGACATACATTCAATCCTGCGGTGAAGTAAAGCGCTATGTTGAGGTGATGGTGAATGTCCAAATGAAAATGTAGAGGAACTCTATCCTGTTGCAAAATGAAATTGTCACTATCCTCATGTAACTGAGGCAACAGCCTTTGTCAAAACATGTCTAAGTAAACAAAACCATTAACACTTTTTCTCAACAAAGAAAAATGGCCCTTACACTTTCTGAGATGAAACTGCATAAAACACATTAACCTTGGGGGAATCACAGATATGTTTAACTGTTGGATAAGGATTTTTCGTGCCTCAAATATGCACATTATGACGACTGACCTTGCCTGAAAGATGGAAATAAGCCTCATCACTGAACACAACCTTATCTCCCTCCTCCTGTAGATGTTCTTGAAATTGCAAACAGAATTCATGACAGAGATTGTCATCTCAGGTGTGAGAGCCTGAAGCAGCTGCAACCAGTATGGTTTATAGGCAAGTCTTTAGCATAGGATGTGCCACACAGTCATGTGAGACATTTGTAATTCTTGGCTTGCGTGATGTTTTGATTTTTGAGGAGTTCTGGTACAGGATTCTTGCACAAAGTCCACAGTCACAGGCGATGGCCCTGGCCTGCCTGTTCGTTTTGCGGCACACAACAGCCAGTTTCCTTGAATTTCCTATATCACTCTCTTAATGTATTGTCCATCGTTAGTTCTGTAAGATAGTTGGTTCTAAAACAACGTTGGTTTTAGTGAGTTGCAAAACACAAAATGATTTCTGTTTACCTGAAAACGCCATGTGGAGAAACTGGTAACTAAGCTACGGCATGTGACAAAAGAAAACTTGATTATGTACTCATTTCACTGCCATGTTTTTGTTTCTGTGTGTGTGTTTGTCTGTGAGCTATAGATCTCCGAAATCCCGGAGGAAATTCTGAAACACCCTATATATCATCATACATTATAACAATCATCATATTTAAATTAAAAACTCAAAACAAAACAGCAATACGAAATTGAGATAACACAATATTTATGAAAATGCATGATACAAAACCAGATAACATTATTATTAAAACTATCATCATCATTGTTATTATTATTACTATGCTAAATGCCATTAAAAGTAATAATTATTTCAAAATTACAAAAAAACAAAAAAAAAAAAAAAAAAAAAAACCTCTTTGATATCTAAGATCAAATTTAACAATTTATTACTTTTAGGAGGTTATTTACATGATATAAACAAACTTGTAAATCATTATATCAACATTATATTTACAAGGTGAAAGAATATTTGTAACATATATCTAGAATAGATTATCTAGAATAGATTAGTTTTACATCATCAAGTAGTTTTAAGCTTAAAAAAAAGTAACTGTTCATAATATAATTAATACAGCCTTCAATTAAAATTACTCTACAGCTCAATGTTTTTATATTATATACTGAGACCCTATTTTATGGTGAAATGAATTGATTTGTAGTGGCACCATAAAAGGCTCCAGAGCAGTGATTATTTCGCATTTATTAATTTTCAACTTAGAACACATTTCCAACAAATATCTAATTTCCAATTAAGTAAATACAGGGATACTATCTAACATCCAGTATAATTATCAAACTGTAAATATCATTTTTAAGGTTTAAATGAAAGAAATATTTACATCTAGCATACACACTAAAACAAATTTCACTGGGTTATGTCCAGAGTACATATATATGAGTGTCTCAGCACTATGAGGGGGAATTTTTTAATCCTGCTCATAATTTTTTCTACAAGATTTTTAATTTTATTTTCTTCCCTCTTTCTCCTCTCGCCGTGGAGTGCCTCAAGTGCAGCAGTACTTTTGTCACCTAGAATTAGTTTATGAACTAAATCAAATTGCCAAATCAAAGAATTAACTCTAGGAACAACTTGATGAACAGTTGGGTACCTTCAAGGAAAGTGATCACAGAGGCAGTTTGTACAAATTGTTGTTGCACAAAGACAGCCTTAAATAAAATTGCTTTCTTCTCATTGCTTGAAATTATCTCACTGCATTGTTGAAATCATCGAGTTGACTGAAGTACTCCACAAGGTCAACAAAACATTCACAAATATACTGTGCTGCATGGAGCCATGTACCCCAATGGCTCAGCACAGTAGCAGGAAATGATTTTTATGCACCATTTTACTTCTGCCAAAGAAAACTGAGGTTTAGATGCTCGCGTTTTCTGGTGTTTTAGAATGCTTTTTTTTGTCATTGAAATATACTTTAGACTAGACAGAATATCTGGTACAAGTTTCAGAATTAAATCTAATAAATGTGCCGAACACTCTACATTTCAATTCATCGGAAATTAATCCCTAGTGCCTACATATATCATATATCTGGCACTGTCAGTAGTGAAGCCTACAATATTGTTGTAACAGAGTGCTTCGTAAAGGCATTCACCAAAGATTGGCAACAAGTACTTTGGGTTTGTTTTTATTCTATATCAGTCCGAACAATCCCCATTCGGAGCAAGGACCTCTCCTAGATGCGTTTTAAACACAACTGAAGAATTAGGAGGGTTGAAAATACACCCCGCGGTGTTTCAATACTGCTTGGAAAGATAATCAGGAACGGACAGAAGAATAAACAGAAGAAGAATGAAACATCCATGCTCTCGACCGGGATTTGAACCCGGGTACCGGCCTCACGGCAGACCGCAGTCTTAGAACGCACGACCACACCGGCACGGCTTTGTTTTTGTTAAACACACAAAAATCCTTCATCTTTATATTCTTTGCATCGAGAATATATCGTACAACTTTCGGCATTTCTATTGAGAAAGACCTGTACAAAATAGAAATGAAACCTCGCACAACAATTACAAAGAATGCTAAAAGAGAAATGAATGAGCAAAGACAACAAGGCTATGGATGAATTAAGGAAGCAGTGTTCCAACAGTAGTCAAAAATAGTTGAGTCACCTACATGACGCTTGTCGTAGTGCTCCCTCGTGGCATTTAAATCAACTAAAGTCGCAAACAAATGAATAAGGAACTTGTTTCCATGATTTTACGATTATTTTGTTCTTATTTCATACTATTAAGCGGCTTTGCGCTAATAAGCCCAAATTCGCACTTAAAAACCCTTTATAATTACATATTTATATAAGTTACACAAAGATAAACATAAATACAACTTTTACAAAAATTTCAGGGATATCATTGTTACCAAAAAATAGGGTCCCTAATTATATTGAAAAACTAATAAAATGACTCAACTGGGATCAAACTACGCTGTTTCAATAAAATATATGAAGACCTTTATTGTTTTACAATAAAAGCAAAATTAAATTTAGATCAATAAATTACTTAATAGTATAGAAAAAAAATATATGTTTTACAATTCCTAACTTGCTTCTGCGATGGTTTTAATAATTATTTTGTTACATCTCAATTACATGTTGAAATATTCAGTTCATTACATTACAGTGATTTCAATATGCATAAACTAGTTTATGATTTGCAAAGGAATACAACTGATGCAATTTATGATAAGATAAGGTTACACCATCTTCAGGTCTTCAGTAATTAATGTTACAGTTTTTTCTTACTCCTTAACTTCTCTTGGATTGAAATCCCACAATTTTAGGAAATAGTAGTGGCAGTTAGTAGAAATAAAAAAAAACAAAAAAAACAAACAAATTTAAAACAGAAACCTCCATTGGACGGCTTTTATATAAAAGGAATCAAGCACCATGAAATGAAAAATGAGAAAAAGCTTCTCAAAATTAACTTTATGTAAAAAACTTAAAAAACCTTTTTTAAAAAAACAAAACAATAACAACCCATTAGGATGACTTTAGGTACTTATTAATCTATTTTACCATTATATTTTCCGTGAAATAGTCCATTCGCCTCATACTTTTATCCAAAAAAGGCTGTTGTTTCTTTTAATTAAATTCAAACTATATTTCTTTAAAAAGAACCAAGTACAGTTTGCTAATCCTTTATCGACTATTAACATGAATTGGTGAATATAAAATACAGAGATACAACATTTGTTTATTTAACAATTACATATGAGAAACTATTGAAGACAGCTTTTGCAATACTGTAATACATATTTACATTCATTCATCATCTATTGCATCAATTCCAAGACAATGTAATCAATGTAATCTTCAACCTCAACTATTGGAGTGAAGTTGCTTATAAAAGGGACAGACATCTTTTGGTGTAAGATGACAAATTGAATCAATTTCCTTAAGCTTTTCCTTGCTTATAGGTTTTCCTTCAGGCTGTAGAAAATCAACTTAGCCCAATGAAAGCCGTCTGATGGTCTTCCTCACTGTTTACTCTTAATATCAACTTTAATGTATTCTGCTTGTGAATGGCTAGTTTTCATTTCAAGGACAAATGGTTTGCTTCCCTCCAATTTAATTACACGAATTTTGAGCCAGTTGTTTCCCCTCAGTGACCACCTTCCTGTTGATGATAACTTTTTCAATTTCCTTGGTCCTTTTAAAATCGTTTCTCTGCATTTTTGACAGATCCCAGTTTTGTACATCCATATTTGTCTGCAAAAGAATCACAAGGTTCTGTTTAAAAAAAAGAACAAATGACAATATGATAGTTGGTTCAACTGCTTACAGATGGCAGTACAGTCTAGACATCACTTGGTTCCATTTAAATAAAACATTCAGGCAGTTTCAAGAGTTCATAAGTGGGTACATCAAGAAATTTTAAAAAAGCCACTTGGCTCCTTTTATATAAAATCCATCCAATTATAGTAACTAGTTTCATCCTGACAAAAACAATACAAACATTTGGAAAAAAATAGAAAATAAATTTCTTTTTACAAGAAACTGTATACAAATAATTTGATTACAACTTTTGTTACACTACAAACTTCCTTAAAATAAAGAGTTGACAGTTAAGATCGTTTTTCCGATAAATATAGTGATACAGTGTGGTGAATTCAACAGTACAGAACTGAATCAGAAAAACTTGCCAATGATTGTCATAGGAACAGTTAGGATCTCTGCCCATCCATCCAATAATAATACCAGTCCTATATATGCTAGTGGATCAAGATAATAAGGAGAGATTGATTCAGTAATCAAGAGATTGGATGAGAGTGCAGAGTTTCTCCCTAACTCAGCATTACCCAATTATTATTTGGATAAAAGGATAATCCTTACTCTTGTATTTTATGTATAGTAATAATAATATGCTATACTTTAATTCAGTGCACAACAGTAGGAAGTCTGAGGGCCAAAATTTTTATAAAAGTTCTGATGGAGGGTTGCATCCTCCAAACCCTACTGTATCTTACTAATTAATGATTTGACAGCGTCATTTATAATAATAGTTATTTATACGTAATAAATGTCTTACTAAATTTAAATAAATATCTTACTAATTAATGAATTGACAGTGCCATTTAAAATAATTAATAATAAAATTTAATCTACATAAACTTCCAATTATCAAATAATGCGCTAGTTGTGTTTCATACCAACATTCCAATAATAAAATCTGAGACAGTTGCTGTTGCAAGTTACGACATTTTTCTATGTATCTGTTGGCAGAAATGTAAAGGCTCAAATTTAATCTTTAAGTTTGATACTACTGGGCTACAGCAAATGTACATGCAGGCAGCATGCAGTCTTAGGGCTGTGGATTGTGCACCCCTGCTTTAATTGATAAGTAAAAAAATTAATTTGGCTGATATATTGAGGTAAGAGAAGGATATTGTAATACTGTTATTATTTTTATGAAAGTGTTTTCCGATGTAATCCATGCAGGATTCACAATAAGTGCAAACTATGGATACACAAATGCCACCCATTATGCTAACTGTGGAAGGAAGCAGAAACTATTACATGTCTTTTTAGGTGAATTAGCTGAGAGGACTAAATCCTATATCTTACTGATATAGTTGCCAAAGAGGTCAAAACTCTTAAATTTTTATATATTTTAAAATCTTAAATGAAGAATAACTTTTCAACTTAAGTTGAAGTCCATCTAATCTGTACATTATTACTCTCAAAATCTGTTTATACACATTAATTCTGTAACATATGTTGTTGTAAATAAAAAAAAAAAAAAATGAAGCAGAAATACATTTAACTGCATTTCTCCATTAGGGATTTATAATTTTATTAGAATGATTAAGACAATTTACTGTAAAACTTCAAAATCTGAAACCTAACTTAATTAGAAAGGAATACCGAAATTTAAAGTTATTAATGCAAATCTCAAGTTATTAAAATCTTGATATTCTTATTATTGAAAAAAAAAAATGTTTATAGATACATCTTATTTGCTGTTATTTTATTTTAGCTTTACAATTAATTAGCTTTCTCATCTTACGATTTCAATTTGTCCAAGAAATGAATTGCCAAAATTTAATGTCCGTTGCTTTAATGTCATGAGGATCTCTGCTTAGATATCTCCGAAGTAAATTCTTTCAAAACATTCTTTTGGTGATGAATAGGTAAAGGCTCTGGTGATTTTGCAATGCCAATGTCTGCCAAATGTTGATGTCCACTTATTTTTCAGTCAAAAGACAGTAAACCGTTTCTCTCAATTCACATGTACAAAATAGGGTAAAACATTAAATGCTGTTATCTATAAGACACTGACAACTGCCTAACAATGCTAACCATAGGGATTATCAAAGATGTACAGCTCAAATAGCCTTCATATTGTCCTTTCGTATTATTTTTACATCACCAATTTTCTGTAAAAATGCAGTTATAGCTTTTATAAAACACAGTGCTTTCAAAAAGTTCCTCCACAGAATGAGTTGTTTGTTTTATTTTTATAGAGCCTAAAATTACTCACTTATAAGAAGCTTTCTGTACATATATCACAGGCCATAGTAACTTTACAACTCAATATTTGAAGGATCCCCATTGTTGTACCCGTTGTATTTATATTTCAATTAAAAGAAAAAAATAATTTATCAAAAAATTTCCCAGGGAAGTTTGTAAATATAACAATAAAACAACATTGAAAATGATTGTCAATCCTAGAAGAATTGCACAACTTTCAAAACTAGGTAAATACTATATCAATATTTTTTTTTTTTTGAAAAATGAAATATCATTACAATAACACATAAATTACCAATGCTATTGCATTATTGCAAATATGCACACAATATTTTTTTTCATTCCACAATTTTTTTTTTTTTCAAAAACAGAAAAAAAAAAGGCATATTGAAAATTTCAATAACAATATAAGCAAAGAACGTTCCAAATCTTAAAAAATAATTTTAAGTTTCCTAAGTACAATTCCTTTGTCTCATTATTTTGTCATCTGTTTGTTGGTTTTTGAGGTTTTTAAATTTTCAAAAGAATTTAAATTTATTAAAACAATTAGTAAATGATTTAATTAAAATTATATAACAGTTTTCAACTACAATAGAACAAAAAACAACTAACACAGCTTTACATAAAATTAAAGAGTAAACAAGGGTTACTGTAATTGTTTACTCTATAAACTACATATTTACTATTCTTATGTAAAAAGCCTTACAACAAATACTTGTATTCTATATGATTAATATAGCTAAATTAGAAGGCTTAATTTTCTTTTTTATCTTTTCATCTAATCTATAAAAAAAATAGTTCTGTTAATTTAAAGAATGAAAAGTGTTTTTTTTTTCTCAATGGAAAAGTTAAATTTTAGTCACTTAAAATTATATTCATGAAATCCAAAATAAGGATGTCCTTTATAATGACGCTTGTTAGTACAGAGACTTTAGTGCTTACAGCCAAATATGGCATTAAGAAATTATAAGATTAGTTCTTAATCTACCAGGTTACCTTATGGATGCAAAACGAACACTCCAACCACTAGTTCCCTATTTCTTTGATGCTTTATGACGATCTTTTAACACCTGTACATTATCCTGTAGATATAAAGTGAGACATGGATCTCTGAGATCAATGTCCAAGATACAAGTAAATCCAATTACAAATTTAGCAGTAAACAACAAGAGTAATACAAGGATTCAAGTTCTGTCAAAAAGAAAATAAAAAAAGTTACCTACAATTCTAATCTAATCTTATTTCTAGAAATGAGTTTAAAAACTAAAGTAAACAGTAATTGTACGACTGAGGAGTCAGAAATGAATGAACTGAAAAATGGGGTTCAGTCCCAATATTATTGTTTTATTTCCACATAATGTTATCTTCAAGTTATGTTCTTTATAATACAAGGATGAATGAAATGAGTTGGAAAATTATAATTTATCAAGGACAATAATTCCTCCAACAGATCACAACCCATCCAATTGCCAAATATTTATTTTTCAATCGACTGGTTGTTGTTACGACCTTTGACATATTCATTCACTTCCCTGTTCTTCAGATATTAATACCATGTGAGCACTGACCTTATGAAGGTAATCATATAGACTTTTAGATTTTTTCAGTGCATTTACATTTTTGAAGTTGACATGATAACATGCACATACCTCTAAACGAAAGAATACTTTGCAGTGGAACACCTCAAATGCAGTAAATTCAGTAATGATATGCTGAGACTGCTGGGATTACCTGCTACATTGAATATAAGCAGCATTCAAAATTCCAACATTTGTACATAAATATTTATGTTATGTATCGTTGAAATGCACTAATTAATTTTAGTTTATCAAATAGAAATTTCATTTGGATCGTAATTCCTTGTATAACTTCACTTATTGAACATTTGGTTAATAAAGCTTCATTGGAAAGGAGGTTTTTATTTTTTATT
>JAFIDM010000007.1:25565380-25653648 GCA_023159025.1 Thereuonema tuberculata | reverse complement strand
TAAACATCTGTAAAGCCACTGAACAATTACCTTTACTAATGTTTCTACCAAATTTCAAAATAACACAAAAAATAGATTAAAATAACTGAAAATCTTATTTTGTACTGCTGAAAAATGCAAGAGAAATTGAAATAAGAAATCTTGTATAGAAAGCTCTTTAAGTCAAATGTCTTAATAGCAGGATTAAAAAAATCCCTACAGTACCATTCAGGGCTAGCTTAACTATTAATTGCAGTTGAAACATATTTGTAGTTATTGCATTTTAAATACAGCAACTTAAAAAAATATTAACATCAAGTTGCTATATTTGAAAAAAAAATAAAAAAATTGATTCAAATCATTCAAATTCTGAACATAAATATCAAATATAACGGAACAATATATTTAATCTTCATTTAGTCGAAATTACAGGTGGCTCATCTCCCTGCATCTACATGAAAGCTTTGTTTCATTTATGAAAGTTTTGAAAATATAAAATATATGTCTTAAATGCTAAAGCATAAATTGAGCAATACACAGGGCAATATTACCTGCTTCTCTAATGTATGCTGTTGTCGTTTCATGGAACCAGTTCTTTCTCTCGGACCCTTTTCAAATTCTATTGGCAAAACAAAAATAAACAGAAAGAAAAAAAAAATTCCTTACTAATAATTTGGGAAGAGGAAGTTTTCTAGGGAAACTCTAATTTTGTTATACAATAAACCAAAAAGCAGAACAAAAGGGAAAATGGATAATGAAGAAAAAATAAATAAATAAAAGATATCTAAAAAAAAAAAATAAGCAAACGAAATCTTTCTTACTAAAGACTTGATAAAACTAGAACTGAAGTATGCCACCATATTTCTGATTGCATCATCACTGTAATAAATAATACGCTGATAATGATCTCTATAAGAAACTTCATAAAGCATGAAGTGTAGAGTTACAATGTAATATTCATTATTTATTTTTTTTCTCACTAAGTTTTGTCAAACTACAAAAGCGATGCAGCTACTAAGCTTTTTTTTTTTTTATCTACTAACTACTGAACTATTAAGCACCCCCCCTATTCCCCTGCCCCCATTTAATTCCCAATTTTCGCCAAAATTCAATATTCAGCAAGTTAAATAGAATGTTTAGTATGTGTACGATTGCTTTTTCTGCTGTTTTCCAATGTACATTTCTTAAAATTAAATCAGTTTAATAAATTTTACTTGTGTTGTGTTTATAAAAAAATGCAAAATTAGGAAATTTTTATACTAAATCACTTTGATACAGTAGAACCTCATTATAACGGACATCGCTTATAATGGACAGTTTTTTAAAAAAATATAATAATAATAAAGGATGCATATGTTTATCTGACGAGTTTTACATTTCCAAGCAAGCGATTAAACATCGATCATTTAATGAAAAAAAAATTTTAACGTGCCCGATGATTCAAAGAATTGAGTAAGCAAACGAAGGCACAACGCTACAAGGAAGGATTCGCAACTTTGTAGCGTTGTTCCTTCGTTTGCTTTCTCAATTCTAACGATCATTTAATTTCGTTATTGTCTGAAATTCCACAAATTGCCGCACACACTCATCAGTTTTTATTCAGTAACCTTTGAGTCATGTCGTTAAGTACTTTTTATAGCTAACTATTGTCCTTTCATTGATGTACACCCTGATGCATTACACCGATATAGAATTATTTGTTATAAACCGGACTTTCATTAAAACGGACAACCTTCAGCCCCAATTAGTCCGTTATAATGAGGTTCTACTGTATTTTAATCTTCTGAGCTTTTGTATGTATGATATATCTTCATCAAAGGTTACATTAAAAAATACTTCAGATTTTTAATCTTCAAAACGATTAATTAAGGTTTACCAATGTCCCATATTATAAGGGGCGTCCTGTTTTAGAGATCAATTGTCTCACATAATCATAACATCATGAATTTAAAACGAAAAAAAGAAAGAAAGAAAAACGATCGCAAATCATCAAAACTATGAATTTTTAAATCTCAAAATTTTATTTTAAAAATTGTTTATTTTTAATTTTATTTGGGCACAAATCTTGTTCATAGTTTAACAAAAAAAAAAAAAAAAACTTTGCAAAGCAAATCTAAAGAAAGAAAATCTTAATGACCAATACTTAATGTATCTCATTAATTTTTTTTCCCTTTACAAATTGAAATAAAGGTGAAAAGCTCAAATCAAAAACCCATATTTCGACATTTGTGTCAAACTGTACCTAATTTCACTGAGTGAGAGATGCCATCCCCCTAGGGTGTAATGAATAAGGAAGGCAGTACGAATTATTACAATAGCTTCTATGTGGAACTGTTGAATCTTTAAAACAAATACAACATTTTATTTATAAAGAAGAATATATCGGCATCTTCTTTAACTAAAAGGTCAAAAGCTCAGAAGTATGTAAGTTGACTTTAATTCTAAATTAGGTGAAAATTGATTGTTTTTTTAATTAGTAAAATAAAATTAAAACAAAAAGAAAATAATAATAATAATAATCATATTCTTTTTTATAGAACTGACAGGAAATCAATTTTGAATGCTGAAAGAGTATTAAAAATTATTACCCAAAGTTCTCTATAATGAGATATTTTATTAAAAGTGAGTAAATAGCAACATAAATGAAAAAAAAAAAAATCAAACACAAACCTTTCTTTGGTGGAACTGGTTCTCTTGGAGAAGCAAGAGATTCTGATATGGCTGCACTTGTTGCTTGGTCGGTCTGACTTCGACCCGATTGCTGAAAGTGAACATTTTTGGAGAAGTCGTGCGTGCTTCCACCTTGTTGCATTTCTTGCTCTCGGAGATTCAATAACATCATTCGAAAGAGCTCCCAATCACCAAACACCATGCCCAAAATCTACAGGGATAAAAAAATAATCTTCTTTATTAAGTGCAAATTAATTTTAACCAGATATAGTTTCGTAGTTATTAATTGATATACACTGAATAGACAAAACATTAGACATGGCTGATGGAAAGTTGATACTAGCACCCTGAGAGCATATGAGAATATAGACAAACCAACGCATCCCATAAATATGTGGACATCTGGGCTTGTGTATCACAATCGATGAACATGGTGAAATGTTGTGAACCAACGACTTTGATCAGGCATGCTTTGTCAGTGCAAGACCGATTCCTCATTCTATTGCCCAAGTGGTAACTACTCTAAGGTTCAGGGAGGCAACCACATCAAAGGTCTACCACAAGTATTCCTTGGATGCAAGTAACAGAGCCCAGTGAGCAGCTGCCCACATGCCAGTGATGACTGGTGTAGTCATTGAATGTTCAGTCCGAGTCAGACTAACACAAGTGCAATGGTGGCACAGATCACATCCAGTTTCATTGTCAGAACACAAAGCAACATCAGCAAACAGAATGGTATTCAGCACACTGCATATTGTACACTACAGGAGCCAATGAATTTAAACCCTATTGATCAACTCTGGAATGCCTTTGAATGAGACGTCAGATTCCTGAATCCGAATCGATATCTACGGCCGAGTTGTGAACAATTTTGTAGAACAGGCATGGCTGGCCCTATCTCCGGCAATCTCCAACATCTGATAAGAGTTGATGTCTTTACAAGCTTCTCAGGAAGAGTGGCATTTCTTTCTTTCAAGTAAGTAAATAAGTAACACAAATAACACTGATCAACATGATTTTTTTCACAAAAAACTAAATAGTGATTTTAGTGTAGTTTTGTATACTGAATTCAAATATGTAATCGGAATTTTTCCATCAGGCATAGTTTTTTTGGTGAGGGTCATTTTTGTATAATATACTTCTGTATATTAGGTGTTTTTTATTATAATTCTTGTAAATTATAGAAGTGGTAATTTTATTCAAATAATTTGGCACCATGCAGACTTATGTTGAAACATGTTCTAACTCTGTACAGGCTTAAACATGTTTTAACTATGTATAGGCTTATTCATGTTCAAACATGTTCAAAATTTTTGCAATGTTTTAGTAAGCGGATGGCCAGCAGCCAGTATTGAAATTGTAGTGAGCCTGGCAACACATAGTGGTTTTTTGTTGTATATTGTTTTTTGTTGTATACTGTATATCATGTGTTAGCCTTCTCACTGGATGGAAAAATGGTAATCATCGTATGCCGTTTTCAGTCTCTATGATTTGAAGGGAACAGAAGGACCATTCAATTGACTGTTATTTCTGCTTAACTGACATCAAAGGAATCAGGTCCAAAACAAAATATACAGTTAAGTATCCCAATTTGGCATCTGCAATGAGACCTGTGCCACATAGGAAGAGTATCCTAATCCAAAGTGTCCAGATTTCATGACCTTAAGTGATAACCTCCGACTCCGAACCAGCTCATACTAAAGACGAAAGACAGGAGGGAAGTGACTCTACCTTTGAAGCAAGTAGTTCATCAGAAATTCACTTTTTTATCTCAAGAAGATCTTAATGATGTTATACGGGATTTAAATTTGTATAAACAGTCGGCTGAGCTTTTAAGTTCCAGGCTCAAAGGTTGGAATCTACTCCAAAAAGATAAATGGATATGTGTTTATCGTAGTTGCAATAGTGATTTCAGTGACTACTTCTCTAAAGAAGGCCATGTAGTTTTTTGTAATAACGTTTGTTCAGTAATGGATGCTCTTGGACATCAACATCAGCCAGATGATCCCACCTAGACTTCTTCTCTGAAAATCTTGGGGCTGTCTCTGATGCGCATGGTGAGCGTTTTCATTCCACAGAGTTCTACTATGGAAAAGAGGTACCAAGGTATCAATTGGGTGACACCCTTAACTTCCTGTGGGGGTATGTGAAGACAATGTGTGAATTCCCCCAATGCCCATCAGCGACATCAAGGAATAGATCACCGATACTGTGTACGCTGCGCAAAACAGCTTGAGAAAACACAGCTTAAAACTGATTTAAAAACAATTTTTTTTGTACATATTTAACATATCTTGAATCTAAGAAAGACAAATTTGCCTATTTTGCAAAAAGTTATTGCATTATATAGTTATTGCTTTTTTTTGTATTTTTTTTTATCAAAAAGTTAATGATTTACTGCAAATGATAGGACCAAAACAATATGAACAATTTTAAAACTAATTTAAGTTGGTAGCAATATTTTATGTATTGATCCCAATTAAGGACTTCTGATTAATATAATTAATAATAATAATAATAATAATAATTTGAAATTAAAGAAAGCTATAAAAGAGAAAAGAAACCTTTTTCAGTTCATCTAAATCACATGTAACAAGAACTCTTCCATTGATGTTATTTTCTATTAGCGCTGCTTTGTATTTTTCTACTTTGGTCTTATTGAGGCCTTCAAGACTATTGAGCAAATTACAAACTCCTTCAACAGTTAATTTGCTTAGCTTCGTATCTAACATATCGACCTGTAAAAAGGAAATAAAAAACTTAGGATAGATGAAACTCAAAAATTAGAAACAATTTATAAAACTTTCAACAAAAATATCAGTTTTATTTGGAAAATTAATGTATCTAAGATTTCAAAATGCAATCCTACAAAATTCCAAAAGCTTCAAAAAATATCTCTCTGCACATTATTAGAAACCACTTTCATCGGCATTGACATCCTATGATGCCTGTACACACTATACTGTACTCGGGAAACCTAACGATGTGCAACCTTAAAAAATAAACCCAAGGTTGCATATCGTTGACATGAATTGTCATTTAAAGAGTTATTGTTACCTATCTTTCCCCAATACACAAGCTGGACAAAATATTTTCTGCGTCAATAGAGCTGTTGCAATATTTGGAAGTTTTCATGAGGTTATAGAGATGATACTCATTAATTCTGATAGCGACACCATTATATTGTTCTTTGTGTGTTTGTTCGCTGTTGTTAGATGTTTTAAATAATCTGTTAATTTGGTTTTCAAAATTCAAATTCACTGGAGTTTTAAAACGTTTGTGTATGTAGTTACAAGAACCTCAAAGTGTGCATCTTAAGCCTCAACTGATTATAGAAAACTTTAAAAATATTTATATTATATAAACACCGCAATATACTCCTGATACATCTTTATTCAGTAATATTTCATCATCTCTGAGCGAGCTCGACTTCATCATTGCTCAGAAACGACGAAATATTATTGAATAAAGATGTATCAGGAGTGAATTGCAGTGTTTATATAAGTTCAACTGAATTACAACTTCATAAAACTGCTTATTAAAATTATTTCTATTTGAGATATGAATTCAATGCAGTATGGAGCATAGCTTGCTTGCTTTTGAAAGCAAACTTTGATATCTATACACAGCTTTTGGTTCCCAGAACCTATCAGAGAACCCAAAATTAGCTAAATATACAACAGTAAATTCAAAATTAGCTAAATATACAACAGTAAATTCATAAATGATTTCTTATAAGAAAATAAAACTGTGAAAATTATCAGTTTCTAGATACACTGTTGCTGTTAAAAACACGTTAAAACAAGTTGCCAGATGGTTAATAAATAATGTATCCAATACAGAGCTCCAATCTAAATATTTATCTGACCCAAACTAAAAACAAAAATGGCTTCTTAAGCTGGGAAGTCATGTATTTATTCAAACCTTTTATTTCTGCATTTGTTAGTTTCCTTCAGGTAGATCAGCAAAATGAGGGATGAATAAGTTAAATCGAGGTGTCGTGATTTATTTGTTTAAACTAAATTTTTAAAATACTGAATTTTAAATAATTAGTGTTAGAGATCATATAAAAAGCTTGTTAAGCAATGGATGAAGAAAGCATTACAAATAAATATTAACTTCAGTAATTGTTTGCTGATTTTATGATAAAACTCTGCAATAACTAACATGACAACTTTGCAACCACTAGTGATCTACTGTATATAAAATTAAAAAAAAGAATTTTCATCATTATTTTACATAAACATCAAAAGAATATATGAGAGAGATATTTTATTGTCTAACTTACTGGTAAACTATACGTATTTCTTAAGGGAGTAGGACAGGTCACACCAGTACATGGACTCTGAAGTCCTGTTGGACTAATAAAATTAGATCCCCAAAGCATACTCTGAGCTGAAGGAACCATCATCATGGGCTGATTAAATGATGGAGTTCTCGACACAGGACCACGATGAGCAAGTTGCTAGGAAAAAAAAAAAAAAAATATGAAGTTACATTTGATTTAAGAATCTTTTTAAAAATACTTAATTTCTAAATAAAAACAAATGAACTAATTTTATCAACACTGAATTTTCATTTATTTCAAATAAGATTTCTCAAGAATAAGAAAAACAAGATACAATTCACTTAATTGATAATAACAATAACATAGATGTTGACGTAGATCTTACATAAAAGGGCCCAAGTGTTTTGGGTCCCCACTAATTTTCTTTGGAGCCCCTCCAATATTGAATCTTTATAATAAAGTTCATACAGATAATTATTACCTACAGATTTGATCATATTTTTTAATCTTACACTTCTATTGGAATCATAATAGCAAAACAAAATTCTGTCAATGAGTTGTCTCCGTCCCAGTAATTTACAAAAATCGGCATCTTTGGATGTTGCTGTTTATTTTCATTTTATTATTATTTGTGAAATGTATAAAATTAAACATAGTGTTACATGAAATTAGTTATTCAGTAAACTTCACTGACTTACAGGGAAATTAATTGGAAAGTGAGAAATTCAATGAAGTAAGTTTTTTACCCTGAATGCTAGGAATGTAGGAAACTGAAGAGGTGTATTTGTTTATCAACTGTAAAATGTAAATTTTAGGTTGCCCTTACAAAAGCAGAAACATTTTTAAGCGAAGATAACCTGCAATTGAGCGGATTGAAACCGTCCTTTTTTAAGTATCTTTTTTTAATTTTTAGACTGCTCATTATTTATGAATTTTATTATGTGTGCTAAAGTTTTTAATGTTTTTAATGAAAAATCCTTTCAACCTGCACACCTTAAAAATAATTTAAACATTTTTAAGCTTAGAGAACATCCTCACTAACAGTTGACTCGCCTCAGGAATCTAATGATAAACCAATATTTACATTAATTTTGTTTACATTTTTAAAATTTAGCTCACTACCAAATCCCCAAAAAAGTTGGCAACAGTTGCAATTTTGTTATAATGAATAAAAGTTATAAAAATTTTGTTATAAAAGAATAAAAATGATACAAGAGAGCAGCATTACAGCAGATTAGTGCTCAGTGAACCACATTCTATTAGGGATTTTATATAATTAAGGCAATTAAAAATTTTATAAAAATAAATTCTAAATCAAAATAAAAAGAAATTTAACGTGCCTAAATAAGTCAATAAATTTATTTACTTAGCTTGGTGCCTTACTTTGCTATTATTTCTTAAATTCTAAATCGTTATAAACAAATAAATTCTATTAAACATAAGAGCTAAACACAGATTATCATTAATACTTTTTGTATGGAAATGGAAGATAGAAGTGGCAACATATGAACTGCCAACTTCTAGACTAATGTCATTATAAAAATTAACAAAATTTAGCAAAGAACTGGTTAACTACAGCTAATTTCTTGCTTAATTAATTGATATATTTAGCATCATTTTAGAGAAAAAAATAAATTGGGAAAACACAAAAAGCCAAAATGCTTTATAATTTTAACACAACAATTTAACAAAGTTTGAACTTGCCGATTTGCTAATATTTTCACTTTGTTCACAGATCACTCACATGATTGATTCTTGTATACCGATAGTGAAAAATTCCAGAACAGTTTTTGATTAAATGCAGTTTGAAAATTAAAATTTTATCTTCAATGTCCTATATTTTCCCAATATATTTCTTTATACGTAACTTTTTGTTATTATAAACTTACTCTCCGAGCCGCTGGATTATCAAATGAAGACCAACTTGCCAATTGGCTAATATTTGGAGTTCCAGATGCCACTGCAGGTCCTGAGGCAACATTAGTATCAAACCTCATGATTTCCTCCATATGTTGTTGATCTTCTGCAAATTCAAACACATAAAAGCAAAACATTTCAAATCTACCATTTTCTTTAAGAAGATGCAAAACAATTATTGATCTTAAAAACCCTTTACAAAACTACATATTTATATCTCAATTTCAACAAAGGAAACAAAAAAGCAATTTCATTAAAATATTTTTGAAGATTTAAAACACCATAATAATATAATATAACATAGTAACATATTATTAATTATATAATATTGTTAAAATAAAGTAAGATTTAATTAAGTAAGTGCGTTTTATTTATTTCCATTTTTATTTTATTTCATTCCACGCACATTAAGCCTATTTAGTATAATATTGTTATTATGGATAATTTTAATTTTCATATTAAACAACAGTTGTCATTTTTTTTTAAATTATGAACCTCTTTCAACACTTATCACAAAACCCTTTTTGTAATACAGTGAAACTTGGATAATTCGAAGCTGAAGGGACCAGAGAAAAAGTTCAAATTATCCAAAAATTCGAATTACCTATATTCTCTCAAAACGAAGAGATAAATAAAAAAGATTAACTGCACAATCAAAGATTTAACACATGAATACTGCAACATGTTTTACTAGCTTAATTATTCATCACTTTCAAAAAAAAAAGGCAGATATTTTTAATTGCTTCATTGAATGCAATCTTTGTGTCCTAGCATATGATTCCAACCTCTGGGTTGCCACGTCCTCTCGTTCTTTTTCTATTTTTTCCATTGCCATTTTTACGCTCAAGATTTTATCTTTGTTCTTCAAATATGTCGATAACGTGTTGGATGGAATTCAAATTCCTTGGCGATATCCAATTTTTTTTTTTTAAGGCCTTTTTCCACTTCCTCAATCATCGCTACCTTTTCAGCTAATGTTAATGACTTATAAGGAGCTTTAGCTTTTGACAATGGCATAGTAAGAGCATTTAACAATACTTAAAGCACGAGCACAAAAACTAAAAATGTATATAACCGCATTAAATCATTCATAGGAAGCGCACGTGACTCTAAGACCGAAGGAGTGTGGGAGGGGAAGGGTGGACAGAAAAGTCCTCGGAAATCCCCACATAGTGACATTCCAAATCTCGCTTTTGTTTTCCTTAGAAAGACCATTAAAATAAACAATGTATCTTAGCTGAGAAAAGTCTCGGGAACAATTTTTACCGTAATATTTTAAAGAAAATCGTACGAAAAATTCGAATTATCCATGATTTTTTAACATTATTTTAATACAGAATTCTAGGGACCGAGCAAAAAATTCGCATTATCCAGAATTTCGAATTTAACAAGTTTGAATTATCCAAGTTTGACTGTAATCAAATAAATATATAAATTAATAAACAGTAAAGCGTAAGTATGTTCACCTATTTGTGATTGCAAAATAACTCAAAAACTATTTACTTATCCTATTTAATGGAAGGTTTATGCTATAAAAAGAAGAACTGTGTTCAATTTGGTGTACACTGAACATAGTAAAATCCATACAGAACACAATAAAATCTAATTTTTTTTTTTTGCAATTATATTTCTTTTATTAATATACATCTAAAGTCTTATCTTCCTACAGCTTTTAATTAATATTTTAAGTTCTGCATCATATTTTAAAATATTAAAGTATTAAAAAATGAAGGAAATTATTATTATTATTTCTAATTACAGGACGAAGGTACAAGAGCTTCCATAACTGTAACAAACAATTAAAAAGTTTTATTTAAATACCTTATATTTCTTTTGATACCATAAAAATTTTACCAATGTATATCTGAATATTGTCTATTAATTAAAAAAAAAAAAAAAAAGAAAGAAAAAGAAAAGCAGTATTTAGCCTGAATTTCTGTTTAAATTTCTATTTGATTTTATTACGAAAAATGGCAACACTTGAATAATGAATATAAATAAATGAAAATGTGAATAATGTACAGAAAAATGCTGTATTTTCTGATTAGAGTTCTGTCATAATTCAAATTAATTTGTTTTCTGAAAAATAAATAACTTCTTTCGCTCCCTGTTCTTCTTTTTTTTCTTTAGCTTTTGAAATTTTTATTGAAAATATTGTGGTATCCTATCTTTTTTTATATTTACATCTTGTTGTTGGTTGGGTTTTAATGGCGCAAAAGCAGCTGTGGTTAAGCTGCGCCATATTTACATCTTATCTTTGTATCTTATATATTATTATGTGGGAAGAAAGGATTGTTTTCTTTTAATCTCCGTATTGAAATAATAATATAATCCTTTAAAAAAATGCGCACAAACTTTCAAACTAACTTATTAAGATACAAATAAATAACAAAATAAAGGGTGAAACCAAATAAATAACACTTTCTAAGTTTATTACCAGCTTCCTTTGTAATTTTGTTAAAATCTCCTATTACAACATCATCCAGTTCAACAAATAGAATTAGTAAATATAATAAGGTTCATATTAATAAAACCTTCTCTGATCTGAATAAAGGAATTTCAGATTCCCGACGACCAAAAGTAACAATGAATTAATTATTTGAACAGCAATTAATCTTTGTTATCTTACCTTTTATGACTTTACGAATGTAAGGATCTAAATTGATTGTAAATGGTAAAAACATCTTTAGATCAATTACTTGCAGAGATGCTTTGTGATACGAAAGAAAAATTTCAAATTTACGTTCATCTCGATCGATTGCTAAGAGAGGTTCCAATTCTTTCGAAATTGGAATTTGGTTGATAATTCTAAAAAAAGAAGAAATATTAATAACAATTAGTAATTTTATTGAGTTGTTATAATTGAAAAATAAGAATAAATAGCATAAATTAAGAAGGCAATACTATACTGGTCATTCTGAAGATCTAAGTTTCTACAAAACCCATTGCTGAATAGCATTTTTTTCTTTTTAATGTATAAAATTACAAAGAACTGGTTTGCAAATTTCCTAGATGATTAGAAAACTACACTCTTAATGCTGCAGAATTAAGATATGCTTTATAAAATTTATTATTACTGTTGTAAAAATTTCTATTATAAACACCATTAACATAATTTCCAAACAAAGAATGCCATCAATACATATAAAAAATTTCAAATTTTATTTAAGTTCACTCCAACAACTTAATAAATACAAAAATTTCTCACACTTTAGATTAACCAGGGTGTCTACTGAATCTCAAACAAAAAATTTAAGGACAATTCCCATACATTTAAAGGACATTTTCACAAAAATTTAAGGACATTAAAACTTGTATCATATCGTAAAATATTTAAAATACCCCAATCTTATTTTAACAACAACAACAACAACAAAAAAACCTGACATCATGCTCAAAATTTAAGGACATAGTCCGATTTTCCCGTACATTTCATGTCAAGCCAAATTTCCCGTTCAATTCCCAGTTTTCCCGGTTGGTAGACACCCTGCTAACTGAAGTGTTAGATTATCATACAGTAGATCAAAAAATTGCATTGCAACTATTGCAATGTTCATTTCTCTATTCTGGTAGAAATTCATATTTTAAATAAAAAAAAAATTTTGGAAATTAAAGACCGTTATTATGTAATATTTGTCTTATTTTATTTTGTATCTGCAATAAAAGCATTAATCAATTATATGTGAATGCTGAACCTTAGAACTGGAGTCGCATAAAACAGGAGACGTGAAACCATCAAGTATTAAGTAATCAAGTATTAATTAAGGTACCTCCTAAATTTATAATTTACTTTCTCAGAAACTATAGAATGTTAGCATCAACTTTAAAAGGCTAAATGATATTTTTTTCTTCCAATTGATGAACTTTCTTCAAAATTGGCAATTCCAAATCCTTACCCTCCTTGTTGGAGTGGCACCATAACTTTCAAGGAGTTCTTCAAAAGTTGATTAATTTTCTATAAATCTAGCCATTTGCACTTGTGATGTACCACGTTAAAACAGAAGAAAGATCTTTACCTCCACTTTGTTTCCATATCTTGCATTAATACAGACACTGCATAACAATTAAAAAAATATGTTTATACAACATTTTCCATTGAGGACTCAAAATTGTTGTTTGAAGGTTCAACTCCACTGATCAGGTTATCACAATGTCACATTCTCTGCAGTCTTTTGTCAGGAATAGTCCCATTCAAAAGATCTCTTACAAAATGAAAAGAAAAGGAAAGTTCTGGATGCCAGTGTTCAGATCGTAATCTATAGCCTCCACACATTCATCTTAACTACTATTGTTCATCTTTACGGACAAATGCCACTGTCAAAGTTGAAGACCAACAATACTTTAAAGTTTTAAACACATTTCCGCACACAACCTAACTGTGAAAATAAACATATCCAAATAACTAAGAGTTCTCAATTTGGTTTACTAATAATCAGAATAAATGATCTTGTACCTTTAAACTGTAGAAGATTTGTAGAGTATATTAAAGCCAGTTTCAGAAAAAGATCGGGAGTGACGTCAGGCATACGAATCTCTATTCTGTGGTGGCAAGATGGTCTAAGCATCCGTCTTTCATGCTAAGGTTCGCTGGATCGATTCTCCTACATGCCTTTTTATTGCTTCGTTTTTCTTTCAGCCTCTCCAGTTTTTTAGTTTTGTAATTAATCCTGTTTAAATGACATATATTTGAATTTTATTCTTGCCAGTCAAATCACAGGATCACGCAACAACTATGATTAACTTTAAAGTATATTTGGGGAGATACTTGCGAGCTAATGGAGGCAGTCATGATGTCAAGTAGTTTGATAACTTAATAACCAATAGCACGACTGAATTTCACTAGTTTGAAAATTCCCACAAAAAATAAACTTAAACTCTTTATTACGTATCAGCACAAACTTAAAAGTAATTTCACATCTTACAGAATCTTTTGCTTGCAGAACGATATTTACAGAAAAGTGAACTATGTTTAGTGCTGACGGATGCTGTGTAACTTGGTTCAATGATGTCACTCCCAATCTTTTTCTGAAACTGGCAGTAGTCACCGAATGCAGTACTTGTAACTATGAGAGATATGAAACTTACTTATCATATATAGATTTTAGTGATACATTATCTTCTAATTCATCTTCATTCTTTTCATAAAAGAGGATTATCCAGGATGTTCGATAGGGCCACTGTTCAGTTATATTAACCCATGATGCAAGATGATACCAATTGAAATCCACATTAAAGGCTTTTAGTAATCTCCCTGGGAATAAAAATAATTATATAAATAAATAAAAAGTAAAATATAAATGTTAATATTAAAATTTAAAAAAAATTATCAAGAATCAAAAATCAGAACAAAACTGAAGTATTAGTTCAATGTACTTCAATTTCCACCAAAACTTTAAAACAAAGTTCAACAGTGAAAACTAAGGAATATTGTTGCCATCTGGCAAAAGAGGCCAATAGACCATTTTTGTAAAATTGTGTTTTTTGGACCAATAACCATCTCCCATAGTTTCCACTGTTTGACAAAACAGAGTAACATCCAGCTCTTGCTGGATGCCATAATTACAGAGATCCATGTAGGCCAAAATCTATTTTCAACCATTTCCACACAAGCAAAAGAGGCTAATATCCCATAATAGATAATGCAACAAATCAGATCACCCTACACAGTGTTAGGTCTAAGCCTGTGTTTACCGTCATTGTTTTCATAATTGGTTCTGTAGCTGATTTATATCAGCATTGGATATATTTATTGCTTCTTCTGAAAACTTTGGAAAATGGTCTATTGGCCATTTCTGCCAGAAGGTGACGATATATATATGATATAAAGCTATATATGCATAGCTTTATTACATGAAGTACTTACTTTTCATTTTGCCAAGAAATTTTGAATACAGAATAAAGGTTCTTCTGATCAAATTTACATTTCTAATTTCAAGAAATCTTTTGTAAGCTTTCTTTTCTTTAATTTAAAATTATATAAGTTAAAAGGGTTATTGAAAATAAGATGCAATCAAAACTTATTTCTTTTTAATAATAATATTTTTTGCAAATGCAATGTACAAATAGAAAATTTTAATAAACAACAATGTATTAAATAAGAATTCATTATGTCATTTAATAAGCAAATCAAATTTATAAAAACAAACAAATATTATTTATCATTAAATATCTAGATTTATTTGTAACATATTTTCATTTAAATTGCACTAATACTAATTTCTATGCAGCTATCCCTTGTTGGTTTTCTTTACCAACTTTTCAGATACATAATAAGCAATTAACTTTTAGCTAAAAACTTAAATTTCTTAATTATTGCACTGTGTTTTTTAATTTCATTATAAGTTTTTACATTGTTTTATTATTAGATCAGATATATCAAATATTGTGAACATCAGAAACTTGTACACAAATCCTTTGCAGTGGCAAGGCAGTCTACCAATTGTAGTAAATAAATATATAACGGAAGAGAGCTGCCCGGCAAGCCTCACATCTACTGTAGTGAAGATGATGTAGTGTCGGATGATCCAAGTGATGAACAAAACTATCCTGCAGTTTCTTCACACTCACATTTTCCGGCGTGCCACCTCATCAGCTGGGCCTGAAGAAAGAATCAATTGTGATGCTTCTTCCCAATCTCAATGCAAAGAAAGGGCTCTGTAATGGCACATGATTGCTTCTTAAAGAGTGTCATCACAATTTAATCGCAGCAGAACTTCTTTCAGAAAGCAACAGAGTTGATATCATCACTATTCCCAGGATCAATTTTCATCCGAGAGATGCCAATTTGCCATTCAACAATGCCCACATTCGCAATAAGTATTAATTAGTTGCAAGGACAAACCCTTCCAGCATGTGGACATTTCTTTGAGCGAGCCAGTATTATCACATGGTCGGCTTTATATTTTGCATTGTCACATTCATAAAAAAGAGACATCAAAATACTCAAATGACTGTCAAGGTCATTTGCTGAATGATGCTCAAATTTTCACTCTGCAATGTGACTTACAATCTAGCCTTTCAATAAACAAATTCATTTATGTTCCTAGCAATGCATTCACTTTAATTTTCTATCTGTCATATATATGACTGGCAAATACTCTATCTGAAACAAAAGCTATCGCATTGTTATCCTGTCATTTGTTGATGGGCATATATGCTAGTCTTTATATCATTAGCAATTCTGCATTCCTTACAGACGTGTCTCAATTGGAATTTACTGTTTTAGTATTAATGATAGAAAAGAGTTCCTGCTTCTTTGCAGGGAAATCGATTCCATTATGTTTCCCTTCTGTTCTTCTGAGGACTATACTTGCTTTAATTCCCATAAACTCTGAAAATGTTAACATTTATATTTAACTTTACTATACCTGTTATATAGACAACATTCATTAATCTTCTCATACTTCTGGGATTCACATCACTAAAATAATCATCAGTGAGAAGGACTTTGGTCAAATCATGTGCACCCGTGATCCGATTCAGATTCCCCATACTGCTGGCTATGCTCTCACTGGCCTTGAGCTTTTTACTGCTTTTTCTTGACAATGCCCCTTGCTTAAAGCGATCAGGAATGGACATACTTGATTCAGAAGATAGCCGACGATTCAGCTAAATCAAATAGGTAAGAAAGAAAATAGAAAGATGGATGGGTAATTTGTTTTTTAAAAATAATACTAAATAATAACAACTATCAAAGTAAATAATATAAGCAGAAACATATTCAATTCAAAATCTTCCCAGGCCAACAGGCACCATTATAATTTAACCTCTTTATTGGAATGTTAGTTTTTATTAATAATATAGAATAAGGCCACACAGAACTGAATTTTAAACTTCTGTTATCAACAATGAAGGGTTCAAATTCTACAGAAATCACGTAATTTACAATGTTATCTTATGTTATAAAATGTCTTTTAACCTACCCCAAGACCAGTTGTGGTAACACTAAACGATTCTCCTCTATCATCATTATTCCAATAGTTCTTTTTGTAGGACTGAGATGTACTCTGCGCTAATTTAACTTTACGCAATGCAGAATTCTGAAGGAAAAAGGGAAGATGTACGATATTTCTAAGATAATCATGACCATTGATGCTGATGTCTTGGAACAAGCGATGGATATTTGTTTCAATGGCCTAAAAATAAAAGAAATAAAGATTAGAAGAATTGCTTTCCAAGTTCGCCTAATTTATTTCCCTACAATAAAAACACAAACAAACAAATAAACTCATAACTTGAAATGAATGCCAGTTTTTAACCTGTAGGTGAAGCATTAATCTCACACATTAAATACTGACATGTCTACTTAGTTTGTTTTTCTTTTTTGTTCCCCAGACAAATCAATTTTAGAATTTCCAAAATTAAAAAAAAAAAAAAATATCCATAGTCACTTTTACCATTACTGGGAAGGTTTTATTATTAATTTTAACTATGTCAGGGGCAAAAAATTGCTAGTTGACAGGATAATTGTAAATCTGGATCAGTCCAAGAAGAATTACAATTGGAGATGAATTTTCTAATTGGACTTTATAGAAGCAGAATTAGAATAGGTTTTTTACAAGAACCACCTGGGGCCTTTTTGCTTTCAGTGCAGGAGCAGAAAAATATGAACAACTTTGTATCACAACTGGAATAAGTGATAAAAACTGATGTCTGTAAAACTCAGCTTTTGAAATTGGATTGAAACGTGCCCTTCTAGTAAATTCAGCAGATACATAATTTACTATGTGTGAGAAATTCAATTTTTCTTCATGGTAAAATTAAATCAAAATTAGCTTCAAGGCTTTGAAATATTTATTTTTATTTTTTTTTTTCATTGAAACTGAAAATTAAAAGTATGTTCTTTTGTTATGTGTGTGCACGAACTGAAACAATGGATGTGTTGAATACAGCACGAATGTGTGCGTTCAATTGTTGATAGTAGATCGTAAAATGGCGTTGCGAATACAAACTGGAGACTAGCAACGATGCTAAGTTTGTATAATAGAAATCGGATAAATCCACATCCGATATTATGATGGATTAATTTGAGTTAAAAGCTTATCTTGTGTTCAATTAAAAGGCAGACAGCCTTTAGTATTAAATGAATGAGAATTATTTGTAGATTTAAAGTTAATTCTCGATAACTGGCTGAACCGAAGAGATGGGATTCTAAAGAGAGGTTACAACTTGGAAAGCGACCAACGCAGACGATGACTTGTTGACCGAAGTGTAATTCAGCAAGGAAGTATCCTTACCATTAACATGGGTTGATGAATAAACTGACGAATCGGCGCTGCAAGTACTGTAAGTAAATTTTCCTATTTACCTCGTACATCTCGGATTTGGAAGTATGGCAACTAGTGAGATTCGAACACTTGAGATTGAGTTTTTCAAAGACAAAACCAAATAGGTGTTAAAGAACTTTAATATTGAAACACAACAAACAGATGAATACTTTGTTCGTGAATTGCAGAAACTGTAACGTTATTTATTACACGTAACATTATTCTATGCTAGGAATTATCGAATTCAAGTCACATTCAACTTAAGATAAACGAAAGTTAGTTTCGACGAAAGTAAAGAACTGTTAAACTAAAAGGTTTTAAGTTGTCACGCAAGAGTATTCATGATAATTAATAAGGAATTTACTGTTAAAGGTTATTTTGATGAAAACCAAGAACTATTAAATTGAAGTATTCATGTTATCATACCAGACTGTTTAAAGTGCTTAGTAAAGACTTTATTTTTAGAATGTTAAGTTAATATTGGATCAAAGAAGTTAATTGAACTTAATCATTCATTCCAATATAATCCTGTTAGCACACACATGGTGAATATGATAGATAACTAATTCATACAAGTGATAGGACCAATAGAATATCAGAAAGTTCAGTGCATTAAAGTACTTATGCATTATATTAAACTTTAGTTAATTTCACATATGGTGGAAAGCCATTTTGTCAATGTTTGTAACTTGAATAGTTGAAGATAAGAAGATTTCTAAATGAACTTTTAAGCATTAAGGAAAAGAACTCTAATTGATGGGAAATCAATTTAATTGAACTTTAATTTGTTAGAAACAAACGTTTCATGTTTTGTAGCTATTTGATTTTATAAAACATTTTAAGTCCATACCAGTTTACTGCTTATTTACTTCTCAACTCACATAGACTAAATACGCTCTGCTAAAACCAGTACAGGCAAATAATTCACTTAAATGCCGTTTGAAATTTGTTGTGAGGATCCAACGTAACAATTATTAATATTTAATCCCACACTATGCAAGAGAAGATAGTTAATAATAAAGTTTTGGACAAAACTGACAATTGTGAATGACAGAAACCAAGAGTGGGAACAGGTAAGTGTAATTAAATATCAACTACATAGTACAGGAATACCCTAACTAAGCATTATCTAACCAAGGTGTGTACAATGCGTTCTAAAAGTTTGCCGTTACAGCAGACACAATTCATGTCATTCCTGAAAATTTTCTACCTTGACATGACACAGCCAGGAAAGTTTTCATAAAGAAACTGCCTGCACGTCACAGCTGTATGACAGGTAAGCACCTGCTCCAAGAGATGGCCGTGATTATTGTTTGTTATGGTTCATGGCATCCCATGCACCCTCTATGCTGTGTCAGCACACTACTATCAGGATTTTTGGATGAAACCAAGACTCACACTATCACTTGAGGCGTGTTTCCGAAATGTAAGCTGAAACTGGTCCTTCTCATTTACAAGGCTGGGTCCGTCTTTTCATTCTAGATAATATGAATGGTTGTAATATTCAACTAAAAACCCATTCTGTGCTCAGACCCATTATTGCCTAGACTGATTCAAACCTAATACCAGTTACAGTACAGTTGATATTCGAATAGAATATGACGTTCCAATACACCCTATTATTGCGTGGGAATGTGGAATGTTTAACTACTGTCTGTTGTGGCTCAAAACTGTACATTCAAGAGCCTTCCTGTACTCTGCCAGCATATCAATGGTTGCAAGAGCAGTCTGGGTCAACAGTTGGGAAATGTTTTCTGATTGGTCAAGCATTTGCAACATTTATTGATCACATTTTCCAACTGTTGACCCAGACTGCTCTTGCAACCATTCATTATGCTGACAGGAAGGCTCTTGAATGTGCAATTTCACTCATGGAGAGATATCTGCCTCTGTGCTCAAAACTGTATTTACCTGGAAACAGCTTCTAATGAGATGTTACAGTTTTTTATATAATATAGTAATTTGCACAAGCATTTATTAAGACTAAATAAAGTTATACCAAAACACTACCTGTACAGTTTAAACAAAAATATATTGTAAAGCTTTGGATAAAAAAGGTAGTTGGTGGTTCCTTATATCTATAGACAAAACAATGGTGATCATAAAAGAAAGAGGCACAGCTTTGTCAACTGTTATCATCTGTGTTTCTTGGCTTTTGGCTATAGTTTATTAAAAGGTTGTGCTTTTTTAAAAAATACAAACTGATTATTAACAAGTTATCTGATCATTATGCAAATCCTGATGCAGAATAACAATATATTTCAAGTATTTATTGTGAAAACAATCATTTTAAGTTTACCTTGTTCTATGTAATTGTTAATTTGTTTTTAATAAGTTAATGTCATTTTATAAAATAAGTATCTTGATTTTCTAGAATTCAAAATAAATACCGTATCGTCAACAAAATCAAATACCTTAATTATTATATGTGGATCTATGGCAAGAATGGTGATAAAAGGACTATTCTGATTAGAAAACAGTAAATGAACTGCATCCAGATTTCTGAGAACCTTCTCCTGTTCACAGCTATCAAGTCCATCCACAATTATAACTAAACGTGTCTGGGTTCCAGTGAATGCATCCATGCAAAGAACCTATTAAAAAAGAAAGAAGTTTATGATTAACAGTTCTTATTTGTGGGGGAAATGTTGTTTTTTGAATTGTTGTTTTAAAATCTTGTTTACTCAATTTGGCTTTCAATGACTTTAACAAATCATAAGAAGAATTTGAATAAAATGCACTTGTTTATGAAACATTCATCTTTTGAAATGTAATGACAAAATCACTGTGGAAAAAAAAGGAGGGTAACACGGCACGTATACGAATAACAACTACATTTAACTTTTCCCTAATTAATTGCTTTCAAAAACAAAGCAAAATATAAAGCTGGATGAAGATTAACATAATCACAGTCATAATTAAGTTAATAAAATGTTGATAAGAAGACTATGGATAGAAATAGAAAAATTAATAGGCTTTATTTCAGTGAAATTCCAAAAATCACAATCTTTTCATAAAATCCTCCCTTTTTCAACAGCCATTTTAAAAACCTCTTAGCACTGTCAGACAAACAAAAAAAAAAATTCCCAAAACAATAACATAAATACAAACTACAATATGGCTACTCTATATTCTTAAAAGTTCTAAAATTTACAGAAGCTTCTAGTCAGATTCAATACTGCACTTAACATGCCACTTGGTATAAATTTTAATTAATTTCCATGTATGTTTTTATTTTAATATAGTATTCAAGTGACAGCAAAACCTCAAATCAAAGTAAATCTTATGATAAATAAGAAAAAAGTTTTTCTTTTTAATAAGCAAAGTCTTAGAAAATCTGAAGTTTCCTAAGCGCTAGAATCTGAGAGAACCACAAGGAATGGTTTAAAAACCATAAGAAAATCGGAAATAAATGGAATCTGAATGAAAAGTTGCTGAAATTAAATTAATGAATTATATCTACTGCTAACATTTTGGCAATAGTTTGGCAAACAAAAAAAGAAAAAGCCTGTTCCTGAAGTTTGTACAAATGCAGTGCACTTTTTCCTGACTAGAATCAATTGTGGAGAAAAACCCTCTTGCCACCCTTCTTCAGCAGTGGAACTCTGAACCCTCTGAGATGTCTAGAAAAAGTGTAGATGAGCTAGCATCATGCAACACATGATACTGCTCGTTGAAAAGTTTTTCTTTTACATTTTTCAATTTCCTGAAATTGAATTTGGAGAGCCCCACAATCTTGCACCAGAATATATTAGTAGGGCATACATCATCATCATTTAAGAAGGGACTTTATGCTACTAGCCTCCCAAATATCTGCCCGAGATCGACTCTCTTCTCTTCAAGGTCTAACGTCTGTCTGGAAAAGAACAATAGCCATTACGAGCACTCGTTGAGTCCCTCCTAAGTGCTCCTATATCTCAATCACTTCCTGTGACGAGCCCTATCTATGACAACAAAAGGCTTGTAGTCTTGTCATCCACCATCTCTGTACCAGCATTTCTTCTAACAGTGCTCTTGTGTGAATCCCCTCATCAGCTAGCACACTTGTTAGTGTTTGTTCTAGTCATTTGACTTGACTGAATTCAGAGTTATACCCAGCCATTCCCCAAGTCACTCCGTTCTGATCTGCCATAATCACGAGTGGTTAGGCCGTGTGTTATTTGTTTTCCTAGTTTGGTTTATCCCTTTTACCCTCCCAGTAGCTTTAAAAACATTTTCTTGCTCAATCTTTTCTCTGAACATGCTTTGCATTCCTTTTGACTGAGAAGTCACAGATGATTTCCCCACTGCCTGAGTTAGCTTTCCACGGCATTCCCCTCCTTTTATTTTTTTTAATCATATCCCCTTTTTCCTTTATCTGACCCCTTTCACCCTCATGATCTTGGTTTATACGTAAAACACCTAATTGCAGGCACCACCACCATATGGCAATGTGCTACTCTTCATAAAAAAACTAGAAAATATTTTATCAACAGAAACATATAAACAGAACTGGAGCATTTAAAACTAAAGATATTATTAAATAGACACAAATTCAATTTATATGAGATCAATTTACTTAAATTATTTTTTTATTACTTCTTGTACTGTACATTATTATAAATTCTCCTTTGTTTTTCACTTATAGTAGAATGAATTAAGCCTTCTTGAAACTTTATTTATTCTGCTAAAAATTCTTTCATAATTTATATTTTATAAGTAAAACATGAAAACTTGATATTTATACAATTTATTTTAAGGTTTGATTCTAATTGTGATTTTTGAAAAATGTTTTTAATTTTGCAATAAAAATAATTTTTTTTTTTAAATATTAAGACCTAAAATAATTAACATTAATTTATATTCAGAACATTACTTTGCGTAATTCAATCAATTTTTTATCTTAACACCAAAAAAAAAAAAAAAGGAATTTATCATGATAATTTTAAATTGAAATAAATTTAAAATGTCCGAGTCAATATGTTATTGACTCAGACACATTTTTATAAAATACCTAAAAAGCTCTTAAAAATTATTACCATGTCAGACATGAGTTGTACAAATGAATGCTGAATTTGTAGATCATCTGATTTCGCCATTTCTGCATGAGCAATAGCTCTATAAAGTCTTTTCTCAGCTGGGAAGACAAGTGCCGAGATCATCCTTAGCCACGTGTACACATTTGCAATAACTGTAATACCAATAATGGTTACAATAACAATGAGAGCAATTTTAATGGGTGTATCAGGATTTTTAGCTTCATCGAAAGGATTGTATAAAACCATTAATAATATTCCAGCCATTAAGCACATCATTATAAAATAAAATATGAAGAAATATGGCACACAGCAAATATGACGCCACTTCCATGATGATGATGATACTACAACAGAGAAAACAATACATTAATTTCATGTTTTAACTAACAGACTCACATCTTAATTTGAATCGTAATCCATGTAACTAAAACATCAGTTACATGGAAAGAAAAAAAAAAAGGATTACAAAAATATGCATTTTCATTGAAACATCATAAACGGTAAACAACGTGACTTGAGCAGCTTTTTCTTTTTTATTTGCAGCTAGTTTTTTCTACTTGATGAATAGCTCAGAAGGTATGGAGAATTATATAATTTATTCTTATTAATATAATATTAATAATAATATATAATATTAATAATATAATATATTCTTGTTCGTACGAACAGTAGTTGACAACTAACATTAATAAGAAAATTATCTTGTAACCAGTGGAAATTCTAAAGTTTGGTCAGCTATCTGATTTAATAAGGTATTTAAATAAAATGTAAAATGACAAGGTAGTAATTTAGCCATATATAATGGGTTCCACTATATATGTGAAACATAAATTAACAGGGGAGGGGGAAGTTGCAAATTTTTCATAGGCATACCAAACCTGTTGAAAGTTTGTTCGTTTGTTTAATGGGGTATTACTTACAGGAAAGAAGTCTGCTATAACTAATACACCTTCTGAATTGTTCATCCACTGGATAAACCTGACTAATGAGTGCTTATAAGCAAGAAACAGAAATTTATGGAAATTTGGCCCTAACAAAAATATTTGGGTATTTTTATAACATATGTATTTTACTAAACATGTTATTGGAAAATCTTGTTGCAGAAGCCTTGATTTAAGATTTTATAACATAGATCAAATGGATTTTGGAGAAACCTTGGTTGGCAATTGCTGAGTCTTTGTTTAGACACATTAAGCAGATTATTGTGGGAGGGTGTGAGGGAAAAGTTTTCAGAGTAAACCGCTGCATTTAAGAAGATTGATTTGAAAGGGTTATGGAAGAGACAAGTGATCTTCCTTATATTTAGATGTGGGAAGTTTACTGAAAGGAGAGAGGGGGTCGGAAAGAGCTAGAGGAAGGCTGTAAATATTGACAAGTTTTGCCAAGGGGCACAGTAAATATAAACATCGAAACCCAAAGGAAATTACCAAGCAGTTCTTCACCAGAGAGAGCCATCTGTAGGCAGCTGATATTGATGAATTTTGGCAAGGGCCACCTTACATCTAAACATCAAACCCCTAGCCCAAGGGTAGATACAAGCAGATCATTGCCGGAGGGAGCCAGCCATAGGCAGCTGATATTGAAGAGGTTCAGCAAGAGGCACCAAAAACCTAAACATCAAACCATTAACCTGAATGATGATTACCTAGGAGATCAATGGAGAGAGCCAGCAGTAGGCAGCTGATACTGACGAGGATCAGTGAGGGGTGCCATAAACAAACATCAAACCCCTAGCTCTAGGAGCGTCAACGTTTGAAGACAAATCTGACCCGAACATCTCAAAGGGCCAGCTGAATCCAGGCTAAGGCTCAGTAGAACCCAACTTATCATCATTTGTAATATATTTTTAAAAGGTTTTAAATTTCTTTAAAAGGTGTTTTCTCTGGTAAGTTACTTGAGAATGAAGGTTTTTCATTCTTTTATCCATTCAGAGGAAAGGGGGGGCAGGGGGGGGGGGGGAAGTACTATCAAAATTCAAAACAAATCTAAGAGATTTTTTTTTTTTTTTTACTTTTTTTAAAGTTAAAAGTTATATAACAAAAGCACAACTGAGAAAACTAAATATTATGCAGACCACTTTGAGTCTTTTTCAGCAAAATAAAGCATTTTTAAGTTTTAACTTATTTTATTCCAAACATCAAACAATAATAGGGTCACTGGTGTTTGGGGCCCGAGACAGAGGAAAAAAACTTCATCCCGACTTGCGATTCTGGGGGTCGAACTTCTCCTAAGACCTTTAATTGTTCCAACAACATCATGAAGATCATTTTCATCGCATCGTTTTGTTTTCCAACATTACAATGATTTTCAAATACCAGAATTGTTTAAAGCTCATACAGTGCCTATGGAAATATATATATATTTTTAACCTTTTTTTCCATGCTCATTAATGTATGTTAAACTACTTTATTTATCAGGTGCCACTGACAAATTAGTAGTTTAAATCAGATACATAGCTACCATTAAACAGGAACAGATGATTATCAGGGATCGTAACTGCCAAAGACCATAAAATTAAAGCCCAATTAATACAGAATGTAGAGTAATTAACATATTTTATTTTTGTTTCTTTAGTTTTTCATCAGCATGAAACTAAATTACAAATGAAATCCTAAAGGTTTAATGATTTTTGTTATTCTTGCTGCAGAAATGCTCGAGTTTAAGTGTTTTAAACCACTGGAACTAGTGAGCCTAATCTACATAGTTTCAGGATGTTTGAATACTTCTGACCACATAATATGTATTCAAAGTTTTATTTAAAAGAAAAATAAATTAATTGTGATTACCTGATTTAGGTCTGAAAACTGTAAAAAGGCGTGCAGTGAAAGCTCCATATTCTTTTTCACAAGCTTTAAAAAGGGAGGTAATAATTATGGCAACGGAATTATCTCCTCCTGAACTACTAACTTTAGTGCCTTCAGTGAACAAAAATCTAAAAAGAAACAAAACACAGAATGATTTCCAGGTTAAATACATATTCAAGTTGAAAAATGAAATATTACAATATTCTTGCAGATTTCTGTTGGTTTTTGCAGGGATTTAAAGTAGTACATTCTATCACTCATTAGATTGGAATTTAGAATATTGATCAATATTATATAGACCAATGATATAGTCAGTTATTTTCCATATCACAAACCTGTCAAATGCCTACTTAAGAACACTTTATTTCTTAATTTAAGAAGATATAAATGGAAAAAAAATTAAAAGCTACCTTATTGGATTTGCCTGAGTAGTGTCATCTCTTCTAGTTGACGATGGATGGCAAAATAATACTTGAATAAATAATTTAACGGAACTTATTTTCTTGGCCAGATTGGCGCTGATTGTATGGGCATGTTTAAAATCGTAATGGTGAACTCCAAACCAAACAATAACTGAAAAAAAGAAAACTTTAGTATGAATTTCCAAATATTTGTTTAAATATTGTTTGAATCTAGAGTAAGGTATTTTGAAAGAGAAAAAAAAAAAACAACAACAACAACAACAATCTCTCAATTTCTTTTCTTCATTACTTTGATCCACTGTATGCACAACATTTCCAGATGCATAAATGCAGGATTTTTATTAGATGAATAATTAGACTATACACATGAAATCATACTCAAGACTTATAAAATAAGAATATTTAAAAATGGATATTTGAACTTTATAATATTAATGGAAAGAGTTCACATAACTGCTTTATTTTTCCCCATATTAGATTTCTAATTGAAGGGTTAAATCTACGCCTAATTGAATTGGGAGCAGACAATAAATAATCTAAATATATCATAAGTTTTCAACTTTATGAGATAATATTATTTATGCATTACTTTACCTATGCTTGTCATCGTTTTGTTTAAAATTAACAGCTGATGATGGATCAATTCGTTTAAGTATCAGCTTTCTAAGATACTATAATAGTTTTGAATTTATTGTTAAGGCATTCAGTGCAACAACTATTAATGAGTAACGATAACTATATGAAAAAGAGTAAAGATAAATACATAAAGATATAGTAAAGATAACTCATTCTTACCAATATATCTAACCTGTAAGAAACTCAATTGGGATATTCCTTTTAATAATGTAAAAACCTAACTAATGCTTCAGCTTTCTAGGATAAATAGTTTTTATGTTATGTATAATTCCATAAATATTATATGAAGCGAAAGAATACTTAAGATAGTTCGTTGTTAAAGCCAACACACATAATTAAAGTTTAAAAATAAAACTATATACAATTAAAAAGTCCAGACATGTTGCGACACGTTAACGTGTCATCATCAGTGTGTTAACGTGTTGCAACATGTCTGGACTTTTTAATTGTATATAGTTTTATTTTTAAACTTTAATTATGGGGGTTGGTTTTAACAACGAACTATCTTGAACTTTTAGCACACACGTTGAAAATTTTTTCAAAAGAATACTTAAAATGGCATTTTTTTTTTATTCAGTGCAATACATGCTAACAAGGGAAGGATTAGGTTTGTCAGGTCGAAACATCCCTTTCAATTTTTATCATTATTCAGGACCTCAAGTAGTTTTTGTATACCAAATTTTAGCTGCTCTTATGCATTGAAAGGGGTTAAAAAAATGCTTAAGTTACAAGAAATAGGGATGTGACATAATCACTCTTTGCAAGCCACGTATTACGTCAGCGTATCTCCTGCCCATCCATCCAGGTCAGACAAAACGGACGGCATGGCAGAGCAAAATACTTAATTTATAAAATAATACTAATATAAAATACAAATAATAACTGAAAAGTGTGGCCTTATTTGTATTTTAAAAGAAAGTAATTTTATATAAAAAAGAAATAAAGGAAAAATTTTACAATTAAAAAATGAAGAAAAATTTATGTAATGCTAACTGCAAACTATTGGCATATTATAAATATAATTACAAATAAAAATAATGACAATAAAATCAAATCATAACTTTAAAAAAATTAGTAAAAAATGAAGGAATAGAAAATGCTTTAACTAAAAATGAAAAATACTTTCGTAAATTTAGGAAACATTTCAAAATCGTAAGACTGTGGAACTAACATGTTTCTAAACACTGAAGTCACAGCAAATGTCTAACTTACTACTGCTAATAATAATATAATTATATAATATAATTTATTTACGTAATTATTATTTGAAAAATAAAAGCAACAAAGCAAAAGTGTGGCGTCATTTGCATAGAAAATAGAACAGAAAATGTTTTAAATAAAAAACGACAAAACTTTTGTAAAATTTAGGAAACATTACTACATATAATTGTAATAAGAATGTTTTGATATTAGTCTTATGAACAAGTATAACTTGATGGTTTTATAACCCAAACTGTATTAAAAATTACAACAATAATCAAGAATGGTAGAAATAAAAATCTGTGGGTGTAGATAATGTGTCGTCAACAGATACAAAAATATCCAATAATTACTTTGCACAAATATTAAATATTCTATTCTTGAATTTACTTTCTTCTAAAATGAGTTTCTACTTATATTTTAAGAATTTGTCTTTTAATATTTATTTTTCTGGCGTGATATATGATGGCATACAATATGGTGAACATCTGGGAAGAAAAAACCTTGGGAGATTAGAAGGGAAAGTGAATTGGTGAAGGGTTTTATGAGTGTTTTATAAACAGTAATTATATTAATATTATTTATAAATTAAGTATTTTGCTCTGCCGCGTCGTCCATTTTGTCTGATTTTGATGGATCAATTGACAGCAGGAGATAGGGCGACGTCATGCGTGGCTCGCAAAGAGTGATGATGTCACACCACTATTTCTTGTAACTTTAGCATTTTTTAAAACCCCCTTTCAGTGCATAAGAGCAGCTAAAATTTGATATATAATAACTACTTGAGGTCCTGAATAAATGATAAAAATGTCAAGGGAGGTTTCGACCTGCCAAACCTAACCATTCTCTTGTAAGAAGTGTACCACAAATATCATACCAATTTATAACACTATGTCCCTTTCCCTTTAATAGCTATATTTGCTAAATGAGTTTAATAAACTGATTTTACATCTATTTTCAAGAACATTTCAAAGAAATATTTATTCATAATTTTTTTAAGTGTTTTAAAGGAAAAAAGTGGTCCAAGCTTTCGGATGCCGTCGCAGTCATCTTTAGGGAATGAGGAACAAGATCACTGTAAGCTTTTAAATCATTGGGCCCCCCACTCTGTCCGGCCTGCTCTTTCAAGTTGAGGTTTTTGATACAACAACTGGTGCCTCTGTGATGTTTGTTCGAAAGATGATGGCTGCGAGCAAGGGGCTGCTGATTCAGGCTTTGTCTTTGTTAACAGTGTTGGTTTCATCTTTAATGCTGATCGCTTCCCAGATGAGACGATTCCCGTAGCCATTAGACTTGGCAATGATGGAGGTGTGACAGTAATCAGGCTGTTGTCCTGGTCGATACAAAGCTTGGCCAGGCCTGATTTCTTCTGTCCAAGTCATATGTTATGCTGATGCTCCCGGCATTGGGTCTCCACTGTACAGCTATTTGACTGATGAAGGCCTTTCCACAGGAGCATGCAATAAATGCTGGGAGTTTTTAGTCCCACATGGTTTGTAAAAGGGGAGAAAATATTTGATTTTGGGAGGAGGGAGATGACTCGTCTGTATGTCATAAGAATATAACTAACGATCTGAGAATAAAACTTCTGGTGTTGACTTAGCTGAGTAAAAATACTTTTTGTTTTGGAGAAAGAAACTGCCTTTGAGCGAAGTATTATTATTCTTTGCTATTCGATGTTATTATTACTATTACTCTTTCTTATAACTACTGAGCAATTTTATAACATGGAAGAAATCAAATTTTTAATAAAATTAAAAAAGGTACTTACTAAGAAGAATGTATAAAATTAAGAACATTCCAGCAGCAACTGATAGTCCTACAATCAGATTTGTTAATGCAAGACCAAGAATAAATCCTATTGTTCCTGAAAACTGTACTACCAAGAGAAATAACAGCCACGAAAACTCCAATTCTGGTTCAACCCACTGCTTTGCAAAATTTGTCATCTCATCTGCAAATAAATAGCAAAGAATTTTTAAAATCAAAAGCTATAATTCCAAAAAGAAATGAAAGAAGAAATGTACAAAATATCAAACAAGCAGGTTTAGATGTGAATATTAAAAAAAATATAGAATCCATCGAGATGTGAAGCATATAAATATACTAAAATTTTAGAATTAAGGCATTTCAGTGAAAGTTGTAACAGTTTTGAACTAGTTTAGTAATTACTAAAATTGTAGTTCTTTGGGAATTCCACCACAAGGATGCATTTGATGTGTGAGTATCTTTACAAAATTACCAATATTCTTCTGCTGTAATAATGTGGAACTGCTGAGGGACTTTTAAATTTACATTTTAACCAAGTGTTATCATGACATTTGTATTCTTGTTTTGTAAATTAAGCTTATTAGGATTTATCTTTAAAAGAAAGGATGCCTGAACTGCTTTTTCTAGGCTATAATATTTTTGTGGCCACTGAAGTCAGAAAACGTTTCTGAAGTGTCGTTTAATGTGATATCTTAGAATGCTTTCCATGTCTTCTGGATGAAGAGAAGTAGTGTCTTTATAGTAAATGCTATGACTGTGTTTTCAATCTCTTGTACAAATTTATTTTTGGTACAACTGTGCACAATCTACAGTTCAGTTCATGAAAGAAGAGCTTTTGATGACATAATTTCCTTATGGATTGATGTTTCCAGGACGTAACAGTGCCATCTATTGCTAAGATTCGTAACTGAAATCTTATGAACATTACAAAAACATTCTGTTTTTTGTAATTTCTACAATTACGAATACATTTCTATGTTATTGTTATTTTAATAATTTTATGGGTTTTTTTTAAGATTATTTTATTGAATTTTTTTTTTATTAATTGTTGCATTTACTTGATGACATCATGACTGGTGACGTTTATGCCAGACAAAATCACCACGTAATGACCCTTTTTTTGCAAAATACTATAATGACAGATCCCAGAAACCAAAATTCCATTTATCAACATCTAATAATCAACTCAATATTTTTTTTCCCTAGGTTTTCAATATAAGGGAGGTTTCTATGAAAACTATCAAAATGCAATCAATATTTCCACAGATAAAATCTGAATTAAATCTGAAGATGTTAGAAGAATTAGGAACATATTTATTACAAAATATGTAAATGGTATTGAAAAAAAATTATAAATGATCAGAAAATTCACTGATTCTAAATTTATTAGAAACATTGTGTTAACAGATTAACATGAGTAAACATTTCATAAGGTTTTATTTCATAGAATTCAGCTACAAATACATATGACTACTTAAAAATTAAAAGACCACTTCCTTCTTAGATAACAAAAAAATTTGAAGACATTCTTTAGCTGCCTGCAAACAGTTACTGTAAACCAATTTTCTATTGATCCTTCACTGAAAGTAGATTATTTTTTTTAACAGTTTCTGTTTATTTTTTCCTCATTAAATACAATATTATACTTTGTTTTAAAAGCTGTTTGAAAAGTGCTCTACTATTTTTATTTGTATATTTAATGAAGGTTACGTTTATATCAATTATTCCTTGACTGATTGCTATTTTAACTATTACATGGGCCTCCTTCTCGACTCACCAAGTTAAATGAGACTTGATTTTATTTAATATTATCTTTCAAAATCTTATAATGATATATTAAAAGACGAACCTCTTAACTTATTTAGAAGAAAAGATTTTCCACTTCCCCATTTGGCATACAATCCAACACAGATAGGCATGGATAGGGTTGGTTCACTGAGAAAATCAGCCAAAGCACTGCTGTACAAGTCATAGCCAAGCATGTTTTCATTATCCTCATTAGTGTTTAAACGACCTAGATGTAAAAATAAAGAAAACTTAAGTGTCAAATAATATTAAAGCTACATCTTCGTTACTTATTTCGATAGTCACTTATTACAGAAATGTATGGGGGGGGGGGGGAAATAACTGTCAAACAACATAAAGTAAATGAAAATACAAATTTAACTGACTAATAACAGTAAAACAAAAACAGTACTAACAGTTGAAAAAGTAAGGACTTTGACTCAGAATTTACAGAAGAAATAAAATAAAAAAATCTTGTATTGATACTATTTCAAAAGCACTTTCTGTAGCATGCAAACCATTCACATACACATCACCTTGTTAATAATTCATTTTTAACAAATAAAAATCTGAAAATATCTGATGAGAAACAAATCTTGAATGTGTTAAAGGGAGATGGCTTATTTATTGACAATTACAATATTTATACTTTTATAGCAAAAGAAAAAAATAAAACTTATCTTTGCTTGTTCTAATGCCACCGAGGTTAAACGCTTTATGTTTTAGCATTACTAACATTTGGAAAATTATTTTTGCTCATTTTTGAAAATATAAAAGCTTATTTTAAAATGTAAATATAGGTCATTACGAAGTACAACAAAAGTAACATCTGGCTGTATTATCTAAGTTTTCAATAAAATTTTGTGCTAGGAAGTTGATTATTAAACAGCGTCCAGCAAACCTCGTAAAAGATGGCCTGGACATTAATCACAGGCCAGAAACGGTGCTTACTCGAAAGTCTCGAGAGAAGCTCAGGTCCCAGTTCACACCTATAAGGAGTGACTCTAGAAGCCTGTTGGCGTTCATTTCATCGAAACAAAGGAGGGAAATCATTTGGTTCTATGGATTTGAACGTCATCACGAAAATCGAGCACGAGAACCCTTCCATTTTCTTATCCTCATTTCCCTCTGAGCAGACTCACTGGATCAACATTAGATACAGAAGGTTCGTTCTCTATTCACTTTCATTTTGTCATTACTTCATTGTATATACTTCTTATATATATTCAATTACTGAAATCTGTAATAAATATATCTTTTAAAACAATATAAAATGAATCAGGAGTCAATTTATTCACAAAGTATTCAGAATGTAAGTGGCGGTTTCATAAATTGCTTTTGAGCTGAAGTTTTTGAATAGTATCGAATTGGTAACAAACAACCAGTCTGAAGCGATTTTAACAGTGTTCCCAACGCTTTCAGTATTGATTCTTATATCATTTAATAGATCTGTTTATGCTGTTTCATTTATGCTGTAGCCTTGCCGTGTTTATTTCTGGGATGTTGAGATAGTTACGCAAAACTTGATTTTACATGTATTCCTATGGGAAATTTAAGTTGATTTTTAAACATGTTCCCCAGTGATATCAGATATAATCTATATATCATTTTGTTCATCTTGAGATATAGATTTCAATTCACTTTAGCTTTGCTGTGTTTAACGAAAGGTTTGTTTACCATATTGATTACTAGACTCTCTTTTAAAATAATGTCAATTTCTATTTTTACAAAGAAGAAAAATTCCATAAAGAAAATAGGAAACTGCAAATGGATAAAATGCCGATAGAAACTCTCTTAACTGAAGCTTCATACATGCATGTGTCTGAAATAAAAAAGTAAATGAGAAAAACTGAATTTTAATCAAAACTCTGGGAAACAGTGTGTTCAAAATTCTCCAAAACGGAATTAATAAGGTTCAGTTATTAAATATCAAGTGGGCTGTAGCTCAGGCAGGTCAGGTTTGTTTTGTTTTTTTTTTTCCCCTCCTATAGACTGAAGGCTTTTGGTTTGATTCCAGGTGGACATGGATTTTTTTTTAGGCTTATTTTTCATCAGTCAGGCTTTGATATTCACCAATCCTTGTGAAATGAGTAGCAGGACTCTTTCCGGAGTTCAAGATGAGCAATAATGAAATTGCCTCTTCTTTTTTATTTGTTCTCTTGGCTGAGAATCATCTAATGTGATCTTTATGGTTTAAGAGGTCAAATTTTAATTTTTAGTCTTAGGATGAATTTCTGAGTTTATTGAATACATCCAAAAACTAGTGCAAACTTTTAAATCGCAATACATCACTTAATTTGTCAGAACTAACATAATTAACCCATTATTGAAATATTAATATTTAGAACCATTTAAGAAATATAAAAATCAAGTGAAAATTACAGCATTACTGCATTAGTACTGACAAGGGAAGTGCGTGACCTCGAATGCTGAGAATCGCACGAAAATGTGCTTAGAATATAAATCGCTAAAAAAACAGTGGTAGGAGTCATTCTCATGCAAAACTGCACATCTTACTACAAGAGACATTTGAATGATCACCTACTGAAGGTCCAAGAGAGAAACTTTGGTAACGCGAAGAAACAAAATATCGATATAACAGGACCAACACTCATTTCAATGTCGTGACTATATTGCTACATTTCCCTCTGCTTAAAATAATTATGCTGGTATACTATTCACACAACTAGATTAAGTACGTGTTAGTGCAGGTACAACATGCCACTGTCGGGAGGCGCTAGCAGACAACAGCTGTGTTTTGCATGGGAATGACTCATACCACTGTTTTAGGGATGAGCGATTGATATTCTAAGCACATTTTCGTGCGGTTCTCAGCATTCGAGGTCCCCCGCTTCCATTGTGAGTGAAGTTCTTCATTTTTATTTTTAATAGAAGTCAGCTGCTATTTGAATTATCTTTTATTACAGCCGATTGTAGGAAGCTCATCAAACAAAAAGATTAGTTTTTCAAAACTAACAGTTTCTTACAACTTTAGAAACTTTTAGATTGAAAAAAAAAAAAAAATTGCCACAAATATTCAGAATTAAATAAAAGTTTAATAATTTTTCTTTGTACTAGTTTTGATCTAAAGGCAAATTTGTGTTATCTTTTACCTCTGCCATTTTTAAGTACTATGTTGCAAATATAAGAAAAAAATACTGTATATTGAAAAATATCAAATATAATTTAACAGACATGTTATAATGATCATTTCTTATATAATCTTATTTCAGTTGTTCAGGCACAGCCTTGTAATCAAGGCAGCAGCCTTCCACGAAATTGTCATGGATGTGATTTTCTTTACTGTGCTTGCTCTGTTTCTTTTGCAGATATAATGGGAACTGCCTGTTACAGTGTAAACTGAGCAATGATTCTTTAGCTAAATAGTTCACAATTTCTGCCTTTTGTTGAAGAGGCCTATGGTTTAAGATGCCAAGAACCTGAGCAATGAAGAAGATAATCTTATTTCATTACATAAGTTTCTTATAAATATTCTTTCGAGTATCTGTTATCAGTTTTAACTTATTAGCAATGGCTTGTGGGAGTTAATGTTATGCATTCATCTTTTTTCCTGAATGTGCCTCTCTGATTTATGTCTTGTGTTCTTAAACAGATATTACAAAATTCTGCATCCACTGTTCATATTGTATGTTTGATATATGAAAGAATATAATTTTAAAAGGTAGAAAACAGTTATTATTAAAAAAATATGTTTAGTTCTCAAGATAGTTCAAATTTCCATTACATTGCTGTCATATCTTTAGCCTTTTCTTTATTTTAAAAAATAACAAAAATGCATGCTTTAAGATTAAAATTAAATGCTTTATAAGTGTTTTGCACAGGATAAGACATATTTTGAGAGTGATTAAAGTACAGAATATAAGTAAAATTGACAAGTTCAGACTTACGTGCTCCAAATATCTGTCCCAAAATATTTTTCTGATGGCATGAATCAATATTGTAAGGGGTTTCTCCAGCTTTGTTCGGACGATACAGAAGTTGACTGTGTTTTGGATTCCTCAACAGTATTTCCACAATAGCTTTGCTTCTGGATCTCATGGCAATATGAAGAGCTGTGTCCCCTTTCTGAATTCAAGAACAAAACAAAAAATATAACTTTGCACGGCAATTTTCAAAACCCCATAAATAACCAAAATCCCATATACATCTATATATGTACATTTTCATCTACGATTTCTGCATCTATTTTCATCAACAGTAAAAGTTTAATCTTTAGCAGGAAACCAAAGATGCCAAAGTTTCATTGAATTTCCTGATGTTTCAATATTAATTTGTAGTCATTAATAATGAACATCTAAAGCTTGTGATCTTTATGTGAAGAACCAATGGTCTTATCTATGAAGTCATTCTGCCGAAATAAACTGGAAATTTCATTTTGGATAGCCTAAACCTATCACTACTTACGATAATTTGCTATTAACTTATGTGATTACAGCACTTTAATAGCAATTAGTAATTGATTTTTTTTAATATTTAATCTAATTATTCAAATAATTTTAATCACTTAAAAACAGGAACGACGACATCAGGGATTTAAGAAAAACTTATTTCAATTTATATCCAAATCCCCCGCAGTTCAAGAATGCAACATCATTCCTCACTTTAAAGGTGTATCCCATTCACATAACTATCCATCTTTTCAGTTTTATTTTAGATGAAAGAATTAGCAAAAAAACACAATTAAATTAAAATAATTCAGATGAATCAATGCAGACTTTTATTTTAAATAAATATTAAACTAATGCTACTTACTTTATCAACAGCAGAAACCTTAGCTTTCTTGTCGACCAGGAGTTGAACAATTTCTGAATTTCTATTCCTTGTAGCTTTCATTAATGGAGTGTCACCATCCTAATATCAAATACATTGTTTGAAATTAACAGAAACAAATGAATTAATTCAAATAGAACATTAACTGGTAACTAAAAGAAATGAATTATTTTTCCAAAAGTCAATTTAATTAGTATAAGAATTTCTTTTACAAAAAAAAAAAAAAAAAAAAAAAGCTGTATACTGTCTTTTCATCAATGAAGATACAATGATAAATTTCAAAGATTTTTTTTTCCTTCATTCCCACATAACTGAATGATAAACCTTTGCAATCAGAAATTTTAATACAGATTTTGTTCTAAAAATCCTTTGATAAGTTTTAATGCCTACAGTTGTACTGGTAATTCTTTAGGAATGCTTTTAAAAGTAGAATATATTCAACACATGGGTTTTCTGTTTCTATAGGCAGATCTATTCAACATTTTCTTTTCTATAGACATGTCTATTCTTTATATGTGGGTCATCATACAAAGTCTTTTCCATTTTTATCAGTCTGCAAGTCTTAAAAATGATTACCTTCAATTGTTCCATGTTTATCCTTATTAAATGTTGAACCTGATCATTCTATCAAGTATTTACAATCTTTTTTCCCTTCATCCTCATCTTCAGTATTCAACCATTCTTATCTCATTTCCAAACCAAGAAGATCGTTTTGTTTCCATCTATTCTTTCAATTTATTTATTTATTTATTTATTGTGGTAACATCAATTAAAGAGAACCCATGTTCTTCATCACACACTATAACTTGTGGTTTGTACAACAATAACCCGTGGATAACTATACCTAAAAAGGACAAATGGTACGATCACAGAAATTGGCATCAAGTTTCCGAGTTTCCAGCATTTCTAGTAATTCCATCTTTAGAGCAGGACACGGCAAGAACAAATGACAGCACACAAATACAAAAGGTAAAGGGATCCAAGCAAATGCCAGATATTTTTCCGACTGCTGATAGGATTACGCACCTTAAACCTTTAGATTATATGAAGACTCTTCTGAAACTGTTAAAACCACATCCGTTCATGATCATTTTATTATCCGTTTAATATTACTTTAATATTTAATTCATTGTTAAATGTATCAGAAGAAGTCAACCTAATCAGAAATTTATTGTGCAATAACTCATTTGAGAAAATATGATAGCCAATGTAGATTTATACAATAAATTTTCTAATATTTTGTTTTCTTTAAATTGCATTTGAACACTGTTCTGATTACTCCCTTTATTTTATTTTTTTCATTGAATAATTTCCAGTTTTTTTTTTTTTTTTTTTTTTTTACAAATGCCCGGTCTTGTAGCTTGATCAGCTTTCTTTAGGCCACAACTACGGGCGAGATATGATGCCTTTAACCGACGAATCGTTGCCCAGGGTACGCCGAGGGAGGCACCATCAAGTGATACCCGCTAGAACGGACAGAAGGAGAAGCAGAAGAAGAAAGAAACATCCATGCCACGAGCGGGATTCGAACCCGGGTACCGGCACACTGGCCGCAACGGCAGACCGCCCTTAGACCGTACGGCCACGCCGGCATGGCTAATTTCCTGTTGTCCTACCTCATTTTCATCTTATTACTTTAACTGTAGCAAATTTAAGTTTTCTTCATTATATAACAGTGTCTTCCATCTTGAATCCATCTGTCCGAACTTTAAACACAAGATTTTCAAGTACAAAAATAAGCAAACTTTAGTAAAACCAGTGTCCAGCCTATTTACCTTTGTAGCTAACTCAGTATCTGGATTTACTTTTAATAGAATGCGAACTATGTCAGCATATCCCTTCTCAACGGCCCAATATAAGGCAGTCTTTTTATCCTATTAAAAACAGATAAAGAAGAAGAATAAATTAATCTAAACTTTTACAAGCTTAAAATATAATTTATTAATATAAAAACAAATGCAACAACAACAAATGCAAAACTATCATTATACTTACAGATCCTTGATAATCAATGTCTGCGTACTTCTTGATGAGTGCTTCTACAACTTCTATATGACCTGCTTTGCAAGCATGGATCAAATTGCTATCTCCGACCTGAAGTAAAATTATTAGCAATTATTGAAAACTTTCTATACAAATAAAATTCATTGCTTATTTTTTTTTTTTTACGGAACTAATTGATTAATAAACGAAGTTATTTCAAAGAAGCAATCACAATAACAATTAATCTGAAGCTGAATTTTTCTTACCCTGTCTTTGTGTGTATAATTCACATAAACCCCAGCTTTTAACAATGCTTCGGCAATCTCAGTATAGCCTTCTTTGCAAGCGATGGTCAAGGCAGTGCAATCGTCTTTATCAACAGCATTCACATTGGGTTTATACTCGAGCAGAATGTTCACTACATCAATAAAGTTCCCTTTAGTGGCTACTATTAATGGTGTCCACGAATACTACAACAAAAAACATACATTTTTGTGAAATAGCGGAAAAATATTTTATAAGAGCAGGTCATCTGAATTTTATAAGAACAGATTAAATACAGTAATAGTTTTTCCTTAAATATTGTATATTATATCAAATCTTCATACACACATTCTTTTTCACTAATTTCACTTTTTCTTTTGAGGACAAGAAAATTTCCTCGAAATAAAAAACTCATGAAGTTTTCAGCAAAATAAAACGAAATATCATTAATAAACGAAGTTAGTGGAAAAGAATGTGTGTATGAAGATTCTGATACAGTAATAGTAATTCAGGAAATGAAGCCACTGATAATTTAAAATCATGACTAAAATAAAATTGTTCAAAATAAAGTATAACAGGATATTACTTAGCAGAAATATAAACTCATTCAGTTGAATTCAGATTTAGTAAATTATTTCTCTTTCTGAAGTATGATTTCTGAAGAAGGAATCTTTAAATTGGTAATAAAATTAAAATAAGATTCAATATAAAATGATATAACTGCTTCTACAAATAATGTAGGAATTCAGTCTCTTACCATTCCAGCAGTATCTGCATTGGCTCCTGCTTTTAAAAGATCATCAACGATTTCAATGTATCCCTTCCTTGCGGCCCATAACAAAGCAGTTGTTCCATACTGAAAGTTTATGGAGAAAAAAACTCATTAAATTATAATTCACACAAAAATGTTCATGGATGTGGACATTCTTTGCATCCCTGTTTTCAACCTTCATAGTTCACATACATTGTCAAACTTTCTTGGAGGGTACAGGCATCTCTGAAACCGTTTATGCTACAAATGTGAAACTCAGGAAAAATACTCTTCTTGAAAAATAAAGAAATACTTGTTCAACTGTTTTTCAAAAAAAAAAATACCCGAAGGGTGAACAGAGAGGGGTTGGGTTTTTCGAGATGAGGTAAAATAAAGCTTGTCCTCGCTGATTCATCAACACAAAGCCGAAACCACTAAACCTAGGAACTTGAAATTTAAGGGATGTTTTTCCCGTATGAATCTCATAAAATAGAGGTTCCTTTCTAGAATCGGATTAAATGTTCTGTGAGGGTTTGTCCATTTTCTTCTCTAAGGGAGTGGAGAAGGGCAGAAAGGGGTGGGAAGTCTTATGTCTTCCAATCTTAATGAAATTTGATATCTAGGGGGCTTTCTTAACATTAATTTGTAATGATCACACAATTTTTTTTTTTACCACTGAGAAAGGCTCGAAGTGATCTCACAATTGCAATTTCTTCCATCTCCACATCAGGACAACTTTTTTTTTATAGCCTGAGTGAAGTTCCAATATTTTGCTAGCATAAATATAAACATAACTAACTGAAATTTAAAATTTAAGTTTACCTATTTAAACATTCTTAATTTATTTTAAATTACAAAAATTAAAAATAATTAATCTGCTGACTTCCAAAAAACTCATATTTCAAAAAAAAAAAAAAAAGGATTTAATCAACATTAAGATATTAATGTAAAATTATAATGATAATCACACCTGTCCTATAATTTATTGAAGTGATATAACTGTATATGTAATTAATTTGTTATTAATATGATTAAAAATTATATGTATAAAATTTATTTATTTATTTATCTATTTATTTAATTTTAATATAGTAGAGCAATGCTGCACAGGGGGGTGTTCGGATAACTGATATTTCGGATAGCCGATCATTTACGAAAAAATTATACCAGTGTCATAGGAGCAATATGAAACACAGAAACTGTGATATATATTATACACAAAACCTTATATTGTATTTTAAACACTGCTAATTATGATCCAAGTCACATTTAGATAATAAATTACCTTATTTTAAAATCCGTCGTGTGACTTCGTTGCGTCGTTTTTGTCGTTACGTGTTTTGGGAACTATGTCCCATCATCAGACCTATCACTCGGAAGGAGATCGTCAAATATTACAATTATTTTTTTAAATTTTTGTCTACTGAAACGCCTTCGGTTAACCGATGTTTCGGTTGATTGATAATCGGATAATCAATGCTCTATTGTATAAAGCTTTATAAAACTTAAAACAAAAACAAAAAATTTACAAAAGAATATTTGCTTCCGTATTGCTGCCTAGCAATCTGTTTAAACTTGTCTCTAAATCTGTTTTTCTTTTATCCTAAAACATTTAGCTAAAGGACTGGTAAGGAATATACTTCTGACTTACCTTATCACCAACATTTACTTTTGCACCATGACAAATAAGTTCCCTCACAATCTCAGAATGGCCTCTTCCAGCTGCCCACATCAGACAAGAAATATGGTACTAAATCCAAAGAGACAATTGTTTTATTATTTTTAGTTAACATTTATAAAAATAGTTTTACATTAAATTTATTAAAAATGAATAAGAAAAATTCTGCTAGATATTCATTAAACCTCTAAAGTGGTTTGAAAACATTGAGGATTTTTAAAGAAAATATTAAAATGAAATCTATAGCAACCACTGGCGGATCCAGGGGAGGCAACAGGCCTTTATCAACTGCTATTGTGATGAAATTCTTCGTATTTTTAATTATAAATTCTTCATAAATCTTGCTTAATTCATCATGTTGATTAATTTGTAGTCTTTTATGTATGTTGTAACAATTAACCGTGCTGAACAACATTGAAAATGTTTTAGAAATCCAATTAACTACAACTTATAATACATCAATATTACAAAATCATCAACAACAATCTAGAACACTTTCTTTACTGCATTTTGGAAGTTTCGTTGTACTGAATTAAGAGTTACAATGTGTAGTAAGAGAAAGCCCTAACAATATAGAATGAAAATTTATCGAAAATAAAAATTTGTATAAAGATTCCGTAACTTGATGTAATCGGATTCTAATAATATTCAGAGGAATTGTGAAGGAAAAGTTTACAGTTATTGGCCATAAAACATTTCTCAAAATAAAACAATTATTACTTTTGTAGATTTCTCTACAAAATTTTTTGTGACAAATTTAACGTCGAACAATAACTTTAAGAACTTTCAACAGGTTTCAATAATTAGGTATTTACACACTTCTCTATAGTTCGATTAATCATCATTAAACCTTACACAACAAACTGACTTTTCTACTGGTTTCAGTTATTGAATTCACAAATAAATCAACACCAAATGTTCACTTACTGCATTTACCTGTTCATTGTTACATTATTCTATTTTTCAAAAGCTGTAAGGAATTTTCAAATATTCACCTGTCCTTGGATGTTTGGATCAGCACCTCTGGAAAGCAAAAGGTCAACCATATTCTTTCTTCCTTTGTAACACGCCCACATAAGAGCTGTCCATCCACCCTATTAATTCAAATAGGTTATATTCAATTTCCATTAAAATCAAGAAGTAAAACTAATTAATTAAAATTAATATTTAAAATTTAAATTCAAAACCAAATATATAAAATCATCAATTGTAATGAAAGCTTTGACATGGAATTTAAAAGTTATTAATATTTATTTATTATTTTTTTCCTATTCTGTTCGTATACGAATTGCTTCCTTCAGAAACGCTATTTTTCTTAAAGTAATGTTAAAGAAGAACATAGCATGTACCTTAATTTAATAGATTTTAAATTTGGCATTTTCTATACATACAGGAGAGAAATTAAAAACAAAATGGAAAAAAAATTAAAAAAACATGTATTAGCATACTTAATTATGCTTTATTATATTAAAAAAATGAATAACATAGCCACTGTTTGGTTACTTGATAAATATTCAGCATCTGATTCTGATATCTGAACAACAAAGTCCTATAAGTTAATGAACAAGAGGTAATATGAATATTGCTTTGCAAAGATTCATCAATCAGTGATAGACTGCAAATTAGTATCTCTGCAAAGGTATTCCTTGGTAAATTCAGAGAAGCAGAGGTTATTTACACTGATTACAAGATTATAAAACAAAACAAGAAGCTGATTAATGTGTAAGGGTTGGAGATCACAGTCTCAAACAAGTAAAATCTTAGTAAGAGGTCTGTAGATATAAACAGGAGATAAAAAACTTCTTGTTTTCAAAACAAAACATGAGCCAGACAACAATATGACTGTTTGGCCGTCGAAGGGAATAAAAACTTTTTATTACATTGGCTTAGGTCAGGATTGTATTGTATAGAAATGGAAGAATAAGAAAACTTGAATGTTTCAAATCTTACATTTTACTCTAAACAACATAATCACCATAACTAGCAAAGCTATCTAATCACCATTAACAAAACAAGAAGTTTTCTAATTTTTTTTTTGGGCTAGTCTTCAAAGTAATCTTGACAAAGTTAAGAAATTATAATTTAAATTTGAGAAGTTTAGTGGGTCAGAAAAATTGTGAATGAATAAAGAATCAAGGCCCAAAGACATATCAGATGGATTGGGCTGTGATGTAATGCTGTGGACAAGAGAAACTAATAGCTTATTCTTAATATATAAGAATATGACTTCCACAGTAAAAATATCCGATTACGGCATACTTTTCGTTACAGTATTTCTCAGCTACATTCAAAAAGAGTGCCCACTTCATTATAATCCTGCATTTCAAATATTAATAAAATCAAAAATAAACAAACCAAATACATACAACAAATCAACAATCAAAGCTGTTAAGTCTTCAGGGCCAGAGTTGAAACTCCCAGAAACTCCCAGCGACCTCTTCTATTTGAATGTTAGCGAACGGCCAGGAAAGGAAAATCTATCTGCTTTGCATTCTGGGAGTTTCAACTCTCGTCGTGAGCACTGTAATTTGTTCCAGTAAGTGTTCATTTGTTTAAGTCAAATGTGCAGACCTTTAAATCATTCAAAATGAAAATGAAAGCTCCTCTTATCTTTCGAATTGTGTTTTTGTATTTGATCTCTTATTCATTATTAAATTACCATATTTCCTTGTGTAATATCCCCCTCCCCTCCTCTTTCTCTTTAATTTGCATTGAAAAAGATAAGAAGAGAAAATTAAACTGTGAATACCAACTTGAAGAAACATTAAAAACAGAAAGGCAAAGAATTATTGTGTACATAACTCATAGAAACCTCTTTTCTATATTGCATTCTTTCAATGCATTTTATACATAATTTATAATGACAAAAAAATGTCATATTTTTTATCCATATCAATAAATGTTAATGCCTGAATGATCAAAGAGACATTATCATTTCAAGTATTTTCAATGTGATTGCCATCTGGTTTATCACATTTCTTTTTAATTTGTATTCTTCAACTGAACATTAGCTGCATTATAACAAACTTACTACGACAAAAATCCCTTTGTGTCACCTTCATTCCATTTCTTCTTTTCTCCTATTTTATTTTGTTACAGCCTTTATCAGCAACAATTAATAACAAAACAGGGTAGGGAAAGCGATTAGTAAACCAATCACAATGCTTTGCAACGTCTAATGATCATTGATATTGCTTTAATTTCCTCGTTTATTTCCAATAAACATAACAATTACGCCTTTTGACAATCACATTTACAATGCAGCTCCACAACAATCACTATAAATGCAATTGTTGCGGTTGTTGTGCTTAATGATAATTTAATGAAATTTTAATGATACTTGTCCACAGGACAGACAAAGTGGGATTATAAGTCTTATGATCTTGATCAGAAGACTAAAAACCTGGATTTTCAACTATCCTTAGATGCATGAATGCTCAGTGAATAGTGTGGTGAACAATCTAGACAGCAAGTTATTTCTAATGATTACTGTGGTGTAATGAGTGTTGGAAACTGGATCGTGGCTCCTGTGAGAGCTTAAAGTTATTGAACAAAAAAAAAAAAAAGTCAATAACAAGTAACTTTGCTTTTTATTTAAAAAACAAGTTGACTTTTTCAGCAGAAAGGGAAGGGGAAATTATGGGAGGAAAATTAAAATCCAAAATCTGAATTCATTAAAATCTAAGAGGAAAAATTACAGAAGAAGGAAATTATGCAAGTGTATGTCGTAGCCAGATGACCTATTTAATGGACTCAACGTTTCAGATATTATTCATTTGTAATTTTATTTTTTAATATATTTATATAAATTTAAAATAAACATGCAATAATTTAAGAAAATAATTTTTTTACATTATTACATGTAGGGAAAAGAAAATAGCATTAGATCATTTTTTCCCTACTAATTCAACTGTATGTGGGGAAGAAGATGTTTGATATTTTTTTACATTAATTTTATATTTAAAAAAAAATCTCTTTTATTTAAACTAATGACTAAGGACTTTTGATAATGCATTTCTGGTTGGTTGTTGTTATTCTGTGATATCATCTATGAGTGATCTCTAAATTTAGTAGATATCTAATTTTGTGGAGTGTTAATATTTATGGGTTTTAAGGAGGACCTACTCCCACCCATGAAGTCTGTCCAGTGTGTTATCATAAGTAAAGCTGTCTCAAATAATTTCTCAATTTTTTTCTTCATTTCTGCTATTTAAATACATTGTTTGACCAAATAATGAAAATGAGAACACAGCATTTCAATAAAGATATATGGAAACACAATAAGACGGTTACCAATTCCTTTTGTTCCAAGTTTGCCCCATGATCCAATAATTCTCTAGCAACTTCAACATGACCTTCTTTGGCTGCATTAATTAAAGGAGACCAATCATCCTAAAGTATCAAAAGAAAATAAAAAAAATTGTCAAATATATTATTTACAGTTCAGTTCACGAAAGAAGAGCTTTTGATGAAGTAATTTCCTTATAGATTGATGTTTCCAGGATGTAACGGCACCATCTATTGCTAAAATCCGTAACTGAATCTTATAAATACCGTACAAAAACCAGACTGTTTTGGTAATATACGAAACATTCTGGTTTTTGTATTTTCTACAGTTACGAATACATAATAATAATTAAAAGTGAAAGAATTACAAACATTCCACACTATTCCCCTTGCTTGGCTATGCAAAGTTTGTCCTTTCTTGGTCACGCTTATGGTATCACAAAACGACGCCATCTTGGACTGACTGCTCGGAGTTCAAGTTGATGACATCATGACTGGTGATGTTTCTTCCAGACAAAATCGATCCCTACATAATGACAATATATGACAAACCCTTCTTTTTGGCAAACTACTATAACAGTTATTGAGGGGTCACTGTTTCCATCATGTGCTATAATTTCTAAGACTTTAAAATAAAAAAGAAAATTACTTGACTTCAATTAAAAGGCTTAACTGGTTAATCAAAGAGGGAGATTGTTAAATATAATGCATAATTGTACACTACAAGATATATCCCTCACTTCAGATCGAAACAGCTGTTTTGCATTTACAGATATTTATAGACAACATTAGTTAAAAGAATATTCTAGAAATTTCTTATCATTAGCAGATGTTTCTGTGCATGTTCAAAGTAATTCTTCTATTTTTGAGAATGGTGTGCAACTATAACCTCTGTATTCTTTCACATGCAATTCACAAAGAGTTTCTGATTCACACACAGTCCTTGTATAAAATTCAAATGAGTCACCCAGCTGTATATCTCAAATCAGGACATCCACAGCATTCTGTGATTTGAGACAGAAGGTAGGTATTTAATTCCCCTGTTACAAAATGATTTAGTTGTGAAATATGAATTGTATGTAATATTAAATGAGTTCTATTAATCACAGCAACTTGTGAAATAGTTCTTTTGAAGTAACAGTAGATTAGACTCAGAATATACAATTCTCCACTACAGTTCTTTGGTGGTTTCATTACTGTTTTCAAAATAAGGATGTTACCATGAATTTCTAAACAAAAGTGCAATGCATAATGTAATGAAGATCAAACACAAAAATATTCTACTTACGTTATCTGTTGCGTTAACATCAGCTCCATTGGAAATAAGTAATTGCACAAAATTTAATTTTCCCTTTTGAGCAGCCAACATAAGGATTGTTTGTCCATTCTGTAAAGAAAAATTCTAAAATTATAGAAGAAACTTTTGAAGAATGATAATTTTAGGAAAAACAAAAATCTGTTACTGAGAAAATTCATTATTTTGTTATCATTTCTCTAAGAACGGCAAACTCTTGGTCTGCAACTTGTACCACAATCTCTAAGTAATATTATTCACAAATGAACCATCGTATTTCAAATATTTACTCCACATTCTAGGGAAGATTAACAGCGGGAATGAAAGGCTTGCAATTTATTTCAAATAAAAGCACTTGTTTTAAAAGATATCTTCCAAATTTCTAATACTTTTTTATCAATAAAGCTGACAAGGAAATAAAATATTGTGAAAATCAATATTGACTGTAGTAAACGGCATCCACAGTATAGTCCGATGACTTCCTCAGCTCTCGAGTTTCTGGATGCAGGTAGTATATAGCATGAAAAGTAATATATCATCAAGATAGAGGCAAATATGTTACAAATTGTAAGTTGACTGCAACCAGCTTATGCACACAAACTTTATATATATATATATATAAATAACTAAAGAGGTCTTGGCAAGATAATATCAAGTCACATTCTTGCAGTACTGAGAAAATGAAATTATGAATTGCTAAAAATTCTTAAACCATAAATTTTCATTAATCTAACATTTATAATAATCACAAGTGGGTGAAAAGTGAATTTTCTATTAAAATAAACTGCTCTAGGTTTTTTTTTTTCTTTTTTTTTTACAGCAATCTTATTTCATTTCTTTTTACTCACCCTATTTTCAAATTCTCGAGTTACTGAAACGTGGATACTAAGAAGGCTTAAGGTGCGTCTAATGAAATAAATAAAACGCACTTACTTACAAAAAGTTGAGAGAATTATACATGGTAATAATCTGACAGTTTCGAAATACTGTGCGTATTCCTTCATCAGGGACGGCACAAACACATAGGACATAGACAACATTTAGGACGACATGATGAGGGAAAGTATGTTGAAAGTGAGAGGATCTCTCACTTCCCTCATCATGTCGTCCTAAATGTTGTCTTTATGTCCTATATGTTTGTGCCGCACCGGATGAAGGAATACGCACAGTATTCCGAAACTGTTGGATTATTACCATGTATAATTCTCTCAACTTTTTGTAAGCAAGTGCGTTTTATTTATTTCCATTTTTCTTTACTGAAACGTGGCTTGCCAATATCGTTTTGTCACCTTTCATTATTACATTTTAAATATAATTTGAACAAAAATCATTTTGGGCCGAAAGTTTTTATGTAAATGTGCAACGTCAATGAAATTTATTATTGCAAATTATACTTAATTAATCTTCCCATGAATATTATTTAATTCAGAAATTCAATAAATATTTACAATATTTCTAATAATATTTTTAAAATTCAAATGTAAATAATAAAACTGATTACATCATCACAAGCATCCACGTGAACATGTTTGTTTCCTAAATATCCTTCCAAACCGAGGAGATCGTTTTCTGTAAGAAATGTTTCCATGTTATTGTAGGATAAGTTAGCCATCAACGATATCTTCGAGTCTCGTCTAAGAAAAAAATAAAATACAACAAAAAATTAAAAGACACATTTAAAGCTAAGGAAATATGTTTTAGTCAAAAGCTAATGAATGAACTTAAACCAGACACTTGTGTAAGAAACTAGTAACGGGATAAAAAAAAAAAAAAATCTTACAAAATCAATGCTTCATTTTTCATATCTAATTAATCCTATTTGATGCAATTTTCTTAAGTTTTATACTGACATTTTTTTTTAGAAAAAACATTTTTCATCACGGGCAGATCCAGGATTTTTCAAAGGGGGGGGGGGGGCCTAAGTTTTCTGAAGGGTTAACTACACCTGTGTGTCTGAAGTGCACGCTAGTTGCCAGCTTTTTATTAGCAACTGAAATCGTCATCATGGCAATATTAATGTCTATCAGGCAGCAGCCTTTGCATACCACATTTTACCCAATCTAGATTCACAGCTAAAGGGAGGGACTATAGCCCCTACTAGCAACCCCCACCCCCCCCTGGATCTGCCTATGTTTTTCATTACATTTAGTTTTCAGCATATTGATAAATATTGTTTAAACTTTTACCCCCTCTTCGTTTAAGACTTCTGTTCTTCCAGGAAAATATGCAGAAGATATCTCACAAAAATTGATATCCTAACATTTCTTACTCTTCCTTCAATACTTCACCTAAATTTTTAGGTTGATAGAAGTCATGTGATTTTGCAAAACTTAAATAAAATTACTTGCAACAATGAAAAAGTTATTATTATTATTATTATTATTATTATTATAAGTATCTATTTTTGCTTGTGAACATACCACAGTTTAAGTATAAGGACGATTACTAAATGATACAATTGTCCTTGTGCAAAATTTTTCTAACTATATGCCGTATATCTAGTATTACTGTCATTTGCACAAAGTGAAGAATATATTGTGTAATATTTAAAATAGAGAACGAGTCACGAAATGAGTTAGGAATAACGTTTGCAGCCGGAATTGTAACAGACATAAGTTGAATTTTATTATGTTTTTTTTTATATATAAATGAAAACAGAACCTGGAAATGAACAAATTCATGAATACTGTAAAAACAAACCTATTTTTCAAATAAAAAATACACGTGCAGAGATCTTTAAAATTTAAGTCAGTATCTAGATATAAATTAGTGAGCTACTAATACACTCCCAAATTCTGTCTGGCCTTAACACTCACTGGGTGAACTGAATGGTCAGATGTTTTACTGAAGCCAATTGGATACATTAAATATGGATATCTCTATGATGCTAGAGATGGACAAGGCTTTTGTTCCAGTGTCCACTGGAAAAAAAAATCCAGTATGTGTTTTAATAATTTTAACTTTCGTAAAACAGGAATATTTCAATATAAGTAATTTCATTAATAGCAATTTACATTAATGTATAAATTTTCTGTTACAATTGCTAAAGGAAAGCTTAAGATAGAAGTTTTATTTTTGGAACAGCAAACATTAATAAAGGGGTTCCCAAAGGATGGTCTTACAGGCTGGTACAAAATGAATTAAAAATTAGAATATAAAATAGAAAGCAAAAAAAAAAGTATAATAATTACATGTATTTGACTTAAATAATAACACTAATCTTTGGACATATTGTAACTAAACAATCACGAGTTAGATGCTGTTAAAATACTAGAAACTTTTATTTGTTATATATTTGTTTATGGAATAAGCCCTGTAAAAATATTACTAATTAGAATATTACAGAAAAAAAAGATACCCCTAACTTGAAAAGCTTGTAAAATGCTCCATAAAACTGCAGTTACCAAATAGAATGAAAGAAAGAAAGCATGTCATGTCATATACAATGGTTTTATGTCATGTCATATACAATGGAAACAGGCATCATTTGCTTTCAAGTGATTTTCATTCATCAGCCAACATGGAATAATGCCAAGTGTCCACTGCTCTGTTTCAATCAATACTATTCAAGAATAGCAGCAAAAAGTAGTTATTCATTATTTAGTAATTGCTACAACACAATTATTTATAATTAAAATCTTCATTCAGTTGTAAATAATACATTTGTCAATTTCCAAACACTGATAACAATGATTTAAAAAATCAACTAGACCAGTGTTTTGAGTGGAATTTCAAAAAGAAATTTTTGTAGGATGATCAAGCAATGTTTAGTGAAGCATTCAGCAAACAATGGCAGCTTTGTGTAGTAATACAATACGTTTCACAGAGAGAAAATCACTGACAATAAATTAAATTCTCAAAGGCATTTCTAGACAATTGTCAAATGATGGCAATTACTAATAGATTTTTAAACTACAATAATTAAGACCCTTCTATAATTTTTAGAACTTAAAGGCTGACAACAAAATTTAAAGACAGTATTTATTGTAATCATTTTTTTAAAAATTATTAAAATGAGGAAATTCAGGAAACATGTTTCAATTTCAACTCTATGCAATATAGTTCAGATTATTTAGCTCAAGATTTCATAATCACTCAAGTGATTTCTTCTAAGAGAGTTTCCCTTGGGGAATTTTAATAATACTTAAAACTTCAGCCGAGTTAAACAAGGATGTTTTTCCTATATTTGATTTCTTTAAGACTGCTTTAATAATATTAATAAAATTCAATAAGGTCTTTTCCTTAATATTACAACAACGATATTTTTTTCGGAATTTATTTTTAATCAAAATCAAATATTTCTGAATTTTAATCGATTATTCAAAAGTTTTCAATTCTTAAATTTTTCTTAATAATGATAAAATTTTCTAATTTTAAAATTGATCTTCCTTAAAACAATACATTGAATTATTAATAAAACTTTGAACTGCCTATTTTTTTTTAAAAGCTATTTTGTAAACATTAGCCTAACATTTTTCTGCTGTGTCCCAATTATTTTACATAATTGAAAGCTCTCTATTGCGACGTTAATGAAGGATGGAGGCGTTCTTATATTAATGTAATGAGAAGATGTTTAAAATGGAAATCCATTAATCGATGATTTAACTACGACATCTGTCATAATTACACTATATGATGAGTAAGATACGTTGTATTTAAAACAATTCCTATAAAAACAAAATGAAGAACTGGTAAAACATACTTGTAAAATACATTTTAACATTTTTAAATCACTTAAATAAAAATCGAGCTTAAGTCGACCATAACTTACTGCGATTATCAAAGCGGAGGACTTAAACAAAAAAAGAAAAATGAAAAAAAAAGTGTAAATAGGATGAAAAAGTGATGTAAATATAATATGTAGCCACAGAAATCAATTTCAAAATACAGAAATTCATAACCATCTACAAATCGTCCAATAATCCCTAGTATAAGTTATAATAACAATCGATAGTTTTTTTGCCACACGACTCCATTTGAACAGAAAGGCATGAGATAAGAACCTTTGAATATCTTTGGTTAAAGAGTCTTGTGCTACGCAGTTGGACCTGTTTTAGAAGACTTGGACGAGAATAGCCGTGAGTAACCTTATTTCCTCCTCTTTTTTACAGTTTACGGGACATTAATAAACAATATATCACACACCTCTGTATTGCGAATGGACAAAGACATCTCAATTTTTGTTTCTATTGAATTTCACTCAAAACGGTGACGGAATTAATCGTTTTTATCCTTTTCTATGTTTTGGATGGCGGCAGTAAATCCTCTCCCCCGTTTCACCTTTTTATCAGATGCACGACACCCAACTGAGAGCAGAATTGGGATTAAGAGTCAAAGAACGCATCCTCTTAACACCGTCTCTCTTTATCTTTCGCTGACGAAACTGCAGGTTGCTTTGGCTTCGCCTTTACCCAGAAATTTCAATGTAAATCATCCGAATATCAATAGCTGATTACTAGATATGATTATTATAAAAGCGCTGTTTATCATCCAAACGGCGCTTGACGCTAGGGCTTTCTGTCTTACAGCGAATTTCTATGATATTTTTATATTTAGGTTTTTAATTAATAGAAATAAAAACTGTGTTTCTTTTCTGTTTAGATTTACATAAAAAGTCAATTGTAGAGAATTAATAACTTTCATGAAAACGATAATTTTGTTTCAGATTCGTTTTTGGAAATGTACATATTAAATCACGTTTTCTTAAAGCTCACATAATTATAAACTAAGTGTTTCTTAAATATTAGCATTTAACTGTATACTTACTTCTTTCTGTCGATATTACACACAGGATTATAGTTTTTAATTTTTACATACATGTTTTATATACTTTTTTTATTTTGATAAGTAGAAATGTATTGTTAAATTTTATTTTTTAAGAGAGTTTTATTTAAAACACTACTGCCATCTACATTGCACTTAGTATTTGTTTGGGAAAAAGAGATACTGACAAGTGAGAGATTGTCCAAAAAAAAAAAAAAAAAGTAATGGAAAGTTATGGTGATTATGTCACTTAATGATATGTTCATGGCTATGTTCACGGATATGTTCATGGCTATTGAACCAAGATCGCCCCGCCCAAAGATGCGTTTGCTAAAACCTGACGATAGTGTTTAAGAACGGGAAAAAAAAGATAGCCGAAGAAATATTTTAGAAACAGACAACAAATTCCATTTAAAACTGAAGCACGTAATTCAGAATAACCTGACCTCAAATGAACTTCATTTCTAATATCAATTACGAAACACAAGGTCTCATTTAAAGATGAAAATTAGCGGTTTTCGAAGCTATTATCATAATTCTATCTCTAACAATTCAACTAATTTTTTGTTTTAACTAATTAGCAATTCTTTTACAAACAAAATCGGAAACTTTTCGCCCTTTCTCTTTATTGGTCGACGTTATCGGTGGATGCTGAAACGGTGTTTATAGAGGGCGCTACCCGTATCCGGAGTCGGAGAATTCTATCCATAGAAACCTATGCTAAAAACACAAAACTTCTCACTTGTCAGTCCAATTTTACCTTTATTTCTTAAATACCATCAATAAATAAATTATATGCTTTTATTTTATAAATATGCTATCTATTTCAACAAAGAGTTTATCAAAATAAATTATTTATTTTTAGGCATGAAAAATGCCGATCAGATGTAAACAATGATTCATTGAACACAAAAAAATCTAATTTTGTTTTGCAATTATATTTCTTTTATTAATATACATCAAGCCTTATTTTTCTATAGCTTTTAATTAATATTTTAAGTTTTGCATCATATTTTGAAACTTTTAAAAGTATTACAAAATGAAATTCTTCTTCTTCTTATTATTATTATTATTATTTCTAATTACAAAATAATTTTATTAAAGTCAGGACGAAATTACAAAGGAAGTTTAGCCTACATAAGTGTAATATACAATTAAAAAGTTTTATTTAAATATTTCTTTTAATACCATAAAAATTTTACCAATGTATATCTGAAAATTGTCTATTAATTAAAAAAAAGAAAAAGAAAAGCAGTATTTAGCCTGAATTTCTGTTTACATTTCTATTTGATTTTATTACGAAAAATGGTAGACACTTGAATAATGAATATAAATAAATGAAAATGAGAATAATGTACAGAAAAATGCTATATTTTCTGATTAGAGTTCTGTCATAATTCAAATTAATTTGTTTTCTGAAAAATAAATAACTTCTTTCACTTCCTGTTCTTTTTTTTTTTTCTTTAGCTTTTGAAATTTTTATTGAAAATATTGTGGTATCATATCTTTTTTTATATTTACATCTTGTTGTTGGTTGGGTTTTAATGGCGCAAAAGCAGCTGTGGCTAAGCTGCGCCATATTTACATCTTATCTTTGTATCTTATATATTGTTATGTGGGAAGAAAGGATTGTTTTCTTTTAATCTCCGTATAGAAATAATAATATAATCCTTTAAAAAAATGTGCACAGACTTTCAAACTAACTTTTTAAGATACAAATAAATAACAAAATAAAGGGTGAAACCAAATAAATAACACTTTCTAAGTTTATTACCAGCTTCCTTTGTAATTTTCTTAAAATCAAATTATTTTGTAATTAAGACATAATAATAGTAATAATATATCGGAAGCGCAGTGGTGCCTCAAAGGAAAAAATACACAATGAAAAAATCACCAATGAAAAAACCAGTGAGAAAATCCATGTGCCAGCGAGAGCGGCCTCAATGAATATTTTTAAAGCATAAGACTTCAAACTGCAAATTATTCACAAGTGACATCCATTGTTGTTTAATAATAGTAATAGTTTCTTTCCTCTTTTAATACTTTTAATATTTTAAACGTTTTAAAATATGATTAAGAACTTAAATATTAATTAAAAGCTACAAAAAAACAAGTGAATATAATTTTGTGCTAAAGCATAAATTTAAGGGTGAACCATAATAATAAAAAAAATAAAAATAAATAATAAAATAAAAGGAAGTACATTAACGTAAGGAAAAAATAATAAAAAATAAGAAAAAAAAAATAAAGTTAGGAAAATAAAAAAAATAAAAAAATCCACGCGAATAATGAGAAAAAAGGATTAACAGAAAAAATATTAAGTAAATATAGGGATTTGAACCGAAAACCATCAGCACATGGGTCCGAGAACTTATCACGAAGCTAAACCAAAACTTACCACCGAAATAAGAATGTTGCCTTTCTAACATTTAAGCTAATAGAGGAAATGCAATATAAACAATGCCAAATATATCGAAAATGGGGGGAGGGGATTTGGCTCCTGAAAATACACAGGGTGTTTGGGCCTCTGAGCACGATGATGAAGACCGTTTGCCGATCTCAGCTTCCGTTCGGGATTGTTAGAAGAACGGACAGGACAAACGCAATAGCTACCGATTTTCGTCGCTATCACAATAGCTCTCAAATGGGTCGCTGATAAAGACTTTAGATTTATGTTAATAAAAGAAGTATAATTGCCAAAGAAAAATGTTTTTCTTTACATTTTATTGTGTTCAATGAATCATTGTCTACATCTGCTTGACGTTTTCGTGCCTAAAAGTAAATAATTTATTATGATTAACTATAGCTTTGTTGAAAAGAAAAAAAAATCGTAGAATTAGATATAAGTATATATATTAATAAATACGCTATGTTACGATATTAAATCCACCTACTCAAATACAGTCAAACCCCGTTATTACGCTCGTCAAGGGACCGTGACCTACAAGCGTAATAAGCGGGATAGCGCTATAAACGGGGAATGATTTATATGATGGGGAAACATTTAGACACCATTTTACAGGAAAGATACTTGATTCTGAAATAGATATAGTGCAAATGTGAGCTTATTTCCTATTAAAAAAATCTTTGATTGTGGTTTGCCGCGTGTGTATGCTACTGTTATAAATTACGACATTTTCAATGCGGTTCAAGAAACTATTAACATCAATTGATACTCCACTAGGAGCAATACAAATATATTTTCGGAGCAGTTTTAGTGCACTGCCCGCTATTTCACGCGCCTTTTCTTGAATGATTGGGTCATTTAATGGCACTGATGCATCACGGGACTGATGAATCCATTCAATTAGAATTTCCTCGGCATCTTCACATTTTCCACACTACTTTTTTACGTTTGCAACCATCCTTCGCTGAATTGATAATTCCATTCTTATTTTTTATTATTGTTCTCAGACTGGATCAGGGAATTCTTAGATTCTGCGAAAACCTTCTGATTTAGTGTAGAATTCTCGTCGTACTTACGAAGAATTTGCAATTTTTCACTTATAGAAAGGGATTTCCGCTTCAAAGAGTTCGAAGATTCCCTCCTACCAGGGAAAGAAAAGAATCGTTACAGTGTTACATTTCTTTTCGATACAAAATTTCCGATATAAAAAAGCGCTACAAGCGGGATTTGAAGCGTTATAAGAGGGTAAAAGTATAGAGAGTTATATAGAAAATTCCAGGGACCGTACAAAAGGAGCGTTAAGAACGGGATAGTGCTGTAAGCGGGAGCGTAATAACGGGGTTTTACTGTAACTCCTTGTGAACTCCTTTACTTCATTATAACGATATTTCGAACGATCCTTCGATTATTCTTCTTCAGGTTACATATATAAAATAAAAGAGGAAACTAAACTATTCCTCTTTTTACAAATTTAAAACAACAATGAATTCCACTAATTCTGATTAACAATATTAATGTTAATGCATATTAATTATTATTATTGTGTTACGGGTTGTCGCCACACGCTTCATGATCAGTTTGCCAGATTCTTCCCTATCCCGTGGGAATTTCGAAAATTTCGGTCTTATTCCTGTCTACATCATAAAGGGAACCTCTGTGCAAAATTTCAGCTTTCTAGGTCGTTTGGGGTGGGCGTTGATGAGTCAGTAAGTCAGTAATTTTCTTTTTATATTTATACTTATATTTACGTGCCATCACAAACTTCTCATAATAGGCAACATGGAATTTTTCACATTTTTACATGTATCTTGCAAACGCAGAAATGTTTGTGAATGACTGATAAATCGTTCGATAGGACTTTCAAATTTTCTCAATATAATGTTTTCTTCCAAATTTTATACTTTTCGTTTAAATTGAGAAAAAGTCAAAATTTGACCCTTTAAAAGGCGACATCTTGGAAATCAAAAAATTTTTTCGAAAGATTTTTGTAACATTTTGTTTGTCTTAAAAAGATCTACATTTATCCATTTGCATGGCCACTCTATCTCTTATAGTTTGGTCACAACATTGCAAAAACTTAGAATGACAGACAGAATAACGCTTTATAATATAAGATTCATTTTATTTGCGTTCAAACACCCCACTATATATCGTATATTTAATAACTGTTGTGATGTTGTTTAAACTATAAAAGTCTGGATCCAATATTCAAATGATACAGAAACCTAATTAGGAAAATTTAAATCTAAACACTTTTGTCATTAATTCTTTTGTTTAATTTAAAAAAAAGAAAAAAGAAACTATTTTTTTGAAAATGCATTCTGACAAATGAATATATACTTCGTTCATAACAGTTGCAGAAGATATATATTAGAGAGTAAATACAGGTATAACATCATTGTCAGACAGTCCCCCCCGCCGCCTCCCACGCCTGAGCACTCCAATGCGACGTCTACCCCCTTCCACTTCAAATCTACGGCCACAGTCATCACTCACCCGATTTCCCGGAATGTAGACTGAAAGCCAAAATTACGTTCTGTTCGCATATACTATACAGACACATCAAAAAGCCAGGAAATGTCTGTTTCTTTTTTTGTTTCCCTCATTTTCTGCTTGTAATATGACACTTAATATTTTTCAATATTATTGAATAGTACAGGATTTTTGTTTTTTTCCTATTTTTTTGCTGCTCCCTAAAGTTGGCGCCCTGGGCTACAGCCCTTTTAGCCCTCGTGTAAATACGCCTCTGAAGGAACCTTCCACATTCTTACAGATCCCGATTGTTAGAATGACAACCCGTGTTTCACATCACACGATATGGTTTTAGTAAATCTTCCTAATATTATTTATTTATTTTTATAATTTTTTAAATTTTCCTACCCACCCTTTCAGATTTAATGGAAGGCGAGTACGCGATAATTATATTCTTCTTTCGACTTTCCTAATCATGCGTTAAATCTCCCCCTTTTATTCTGGAACTCTCTCTTTGTATTGGCTTGACAATGATTCGATGATCGGATTGAAAGCGCTAGTTTTTAACGTTTTTATTTTATTTTTTTCTAAGTTTTAATTCCAATGTCCGGTGGCCTGAACTTTGTATTTTTTTAAAAAAAGTAGGGTGTTTTTGGTTTTTTTTTAGTTTTAAAAAAAGTAGGGTGTTTTTGGTTTTTTTTTAGTTTTTCCATATCAAATTGGATGAGTTGTTTATATTACTGATGTTTTCCATTATGTTCTACAAGCTGGGTTTAGTGGCTAAGGTAAAGATATCGTCAGCATAGTATAAAGCCCATTGCACATGGATCCGAAAATCGGACGGTCGGATCCACGAACCGGACGTATTCTCTTTTACATGGCCACGAAACTCTCTCCGACGTCGTCTGTACGTCATGTAACATTCAAATCGTTCGTATAGGCGACGTTTCGTGGCCATGTGAAAGAGAATATGTCCGATTCGTGGATCCGACCATCCGATTTCCGGTTCCATGTGCAATGGGCTTTAGGCGATGTTATTTTGAGAACTTGGCGAACTTTCATGAATTTCATGACATAGTCAGCCATTAAGGCAGAGGCCAATGAAGACACCTTTTGGAAGTTCAGGAGAATGTCAACAAGTTCGATAAGATTGTTAATTTCAATTCTATGCAGTTGATTAGGATCTGTTGTTCACTCAGTTTTATTAGAGCTTCCTGAATTAAGAGGTGATCGTGGCAGCCATAGAGGAAAATAACATCTAATAGAGATCAGAATGTGATCGCTTTTAATAAGTTTCTGCTGTTTAAGTAATTTATGCTGGAATTCCTGAGTGTTTTTTACATTATGGTTTGGGAAATTTTGATTAAAGCAGTTTTGAAGTATGTGTGAAATGTATTTGGATATGCTCATAATTGGGGCATTATTACAATCAATAATAATATATTTCTTTATTAATAATATTTTTAACATTTGAAAAACAATGATTAATACAATTCTTACGAATGTGATATTTTAATTATGTTTCTTTGCAAAACTTAGGGGCCAGCACTAATTCTGAAGGTTACACCTCAAAAATCAAATGAAACAGTTTGTGGCGAGTTTGTGAACATTCGGTAGACAGCTGATGCACACGCAAATTTTCGAATCGTTACGACAGGGGTCATGTGGTAGCACAGAAACTGATCAAAACAGCAATTCAGCAGGTATGTGCAAGTTAACGAACCATAAGTACGAGTGATACAGACGTTCGATTGGTTTCATACGCTGCTACAGACAACGATACGGCCAGTCGATAACATCTGGATGACTTCATCTGTGGGCCGCATAATTAGAAAGTTTCAGGAGGGCCGAAGAGTTCGGTATCGCCCATAGCATTGTATCGCGTGCGTGGAAGGCCTACAGGTACAGCTGTCGACGGACCGGTGCTGGTCGTCCACGCAAAACAACACCCAGTGATGACCGCTATTTACTCCTACTGGCCAAGATAGACCCATACGAGACAGCGGGAACCATTGCAAACCAGCTGCACAGGATACAGGATATCGTGTTTATATGACTACACCAAGGTGGACTGTTTGCCCGATGGGCAGTACTCACACATACAGTATATACAGTATGATTCCAGTAAAATCCTCCGATGCATCTCCAATGGACTTCTGCGGGTTCAGATTACTTAAACGGGATCTGGGAACACGACGACTGAAAACAGTAAAAGGGCTTTGGAAAAGCTTGCGAAGAGAAGTGGAACAAGATCCCCCTCATCTATCTCCAACGCAGCCTTCTTCAATGGAAACTGCGATGCAGAGCCATTGCCAGAATGTAGGTACACCCCATTGAACACAACCGGTGGTGGAGAAAAGGGTTCTGCTAAGTTTATGGCGTGATCATATTTGACCGAATAAATGTGAATCAACCCTCCGTATAATAAACAATAAGCCAGCAAGGCACAAAAGTAAATCAGAATATTTCGTCCCTGAGATGATAGGTGGGAGTCTGAGACGGCCGTTTCGTTCTCTTTATGGACTTATCAGCCAGACAAATCTCGATGATAAGCTCAGATCGCGAAACCAGGTTAGGAATTCCTCTCACGTCCCCATCAAGGGGATCCCAACAAAATAAAAGCACAACTGATGATAGCTCAGGGCGAAATCTTTTGATTTTTTTTTTGTGTGTGCCTTGATAGCTTATTGAACATTAAGTACATTCTTACATTTCTTATAGAATACGCACAATTGTATATAACAAAGTGACCTATGTTAATTATTATAATTAGCGATAAAAAAATAAGCTAACAACAATAAACATAAGAACCTTTAACAAAAAAAAATGTTTAAATTCCATTTAAATATTCCATGAATAATAATATTACGGTGAGTTCATGAAAAAAAAAAAAAGCATTTGGTTCTACTGGATAGATTCTTGTCTGAGGGATTTCCCCACTCCGGGGTGAGGTTTACTCAATATTTCGGCTCGGTTCCTTGATCCTTCCTCAGGAGATAAATTTTGCCACTTCCACTTTGTTCGTGTGTACAGTCCTCACTCTGAAAGATGAAACTCCCAGAATGCAAAGCAGATTATAGATTGTCCTTTCCTGGCCGTTTGCTAACATTGAAATAGAAGAGAAGCGACCTCTTCTATTTCAATGTTATCGAACGCCAGGAAAGGACAATCTATAATCTGCATTGCATTCTGGGAGTTTCATCTTTCAGCGTGAGGTATGTAATTCTTATCATCTCCTGAAGAAGGTTCAAAGAACAGAGCCGAAATATTGAGTAAACCTCACTCGAAGTGGGAAAATCCATCAGGCAAGGATCTATCCAGTATCATGTCCCACTCCTCCTTCTAAACCAAAGCATTTGAAGTTTCCAAATCTGTTGATTGAGATCTAAACAATCATTCCATCTCATTCATTTTCCTTTAGTCTACTGTAGCCGACATTTCCATTTTATTACATAAGCCTAATATCGAATTGTGATATCTAACAGTATTCTAAACATAATAATCCTGTTCTTTTCTAAATGCCGTTAAGATAAAGAGCATTCGTTAAGATTAAGAAAGATTAAGCAATGAAAAACTGAGAAATGGACAACTTACAAGCCATCATTGTACGAACTTGTGAGCAATGTAGAAGCGAAGAAACCAATGCTGCCAAAGAAGATCTCTCTGAGGTATTGAAATTGTTACGCAAATCTGATCTATAACAACACAGATAAGGGAGTGGGCGTAGCGTCTTTGTTAACAGTAAATCTTATATCTCCAAAGTAAATTACCTGATATGAAATGTAATTCCGGCTATTAAGACATCTTCGACCAATCAGAATAAGACTTTTCATTCTTTCATTTTATTGACTACCGAAGCTTCCAGAATAAAAATCCCTCTTTAATCGCGGTTTAACAACTTGCAGATTTTCATTTTCAAAGCAAGCGTTGAATGATAATAACATCCAATGAATTTTATGTTTATTTACTGAGAATAATTTATGGAAGATTAATAAAATTTATGGAAAAATAATCAACCATTTTCCAATCCACTGCAATTTCTTCATTTAGCAATGATATAAGCTTTTCCATTTCTTTTATTCAAAAGCTGCACTATTTTCAAATCAAATTACAATAAAACTTGTAATTTCATCAATTCATCTGTCATTCAGATATTATGCTATTCTTTTCTTTTATCCAATATCTAATTTAGTATTTCCGTGATTCATCGACAGTATATTTGTTTCTTCTTGTCCGTCTCTTCCACTTCCGTAGTTATGATGTCATCAATCCTCGAATGTTCTCGTTGTTCATGTGAGAAAATGAAACACAAAATGTGAATGTCAACAGAATATGAATTTCTGTTGATTCTAAACAGTGCGTTCTTTCATTTGACTAAAATTAATTGTAATAATAAAATGTTTAACGTGTCCTAATCGTATATTGCAATAAGCCTACTATATTGACACTTAAAGTGTCAATATAGTAGGCTTATTGCAATAAAATTAATTGTATTTTGTAAATTTAACAAACGTGTTTGCGAATTTATTTAATTTTCAGAGAATAAAAGAGATGTAAGAAAAGCAAATTAGTAAATTTATCGTGTGAGAGGCAAAACTCTTTCAGACAATATATCACACAAACTTGATAAAATAGAATTTTAATGTCTAAGAGATGGATGTTGACGATCCCGTATTTTCGTGATTTCACGTAATGTACGCGAGAATAGTCTCTATCCATGTCTTCTCACAAAATATTGAAATATTTAAATGAATTATAATACGGGGAAATGCATGAGACTTTTACTATATTTTAAAATAGTTTCAATAAATTGAAAACAGTCAATAAGCAAGCAATAAATTCATTATGTTGCATTTTCCTAGTGACAGACATTAAAAATACTAAATTCCTTGAGACCTGCTGAAGAGGCTAAGGGCGAGATCTCGTGTTTTTCGTAATTCTCGCGCAAACGTGATGTCAACATCCATCTGTTAGACATTAGTAAGAATTATATTTGAAAAAAATTACGCACAACGTAGTTGCAATTGCCATTTTCAAATGATACATTAATTGTCGAAACGTTGTGTTTAATTTTTCAACTAGAATTCTTTTTAAAATTTTATTAAGTTTCTGGGATATTTATATTTTCTGAAGGAAAGCAAACTTAAGTTGTTTGGAGAAATGCTTGTTTATTATTTCAAATCATACGCGATTAAAAACAAACGATTCAATGTGAGTTTTATTCCAATGCAATCATTATCTGTGCCTTTGCATTGATAACTTCATTAGGGAAGCGTACGAATAAACTTTTTTTTTTTTTTCAAAAGTTTAACGTGCAGAGATATATATAATAAAGTGAAGAAAACAAGGCTGCACATGAGTAAACAAAAGGTTCTCGCACCCTGAGCTATCATGTCGGGAATCTGGGACAGCTGTTTCAGCCTTATTAGGCTTCTTCAGCCAGATATACCCTTGAAGGTAGCTCAGAGTGCGAGACAAATATGCGAAAACCATTTCAGCTCCCCGAAATGACCCTCGCACTCTGAGCTACCATCAAGGGTATATCTGGCTGAAGAAGCCTAATAAGGCTGAAACAGCTGTTCAGATTCCCGACATGATAGCTCAGGATGCGAGAACCTTTTGTTTACTCAGGTGCAGCCTTGTATTTCTTCAATTTATTAAACAACTATTATACCATATTTTTAATTTACTATTTTTTTCAAGAGGAGAGGATCACAAAACAATTTTATGGAGTTCAAAAATAAAAATATACAAAATGATAATTTATTAAACAGTTTATTATTAAATCGTTAAATAGTTAACATTAATTTCTCAATTTTCTTGAGTTCTATCCAGAGGCACGCCCAGAATTCTGAAATGGAGGCAGGAATTATGAAAAGTATTTTGGTCGTTACAAAACATCCAGTCCAAAAAAAAAAAGACGATCCTGGTGCCATCCGTGTCATTTTTCTTTTTTTTATTTGAGAAGTTTAAACACACTTTTCCCTCCCATTTTTAACTTCGTCTCAGTAGCATGATAAATGCTTCCAACTATTATAATGGCTCAAAACTAACAGCTTTGCAATCTTGAGTTGTTATTATAGGACAGGATGTTATTACAATACTCCTATTTCTCTCATCATCTTCACTTATTCTTGCTTAATAGGTTATCGGGTCAAAACACGTTCATTAGAATGGAAACTAGCAAAGAAATGGAGATGGGACAGATTTTATTTACTTGGGCGGCACAAATCCTTGAAGTGTGTCTATCTTTTGATATCAACTATCTCTTCTGACCGGAAGTAGAGAGCGATAGAGAATATATCAGAGAAGCCAATGAGATTATCTTACTGGGATTCACGTGACTTCGAATAAACAAAAGAACAGCAGAAAGCGTATTTCCTGTTTTTAGCTCGTTATCTGAAGTTACTAGATTGATTACTTATAGTTAACACTGGTAAGAAGATCATCGTTTTTACAGTCACATAAAATAGTCATCAAATGGAATAAGAGATCATTTATAACCACAGATGAGTTATATAAGGGCAAATAGATGGAAAAGACAACAACGCTTTCCCACTTCCTTCAAAATATGTTTGGGGGGGGGGGATTAATGGCGGCGGTTGTAGCTGTCATTGTGCTGTGTTTGTTCAGATCATTATACTGTCCCCTCATTAACTGTTGATCTTCGATAGTATTCGATATATGACGTTTTTTCTGTTAATCTGTTCTTATCACGTTCCCTTGTTGAGTTTCTGGGGCAGGTAAATCTGGACTCTTCACTGGCGCATGATGTTATCCAATCCAGTTCAGTCGGTTTCTCTTAGTATGAGATGTTTCGATTGAAAGTTTAAACTGCAGATCTGTTTATGGGTATAAAATCAAGCCACCGACCCACTAAGAATATGCGCCACAAGATATGTGCTCATCCTGCCTAGATCTATAGGATCGGTCTAAAAGAACAGATTAAGATATTCTCAGGGCCTCCAAGAGAAATCTTTTAAGGCGGTACAAAACCCATTATGTATAAACCCATATCTATTCAACCAAATAAAAATAAAAAACCTCTAAACCTATCTGTTCAACCAAATAAAAATAAAAAACCTCTAAACCTATCTGTTCAACCAAAAAAAAAAAAAGGTTTTAAACGGTTAGTCACCTTACCACTTGGGCCCCCTTAGACTTGCAAAACGGTCCTTTTTTAAATGGTCCTTCAGTCACTGGCCCCTCTGTAGCTCTCGGGCCCCGGACCAATGTTCCGGCTGGACCCCCCTCTCATAGGGCCTGGATATTCTTCTAGTTCTTAATAATAGTGGAGGTTGAAGCCAGGGTCCAGTCGAAAAATGTACTTGAAAGGAATTCATTTTATATCTTTTGGTTTAATTCGATAATAACTGTCTTTTTGATGTGTTAACGTTGAAACTGTTTGATGGACTTCTGAAAGCTGTCTCACAAAACTGACGGCTAATAGAAAGCCACATCTCGTTTAGCCACTTCGCGATCTACATACATCTTCAGTTTCTGACTACATTCGTCCAATAGCCTCTACTTCAAATTTTCCATAAATCTTTAAGGTTCCATTTGTAACAAAAACAATATCAAAACGTAACTCTTGAAGAAAGTACTATTGAAAAAGTTCCAATCACTATGAATATTTACCAAAGACGATATTAATCTGTACAAGCGAAGGGCGCAGGTACCTTCAAGGGGTTTATTTACCAATTCCAACTTCTTTTGATTCCATTTTACCTCCGACATTTTGAATAAATTTTGATTTATTAAGGAAATTTCCAATTAAATTGTACTTAGGTTAATTCAAATGCCAGTATCACTTTCTCGGAGTTTATCCCACACAGATGATCTGTCAATGATTTATCGTTTTTTTATTTTTAACATAATACAAGTAATACAATAGGATAAACGTTCTTAAACGTGCGGAGTGAACTTATAGACTAAAAATCAGAAGAACGGGACCTCACCCAAAGAAATCCTAACCAAAAATTAAAAATACATTAGTTCCTTGGCCTGCAACTCGCAAAGCACAAAAGGAATTAATAAAGGCATTAAAAAAGAACTAAGCCATATATTCGAAATGGTAAACATCCTTTAACGTGCAGAGTGAACTTATAGACTAAACAATAAAAATGCACAATAAACATTTGTGCGTTTTTATTGTTTAGTCTCTATAATACAATAGGAGTCTTCACAGTAAGAATTAAAAATGAGGATAAAAAGTTTTATCAACTTTTTGATAAAACTTTTATGGCTTTCATGTATTGTTATCTGGTAAGAAACAAGAGCTAAGAGAAAGATTCACTAAATATTTTAAAAAAATGTCAACAAAACAATGTTTTCACGTTCATTTGCTTTTAAGTTTCAGTCATTCTATATATATTTTTTTTACCAAAGCTAAAACCCTTTGCTTTACGCCTTCTACCCTAATCGTGGGTTCAAAGTAAAGGCTATTTCGCCGTTATTATCCTCGGGCATTTCAGAAGCATAAACGCGGGAGAGAGACAAACATAGAAGAATGAAAGTGAAGCATTCAAACCGGCTCCGGGAATAGTAAGAAATAAAACGTTATGCGAGATAGGAAAACAAAAAAAATGATTTCTGTATTTTTTTTTATTAATGAGTATTGTTTTTTTTTTTTTTTTTTTGTTAGGATGATCGTTTAGGAGCAACAGAGAAGGAAAAGTAACGCGATATCGAAAAAAGAAATTATTAATGAAAAGAAATTTAACGTGCCTGAATAATTCAAAACAAAGGTAACAAAGTAAGGTGCAAAGCTAAAAGAAGGAATTCGCATTCTAAGCTGTCACCGGGAAGAGACTGGGACGGACCTTTTCGTCCTTTTTAGGACTCGTCAGCCAGCCAATGATGACAGACTCAGAAGGTGCGAAAGGTTAAGGATCCCGGGTCTCGCTCCCGAGAGCGGGACCGCCCCCGAAGACACCCTAACCAAAAATAAACAACAATAAAAAATACAATTATTCCTTGTCCTACATTCTCTGAGATTGTCTGAGGAAAAGGATAATTTTCTGATACGAATATTATATTACAGTATATGACAAACAGAATGACAATTAGCTTTCACATTCATCAATCCATCAGAAATGCGTTTAGAGTAAAAATTAAATGTGGATTACGAAACAATTTGATAAGATAAAATACTGAAGAGTATTAGACTATCTTTTAATAAAATTGCTCATTTTAATACATCACAAAAATTACAATAAAACAAGAAGACAACTAGAAGACTTACGAAACAACCTCTGTACTCAGCTTTTATATATACATATTTCTCTTTTATTGTTAACACCCGTTGTCTTATCTCGGTGTTTTTATTTTCTGTTATCGACTTCAGTCACTGACTGCGTGATGCCGAGAAGCTGACTCTAAAAGCAACACTGATTAATATAAAAATACATTTGGCAGATCACGACAGAAGGAAAAAATAAACTCCAATAGCAGATTAATGGCTGAAAATGACTCCTTTTTCGTTTGCCAAATCTATGAAAAAAAAACCCACTATTCGGAATTTTATCAGATCAGGTTTTAAAAACCTGACTGCTCTCAGAAAATACAAATCGACTGCTCTCTTTAATATATTTTTTTTTCTTTAAGCAATTCCATTCCATTTCGATCTCAAATTTTCATTTGTATGTAGGTCACTGAGATGAACTACTTTAAATATCGCTCTGTTGTATTAAATTATAGCCTAAATTATTAATACATGTAATTTTTTTTGGTCTAACTACTTTAGTTTTCGTTAATTATTATTTTGTGTAATATTGTAGTTATAGCTTTACAAAATCTATCAGTTATTTGCTATATGCAAGTATTTTTTTTTTACCAATGAACGGCATTTATAGCGATCATATCTATCTCTCATTGTCTTGCTTTTCACAAATATTCCTTACTTGGACACGAAGTGGTCGATGAATTACGAAGTGACTGCAAACTCAGGTTTGAATGAACATTTTAATTGCTGGTAGCTCTATTACTTCATCACTGCTACCCAGGAAATAAAGAAGTTAGGAACATGTGACAATTGTCCAGTAATAATATAAATAATGTTAACATTTCTGATGTTTTGCTATAGATAGCGCTTAGAAACTAGCGTGAACAACCGATATCCAATGTCTCTATGGTTTTCCTCTTCCTTAGTAAAGCAAAGAATATCACGAGAAAAGAACACCATAGGAAACCATAAGTACTATTACAGTCCCAGAAAAGGGATATAAAGCACATCAAAAATTATCTAATTGTGCTTTAAAAATATCAATGAAAATTTCTTCAAGTGATCTATGAAATGGGGTTGTTTTTTCATTTTTAACAGAAATAGTTCCCAGCCACAAATGTTATAATAAAACGATCTGTTAAACTATGGTTTTATTTTAACAGAAGACGAAATGAAGATACAGTAGACTCCCTCTTAACCGGACTTCGTTTAACCGAATCTCCGCTTTAACCGGCCGAATTTTTGTTTATCTTTAAAATGTAAAAAAAAAAGTAGCTAAAAATATAAAAAAAAATACGTTATTTAGTATCGGTATCGCACGTATTTCAGATATAACGTACCCAATACAATTGAAAGGGGGTGGAAAGATAGGTGAAATGTCGAAACTATGCGGCAAATTGCCGAACTTCTAGGCTTCAACAAAAAAAGTTACTCATTTTTTTAAGCTTGGAATTGAAACTGGTTTTTGTTTTCGGAATTAAATACAGTAGAAATTTCTACGAGTCCTTTGGTAACGAAGAATAGTTCATTGTCAATTTAGATAAGGTTTTTCATTACATAAAACTCGAGAAGCGAGGAATGGTTGCCACAGAAACGCAAACTCGTGGAATTGTTTGGACTTTTTTGGAGCTGTCTTTATTTAAGCGTGTGGCTTAGAAATATTCTAAATTCGCATGTGAAAATAGGGTATCAAAAAATTTATCATTACATTTCCCTGACATTTAAAGAACCATTAATTTACACCAAAAAAATTAAAACAAAATAATAATAATAATAATAATAAAAAACTTTAAAACGAAATTTAACTTATCTGCCCTGAAAATTATAAAGATATTCGATGTCCTTATTAATGCTCCTTATTAATTTTGCTTAGACAGTTAGTAAAGAACTCGAATTAAAATAAATAAATAAGTAAATAAATGAAGTTTTTCTAAGCGATTTATTTAAAAACATTGTCACTACATCTCTAATTTCCTTATAGTATTTACTAGACAGCTACCCATCGCTTTGCTCCAGAAGCCTGGCATAGCTAACGGAAAACCAATATTTTATTATTCAAAAAAATTTACATCAAGTAAACTAAAAACTGGTTTCCTCACATTTGTCTCGCACTCAAAGAGCTACGATCAAGGGTAAATCTCGCTGAAGAAGCCTAATATGGCTGAAACAGCGGTCTCAGATTCTCTACATGATAGCTCAGGGTGCGAGAACCTTTTGTTTATTTATATTTTCTTCACTAAATCATAAGTATGTACGTTAAGCTTATTTATTTAAACTAAAAACTAAAGCTTAAATAAATTAAAGTTTAAAATACAAATTTGCGCAGCTCGGTTGACAAAGCAACAATACTCCTGTTGCCTGGGAACGCGCGAGCGAAATTTAATTGTTACGGACATACGCACACAAGCTGGTTTTTTTTTTTTTTTCATACTATAGGTAATAAGCTATATATAATATACATATTTTTTTTTTTATATATATACAAGTATAACGAAGCTGTATATTTTGGTCAGCTTTGAATGTAAAATATTACTGTTTTTATTTTCTTTCCTTCATTCTCAACGAAACGAAACGAAACAAAAAAAAAAAAAAAAAACCCTAATGAAGACGTAAGTGATGATGCCACTCCCCTAATTCTAACGTGGATCAGACCACTCAACCGGATGAAATTTCCGTACCCCAATACACCAATGAATTTGCTTTTGCGTTTAATAAAAAAAAAAAGAGATATCTTCTGTTAACTTCGTATGGTCAAAGCCACTGTAATTTTGGCTAAAACTCATCACCTAAATCAGTTTTTATTTAGCGTAAGTGTGCACGCTTCTTTACTAGAACAAATCAATACACACGTTAAATTTTGTATTGATCTTAATTCGAACTTCTCACAAATTAAGGAAAATGTAGAAAAGCAAAAAACAACATATCAATACCCTACAGATATGACCTCAAGAGTGATCCGGAGGTTCTCCGTTTACACCCCCTTCGGACGCAAAAATTGAAAATTGGTCGAATACGTATCTTTTTGATTCTGTCAAAGAACACTCATATCAAGTATCATGTTTCTAAATAAAACGGTTTCATAGATATGCGTACTCTAACAGAAAGTTGCCCCCCCCCCCTTTCTCCTCAGGGGGACCCCTTAAACCGGATCCGAGTTATCATTGTTCATGCATTATTCTGGAATGCATTTGAAACTGTGCCAAATTTGGTAAAGATGGCGACGTTGTTTCAAGACAAATACATAACCAGACAAAACAAACTTTCGGGGTTATTATAGTAATAGTAAATGCAGTTTCCAATTTCTGTATCTCTCGACCAGGTTCAGACTTACTCTCGATCCATCTTCCTAATTCCACTGTTATGATAATCCAGTGGCTCTTAAACTTCTGACTTCTGCGAATTTCCAATATCCAGCACTAAAAGCAATAGATCCCCAAGTCATTTCTACCATGGATTTCCAAATTATAGATATATAAAAAAAAAAAGTCTACAAATTTTTCTTAAAACGGTTACGAGTGAGAGATGTTTTTGTTCCTTTCCAAATGGCTACCAGAGGTGTATTATTAATGAAAGTCGCTTCCAAACACCCGTTTATACGAAGGTTTACATTTTTAAGAATGGTTCTGGCAAGGTTCAATAGGTAAGGTAAAGTTCTCCACATATTCAAGCCTAGTTGTTAACATACCACAAAGTAAGGAACAGCAGCAGCGGCCATCTTGACAGCGAATTGAACTCTTATTGTAAAGTGTTCCAAAGTGTCTATACCACAACTATATTTCGGGTTTCAAACAAAATCTTTCTTTTTTTTTTTAATTGGCAAAGGTATACTCAATTAGCAATAATGACAGATTAAATAATGCAGTGATTTTATACCAATTGTCGTTGTCGTATAAATGGTAAGAAAGTTTAAGAAAAATAAATTCTTGGATGATCGTCAAATTCATCGAGGCTCTCTATCCGCCATATCAGCTTTTACAAATCTGTGGCTTTTCTTGACAGTATCACGTTTTCAGGACATTACAGCTTTAAAAGGCTTTCGTGCGATCATTTAGATTAAAGGCCCCTACAAATTGGCCCACATTGAAGGCCTTTTTTTTTTCCCTAAAAATCTTCACAATGCCCTTCTTTATTCTCTCTCTCTCAGATGGAGGTGATAGCCAAAGCAAAGAACCAAACATCTCTTTATTTATTAAGGAATCATATGTCGTTGCAACCACCCCCTCTATTAATGTTGGTTTATCTTATGCAAATGTTATTTCCTATTTAGGGGCAGAATTGCAATTGAACCAAACAAAAATAGCACCCCCAGATCTATGTGTGGGCTCGCCTGCAAAACATTTCTTATGGTGTAGCAAAGGATATATTGTCTCGGAAAGGCTCTCGTTACGACCACTTAGCGCCTTAATGGGACGTTTCCGGACATGGGTTCATTAGGAATATATTCATCCTTAGCCATGCCCCTACACGTGGTTTGAATATTACACACGAATTTTGCAACACCCTGTATATATTTCGAACTATAGTTACGGATAGTGAATTCTAGGACGTTCGAGTGTTTATTCCACGGATGCGAAGCGTTCAATTCGACTTATTCTCCTTTCCAGATATCAATACTAAACAAAGGCTTTCGTGATTTTTCCTTTATACTCATCTGAGCACTGCGCCTGCCCAGAAAATCCTCAATAAAGCAACTACAAAGTAGCCTATTCTTCATAATGAGCGATTTTCTCTGACTGCGAGGAGTTAAAGGAAATTTAAAAACTTAAAATAAATCCGACTACCCATAGAATAAGTGGAACTGAACTCTTTCGTATTTTCAGATGTTTACATGGCAAAAATATACTTCCATATAATAAATATGGAAAACACACGCATGCATTTGGAAATAATCCGGAAACAAGGATACTATTTCTTCCATGGGAAACATTTGTCATCATCTTTATTTTTATTTTATTCAAAGCGGCAAAAACAAATCACTGCATATGCGTTCACTGTACATATATTACATAAATGTTTATTTATTTCAGAATATGCAACTGAAATAGTAATTTCTTTCGAATGAAAGTGGCATCTGGCACTTCGGGTCCGTTGGTAAACAATGTTTGAACACGGCGCTTTTAAAGTCATCAGGGAATGAAATTTAATGGTTTCAGTTTCGACTTTTTAAATTTCGACGTTCAAAACTGCATCGCCAGTATTGATTACTCCAACAATCACTGTACCTTCTAATCTAATGAGTTATGAACATCAAAATAAATAACACGCGCCTTTCCAGGTACATCGATTTGCAACAGTTGTGACATTTGCGAATGATTAATAGGTTGTAAATAAATATTGGAATGCTAATTGATAATGAAAAACGCATAACATTTATCTGTTTCCTCTAATACAATTACTCCATATTAATGCTTTCTTTGAAGATTTTAAAGCCTAGTATTCAAGTTATCTTGATTTTGTGTAGAAAATATGTATTTTAACTTTTAATTATTACGAAAACATCACAGATTAATATAAACTAATAATAAACATTTTATAAATAAATGAAACAATAAATATAAAAAGGATTATAAAAATGACATCATCGAAAAAAAAACCGATTATATTAAACATAATTAAATTTTTTCTTGGGAATAAATAAGTTTATTTTTTTTTTCCAATGTTTCCTTTTTAAGTCTGTAACGAGGTCACGACTCTGTCGACTCTCTTAAGCCTACAAATTTTTATTTATCTGGGTTATAGACAAAGTATTTTACAGCTGAAATGGATGCCTTGACGTTAAAATAGTTTTTAACTTTTATTTGATCGATTTGTCATTTTAATATTAATTTCAACTTTCATAACTTTTCTTCTCTCGAATTCCAATATATTTCTTTTATTTCTTAATTACTTTCATCTCCCACTGAGTCCCATTGTTCATTTACAACAAATTTTCGGAATTTCATATTTTTTTCCGCTTCGACATGCGAATGGAAAATTCCGCTAAACAATTGCCCGTCAAGAATTCTTTTTAACACTTATTTTCGAAGTTTGTATAATAATTTGTGGCAACTTCAGTTAACGATAAAAAAAATATATTGTTTTTATTTTTTCTTTGACCTAGCAATCAACTGATTAGAGTGTGATGTAACCGTGATTGAGTGAGTGACCGGTGACTGAAAAAAAAAAAAGCAAAAACATAAGAACATCAAAAATTCTTACCGGAAGCTATCGTTGTTAAATAACCTGGCGACCGACAGTTTTCTACGGGAGATATCCCGTTGTTCTTCACCAGACGACGAAGGTCCGCCTTCCATTTTGGCTTCGGAAGGGAGAATAATATCCAGTGTGGGTCTGGGATCGCCACAGCCCGGCGGCCAACTTTACTGTCGACCGCAAAAATATCACAATCGCTTAGCGAACTAATCTCCTGTATTAGCGTTCCCCGCGCGAGCCATTCCCAAGTGACGTCACTGCGGGCGTTCTTTGCTGATTGGGTGTTCTCAGCGGCGAGGCACTTTCCCGAGTTGACGCAAGGGAAATAAACGGACTCGTTAAACTTTTTGGATAAAGTTTGGAAAGAAATATGGCCGTACCCTGAAGTTTTGGTACGTTCTATCAAAAAATTATGTTTGTCCGTCAGTCTTTTTTTTTTTTTAAGTTGTCAATTTTTTTTTTTTTTTTTTTAGTAATGATTATAAGAAGACATTTATGAAAAAATTTATAAAAACTTACTGGATTTTAATTAAACTGTATTAATGGGAAAGTGTAATTTTATAATGTATTTCTTAAGACTTTTTGGAGAATGTTAAAAAGGGCCACCCACGCGTTGATCTCATTATAATTGTAATTTTCTTTATTTATAACTTTTAATAACTAATAAAAGAAAATCCTGTGTTCACAAGTGGCAACCTGAACATCTGTTTCACGGTTTATGGATCTTTACAGACAGAGCCTCTGAATACAGCTAATTTAAAATGGATTTATAATAAACATTGTTACAATTCGTAGAAATTCAGTGTTTGTTACAGGTCAATTTAACTATTTAGCTTTGAATATTTTTCTATATTCGAACAGTTTACATTTTCACGCACAAAATTTCCCAGCATGTATTCAGAACAGAAATTGACAAATACAGTTTATGTATTTTATGAAACTGTAAATACATATGCGAAGTTTTCATGTATATTCCTTCACTGGGTCCAAAGTTACTAGAGAAACACACATACTCAGACTTTAAGAGCTTAAAACGTTTGTTAGGAAATTAGGCTTGAAATCAATTTCAAATAATCGCTGCATTTAGTTATTTTCAGTTTTAATTTAGGAATCCTGGCTATTTATAAATTTATTATTAAAATATTGTAATAATTTGTATGTAAATATTTTCAGAATCGTTAACCGTTATTTATTTTAAAACATTCCTTTTCTATATCCTAATTACTGATGTTCTGTTTATTTTTAAATTCTTTTCCGTTGCAGCAGTTGACTCAGTTAATTAATTTAAATTCATTATATTTTTATCCAATCATTATGTATATTTTTAATTACTTAGCCAATCAAATCAAACCATTTAAATGATATAAAGACCCATGTTTTTCATTCAGTTCAGTTCCACAACTTGACTCATTGTTTCTCCATCTCAACGACTCTCCCAAAAAAACAAAAACAAAATAACACTACCATTACAATATGCAGTTCTCCACTGTTGTTATTTCTGTCAAATGCCCGAATGAAGCATAAACACCAGTAAAAGAATTCCTATCTATCCGACATTCTCTGATCCACATATGACAGATTGATACTATTGGGTAATTTGTCTAGTTGGTGATATTTTAAGAAGTCACAATAATAACGTCTGAAAAACATACATTGATATTAGCAGTAAACCTGAAATTCTCCTTTCATTAAATCGAATATCCGGTAAAAATTTAATACTCTGCCCTATTTCACTGTATGTCTAAACTAGAGATTTATAATTACACAGTTTATTATAAATCGTCTTTCCGTATCTTGCAAAACTATTACAGACCGTTTAATTGTAAATTCAAGAACGATAAACAAATGAATTAAGCTTTACTATTTTATTACTAGCCTTTCAGCAATTTTTACTACACTATATCCTCGGATGCAGAGCACAAATCTCAACATATGCTTTCCAGGTACATTACAAGAGAGTCGAAAATGGATTAAAGCTTGTTCCCCCCCCCCCCAATAAATTGTACTTATTCCACTTACGTAATACAAATTACAAAATTATGAAAACCATAATATCAAATCATTTTTCTTATTATTATTCATATCCTTGATGACTCTTGCACTTATATCTGAGTCGATATTTTTGCTGAAATTGTCACTTCAGACACTTGATCCTCCCAATCTTGTCTAAATATTTTATCCTGATCAAATTCCAGTGCAGGTGAACCCAAAACAGCTCCATTGTTTACACGGCGAAGGGATCCATTTTCTAGAACTAAATTGTTTTGCCTTCTTATATGTCAGACGCCACATCTCAAACAAAGTCACTGCTAAAATGTTTATTTCGTATCGTCGTTATTATTTAAATACAATTTTCTACATTTAAAATAAATTGTCACAAAGCTATTTTTTTCTCCTATCATTTACTCTATAGATTTTGAATGTTATTAAGTGTTTTGCAAAAAGTAATGATTAATTATTTTTATGTACAAATATGATTTTGAATAATAAACAATAAAAATATCACAAATGTAAAAAGTATTATTCGTTTCTGACAATACAATAAAAAGCAGACTCGCACATGAATAAGGAATCATTGATCTGTTTTTAGGTTTTTCGATACCGGGAATCCAGAACAGCTGTTTCAGGGTTCCTACCCTTCATCAGCTGGATTCGCCCAGTATCTTACAGCCAGTGATTCCAAGAAACATAAAAAGAAAACAAAAGTCACCAATAAAATGGCCCTTCATATTGAAAAACAACAATTAATAAATTAAGAATAAAAAAGGGCAAAAATTTAATCCCCGCTAGCAATCGATAAGCTTAGGATGGATTAAATTACAAAAAAGAATACATTTAACAACAAGTTAACGTGCGAAAATAATAATAACAATACAATAAAAAGCATACTCGCACATGAATAAGGAATCGCTGATCTGTTTTTAGTGCTTTTGATACCGGGAATCCAGAAAAAAACCCAGCTATATTGAAAAATCTAAAAACAGATCAGTGATTCCTCATTCATGTGCGTGTATGTTCTTTATTGTATTGTCATTATTATTTCCGCACGTTAAACTTGTTGTTGAATTATTCGTTTAAATTGAAGTATTACTTAAAATTTTAAAAGAAACTTTCTAATCTTAGTGAAATTTGACTTCATTTATAAGAATATTTAATAGCAAGAAAGTAAATATGTTTATAAATTTAATCATAGGTTTTTATTGTTATAAAAACAATAAAAAAATATGTGGTTTTTTTTTGTTATTTACTATACAAATAAAACTATCCAGCACCTACAAATAGATCCTGAAGATCTCATATAACTGTACTGTAATTAATAAGTAAATAAAAAAAAAAAAATATTTATGTCCTTATTTTCAATGATACCATAGAATTAAATGTTCAAATTACACTACGTATTAATTTGTTTGAAACTGTTCCATGTACAAATATTTTATCAGCTATAGAAACTTCACAATAGGTTTCTATTTTAACTGGACACTGGGATCTGTTTTTCGAGCCGCCGTCCAAACAAGAGAGGCACCTTCTAGCTACATCTTCGAATTTAACCTTGCTACTATATAACAATTCTACTAATGTAAGCAAATCGTAATAGGGGAGGCATATGTAAGGGATTGTAAAAGATTTATTTGTAGCTAATTATCTATGTTATAATAGTTTCAAAGATAATGAATAAATTTACGTAAATTTTAATAACTCGGCTTCTTTTTCAATCAGGAATTCACCTATAAAACAAAAACATCTGCAAAATATTTTTCACGGTGCTGCGGTGAATGTTTCTTAAAAACACCAATTTAATTCAAGCCAACAACAGAAAAGTACAATAGGCCCTACAGTGCGAAGGTCGAAAATTACTGACGGGTTTATTGCGCATCGTGATCCTATAGGCCTTCTCGGAATTTGTGGATGAGTGGCAGGCTCTTGCTCTGCAGAAAGGTTTCTGCTGTACTGTACATATTTTAAAAGTTTTGCATATTATGTTTTTTTGTATAATAAAACGTAGTTTTTATGCTGAAATATTTTTTTCGTGTTTAGACCTCATTTTTAGTCTTTTTTCGGGTTATCCGCGATTTTTACTATCCGCGATACTCTTGCAACCCAATTCTGCGGATAATCGAGGCTCTAATGTACCCTTAAAAAAGCTTTGTATTTTGATGATCCAAAATCTTCCAATATCAACTAATTTATATAGAATTTCCAAAATGCAAACATGTTAGATGCGATCGATATAATTGTCTGATTTGAACTGACCAAATCGCTTCAATATAAACTTTCCTATGGTATTGAAGGAGGATTATTTGTTTCATTTTAAACAGATAAACAGACAAGCCATAATAATTAATAGGAAGCAAACCAAAATCTTAAATGGAAGCAAATCAAACATCACAAGTTTTGAATTTCTTTGCAAACAATAAAATTCTTTTTATTTGTTGCAGATAGGAAGATGAAAAAAAAAAAGGCTGTAATATTAACTTTACTGAATTTTTATTTACGTGACATGGAATACCAGGTAAAATTATAATCGTTCACTTTGGAGTTTTCTCAAGCAGCTGCAGTTGGATTTGGCATTCGTCCTTCCTTTTTTCAATGCCAAAAAAAAAAAAAAAAAAAAATCTAATTCATTAATCAATTTTTTTTTAGCCGAGAGAATATTTATAATATTACTTTTCTTTTTGTATCAGTCATTTTCTAGGTGTAGCAGATATCCTTCAAATCCAAAGAACTATAGCCACAAAGATGGTATAATGCTTTATGATATTTTGCAACGGATAGAAAATCTGGATAATCAGAAAAATAATGTCGAACAGATTACGGCTAATGTTTAAAAAGTAAAGCAAGATATAGTTAGCGTACTAACGTTCCAATGTCCGTACGGTATGATCCAAAGAGCTGTACAGAAGGACAGTGAACTTAATAGTAAAGGTTTCATTTTCATTCTATACTCGGTTACCCCCCCCTGTCGCCCCCTCGTAACTATGAGATAATACAAGAAGAATCGATTCCGAGCGGTTTTGGTAAAAAGTGATATTTTATTCCTTTTTGAATGAACTCATTATTTGATAGCGCGCGAACAAATGCAATAAAAGTAGGATTGGATATTGGGGAACCAGCAGTAGTCCAATGGTTAGCGTTCCTGAATGCGAGGAAAAAGGTCCTAAGTTCGAATCCCATGCAAGGCGGAAAAAAAATATAAAAAAAAAGAAAATTTTATAATCTGACTTTCTCAGAAAAGGAAACTAATAATTAACAATTGCGCCGGACAGACAGACAGAGAAATAAAAGATTTTAGTAATATAGATTACCAGTGTTTACTATCGTGTAGTAGTTTTCGGTTTCTATGGGTCCAACTTTCATCAAAATAAATAGGGAGAAAATTTTTTTTAACATTTAGCATTAGAGTTTTAACTTTCTAAAATAAATAATTTCTGCATCGACTGCACTGTAAAGGTGTTTATTTTGCAGTTTATTTTTGTCCCTAGCTCCTTATCTATTAGACGAATAAGTATAAAAATCAATTGGGATCAACTTTTTACTAACTTAAATCTATCTCTTAAGTCTCGTAATTCTCAGATAAATTGTTTTTGAGCTAGCTACCGTACAGAAATAAACATTGGTACCAACTTATTAGAAATGTACAAAGAACTGTGACAGATTACTACATTTACATGGAAAGTGTTCAGTTTTCCAATGATCCAGAAAGGAATCACGAGTTTTTAAGAAAAGAATAAAAAAATAAAAACACTAAGAAAAGGAAACAATACGTTGAAACTGTGGTAAAAATGAAGAATGAAATTCACTATCTTATTTCATTCCGTCAATCATACATAGATACACTACGGGTATCATCAGATCTAAAGGTAAATGAATCGAACACACACATTTATCTACATTTTAGTGTGTGGTGTTGTCTATCACTTACAGTGGTGGAGTTTGAAACAGAGGATTTTTTGCTACAAACTGTATTTTTTAAAGGAAAATTCACAAAAACTGTGAACCCAGTAGTGATTAGATGTTTGACTGCTATCGGCAGGAGACGAGTTCAATACCAAGAGATGGTCGGGGGTTTTTCCACGTTCAATTCTCCAGGCAGTTCCTAGGGTCTACCCAGCCCTCTGTCAAACGAGTGCCTGGTTTCTTTGGCGGTTGGGCGTCGGTGTAAACCGACCCCAGTTTAGTCCAACTCGACCAGGAAACGTTGGGAGTCTTTATCTCCCGCGACTCGAACATTAATGGGATACATTAGCTAATATGAGAATTGGATTTTAAGAACTTCCATCTCTAACAAAGAAAGAACTCACTTGCTTAAGGAATACAGTACTGAATTTAAACACTCTTATTCAAGAGTGCTCCCTTTTTCAAAAATATCTACGGGAGTCCACGCCATTATTACATCAGTTACGATCAGCACTAAGAAATATGTAGTCTACGTAATAAAGAAACTCTAGCAACAGATATATTTCAGATCTCTAGATCAGCTATTCTCAACTCGCGAAACCCTTTCAAGATTATGTCGCGAGTCCCGTCTAACGAAATAATAATAATAATAATAATAATAAATGTAAGGAACAATTTCTAAAGACTGGAATCGAATCTATGAAGTTGGTATTTAATTGGAGGGAAACGCCATTCAAGAATTTTTATAATTAATAAATCTTAGCGGGGAATTCGCGAACTACTACTACTGCTATAGATACTTAACGAGCATATTCAGCGCTTATCGCCAAGCCGTAAAAGAAATGTTTGGTAACATTTTAATCAGGCAATCACCTCAAATCCACGTGACATCATAAATCTGCTGCTATCAATTTGTTGATAGTATTTTAATATTTTTGTGTGTGATTTAATATTTCTAAGTTAGATCTGTAATCTTTTTCATAGATTCTAGAGAAATCTATTTTTCTAGACTGAACTTTATATTAAAATATGGAATTAATATAAAATGAGCATTACATCAAATGAATTATGAAGTGTTATTTGCTATAGTCAATTAAGTATATGTTTAATATTGAGAGAAATATAAATTTAAAGAGCACTGCTTTAATGAAAATTTATTATTATTATTGTAAATGTTTCTATTCAGTAACGACAACATGGCGGGTCAAGGACAAAAGGACATACTGCCCAGTGTAAAAAAGTGTGCAAAGAAGGTTAAGGATGTTAGGGATATATGGTTGTATCCATGAATTTCCTAACTATGCGTCTTCTGGAGTTGTATATAAGTGTTTTTGAGAAGTCCTAGTATGCTGAGGCTGTGGTGCAGTGTGTGAGGCACCACACCAGTGGATACAAAACGTACTCGGTCCTGCCTTCACGGCTTCTGGAGCTCGTGTGCTAAGTCGGTACTTACTGATCTTGTCTGTGTGTTCTGCATGTTTTTGCTGATAGGCACTGCAATGAGATAGGTCTGTTTGTAGACTTTATCAATAAGTGTGATGTCAGGTCTGTTGTGATGTATGGTTGTGTCTGTGTGAAGGAGCGGTCCCAGTACAGTTTATGTGAGGGTGACTCTAGTAGGCTTTGTAATGTGTACTTGTAGTACGGGACCATGTTCTTAAGTGAGTGTTTGTGTGCTAGCTGGGAGAGAAGGGGACAGCTGATATTATGTGGTCGATCGTCTCATGCGTAATGTGGCATTTCTTCTTATTACTATATTTACTTTAAAAAATATCGCGGGATTTGGCAAACAAAATAAAATTTAATTAGACATGCACAAAAATTATATGTGTATATCAAATTTGGAAGTTCATTTTTGTGCATGTTTAATTTTATTTCTTTGGTTGATTAACATTATATAATGTAGAATCAACTAAAGAAATTGGTAATAATTAAGAGAATAGTTAGCAATATTTAAAAATTGACAATGAACTTCACAGAGACATCACGGTTTGTGTATCACAGATTGAATCGCACTTCAGTGAGGTAACGTAAATGCTATTTCATTTTAAAGTTTTATTCTTTTATAGAGCTGGATAGGTTTGGGGGCCAGTAACACCAAAAGCTTGTTAAACAAAGCTTGTTATCCAAATACTAATTGGTTCACTGCTAAATTATGACGACTTTTCAACTGCAAGGTTCTCATCTACCGGTGATTTGTTTAAGATAATTACATTTTAATTTGGTTTATGTAATTAACAGCCGAAGTAGATAATAAAAATATTCTTAAAAAAGTATTTTCCCTTTTAGTTTTCAAATATAACATTTAATTATACATGTAAGTATATCCATAGGCATATATTTGTTAAAAATATTTTTACTTTTTTTTTTTTAAATCAAAAGGGATAATCATTAATTTGTGTGTCTGTATTTACTAATTAAAATACTAATATATCGATATTACATTAATATTTTAAGGTCATAGTTGAACTTACAGAGCTAAATATTTACGAGAGAGTCCAGTTATTCGTAGACAAAAATCGAGTGAATTTAACCAAAGTAGTTATGGAAATTATTTCATCCTATAAATGATTCAATGATTCAATGAAAGCATTACAAGCAGACATGATTCTTTGCACTTAAGCTAGTGCGTCATTTGCGAACGGCCTTCCAACCGTGACATTTAATTATCCACAACGAGTTCCGTAACAAAAGAACAAAAGGCGATCGCATATAAGTTAGATCATCACTGACACAAAATCGAACGCTTTTCTTTTTTATTCAATTTAAACTGAAAAACTACTAACGAATTCGAACATCATTTTCACGATGAAAATCAACCAAATACTGGAATTTCATTGAGCTGCTTTTTACGTTTCCCTAAATCTACGGATTCTTAAAATTACGAGTTAACTGTTTCATACCTTTGACCTTGATATGTTTTATTATTTTTATTACATATGTATTCGTGTAATGCGAAATAAAATCCATGGAAAATAACCGGCAGCTGAAAAATAACTTTATGATGCGAGCTGATCGTCACGATTGAGAAGCAGGAAGTTACGTAATGGAACTGTTTCGATTGAAAAAGAAAAAATCACAAGATCCGTAGCTATAATGTGAAGTAAATTTGCAACTGAAAGCCTTTCGTAATCTGTTCGTTGACACTTCTTTGTTCCGTAAGTTACGAAATGTGTATATTAATACTGCGTTTGTTGATTATTTAGGTTTAGGTTTCAACGTAAGTAATCAGGTGCACGGGACTGAGAACAGCAATTACATGATTGGAACTTCGCATTCCCTCAGGACGCCTCGCGATGTTCTTCAGCCCTTTAGATCGAGGATTGAGATACCAGAAACTTTAAGCCGTCAATTTTCTAGGAGTAACTCTCTCTCTCTCCACTGTCTTTTTGGTGGATGCATCACGTGATGTCAACACAGTAAAGGCCGCTTTAGATTAAGGCCATTTGAATAGGTTAATATCGATGGCAATATCAGGGTTGAGTGCCAGTGATTAAAAAGCTTTAAAACTCTGTTTTCCCTATCGCCTACCATCAGTAGGAAAATTTACAATTCTCAATTGTCTTCATATCTACGTTTTATTTACGAAAAAATAGCACTGATTTATATAACCATGAGTTATTCAATGCAACGTATAGGCGAAAGAACGTTTTTAATTAATTAAAATAGGAAATATTCTTTTTTTTTTCTTTTTTTCATCTTTTTGTATTTCTTTGTTTTCAGTTTCGATATTTCTCGTTAAATCTCGACCAACGACGATATGTTTTCGAGATTTCAACCGCTGGCGCCGTTTCAAATTTTCAGGCCTGAATTCTGTTATGATTTTTGGTTAATAATGTAGCTTTTTCTGGAAGCATCCACGAAGGAAAAGATGACCTCCGTTCGTGAAAATCATTTTTGTAGTCAGTAATTTTGAATAAATATTTACAAATTGATTGGACTTCAAGTTCTTCAATTCGCCAGCTGGTGTCAGATGACTCCTTCGAGATGGCATGCCATCTCTTTGAAAATAGAACACGCTCTAAATTACAGCAGGAGGGGCAATGTGCTTTCCACCCCGCCATGGCGCGATGATGGCGCACAGATTGCTTGTTGAAATGGTACATATAAAAGCGGCCTTAAGCCTTTTGTTTGGCAATTTTGGTACTGACATTGTTTTTCACTTCGAAATTTTTTGCGATTACAATAACATCCAACGATTTGTATTTTGAACGAATTTAATTTCCGTTGCTGTTGATTCTTTCTTTTTTTTTTTTTTTTTTTATTGGTCAAACAGATAAAGGCTGGAGTTTCAGAACTAGGCTTCTTTTAGGTAACACCAGCATACAAATAGCAGATCATTTATATTTCTATCTATTTCTTTATTGAAAAATATAATTTATTTCCCAAAGTATTGTTTTATTATAACTAATAATTATAGTTCACTTACATAAAGCCTCCCAACAATTATTGAGCTTTTAAGGTAGACTAAATGGTATATTGTACTGAATCTATACATCAAAATAAGCCACATTAGGACTGATGATATCAAAAGAGAAACATATCAAAGTAAACATATTAAGTTCATTGTTGTTTGGTTTGGCAATGTAATCATCACCATGGACAACCACACAACTTTACAACTATACTCAATGGCACCTGAGGTTTAGTCTCAAATTTCTAGAGTTGTACAACACCTATGAATATATCATTAGCTTTACTCTTCAAAATAGTAAACAAATAATTGGTATGTTAGAGGATATAAAGGTCTTTAATTACATAAGTATTAACAAGCAAGAAATGAACTAAAATTACTTGGAAAGAACTTAGTAAAAATATTTAATTCAAATGCAATCCGTATAGTATTTATCTACTCCTTTGGTAAATGGACCGACAGAACCCCCCCCCCCCCCCCCAAAAAAAAACAAGAGCAAACACTGCTGCCAGAAAGCTTTATCTAAAAAATCTACTATGATATAGCCTAAAGGATAATCTAAAGGAAGAAGAGGGACAATATAATCTATACAACAAAGCAACTTGCTCTCCGACTCAAATGAAAAGAAGAAACTAGTTATATAAATAAGTACGAGGGTCGTTTGATAAGCATGATAAATCACACATAGATGGCAGCACTATGAAGAAACCATTCCAACGCCATTTTGTTCTATCCTTCAGACGAGATTGTGTTGATTTTCAGTTGTGTGCGCTGCATAGGTATTAAGTTTGACAGTCATTTGAATTGACCACTGTCGCATGCAAGTGCTCTTTCACCAGGATAACGAGCCGTCTCACAAAAATCGACCGTTGCAATGGCAAAATTGCATGAATTAGATTTCGAATCGATTCCTCATCCAGCCTATTCCTCAGACTTGGCCCCGTGCGACTTCTTCCTATTTCTGAAGTTAAAAATTTGGCTAGGTGGGAAATTTTTGTCGAATGAGGATGTCATCGATACCGTCAATGACTATTTGCAGAATTGACACAAACGACTTTTCCGACGGACTGAAAAAAATGGAAACACTCTGGACCAAGTGTATAACCCCCCGAAGGAGACTATGTTGAGAAATAAAATTTATTTTTTTTCCCAAAAAAATTGTTAACCTTACTTTTTTACCATACTTTTCAAACTACCCTGCACCAGACAGCAGTTACTCACTTTTATATATAGCGAACCATGTAGTTTACCAAACAAACTGATTTGGAAAAACAAGTAAGTTGAAATTTTTTTCTGTATGAAAAACACTTTCACTTTCATTGAAGTAAACCCCATAAAAACTTTTTAATCTTTATGACTAATGCAAGATGGATTGTTTCCTGAAATGAATGATGCTTCAAAAACCACAAAAGACTGAGTAATTAATAGAAAGAAATATATAAATACATAATGAGGAACATATATGAAGATGTTATGTAGACAAATGAGTGAATAAAAGTATGTAACACTTCTGTATGTAGGGAGATGGTTAAACAAATTATTGGATGAGATGATAACATTGAAGAAGTTTTGTAATCTCCAATAAAAGATATTTAAGGAAATTGTCTACATTTTAAATATACTCTCAAAATGTAATTAAAAATAAGAAATTTCCAACTGTACTTAAAAATAAGAAATTTCCAACTGTATTAAAATTCTAGAAAAATCATCACTGGGACAACAATTAATTGTAGACCAATTATCAAAATAATTGATAAAAAAAAACCAATATGCATCTCTAATTGATATTTTAGTATCAACTTACAATGATTCGCGTACAGAAAGTAAGAAAATTAAATGATTCGACAAGACCCAGTATTAGAAGTAGGACACTAGGGAAAGTATTCAACAAATTCCAAAGTCGGCTACTGATATATTCTGAATTTTGATACATAGACTCATTATATATTTTGGATAATGAATACTGTATTCTTGAGCCTTGAAAAAGAAAGTAATGTTATGAAACGCTGCCAGAAAAAATTAAGAAATAAGCGTAAAACTATTTTGTACACTAATCCCGCTTGACCCTTCTGATCCTACGACAACCGTGAAATAGTTCACGAGTTTCAGCAAATAACAATAATCTCAAAAATAATCTGAATATTTATCATCTATTTTTGTTTTATTTATACTAGAAAAAAAGTAATTTCATCCATTTAACTGATTTCTTTGCACCTCGAATCATCCGGGGATTAAACTTTAATAAGTAGATTAAGATTAATCTCGTTGTAATCACTGGTGCATAACTGATGCCAAAAGATTTTCGGATTACTCTAATCCAATAAGCATTATATATACTGATATCGATGAATCTTTTTACCTTCTCAATTTTACTCCAATTTACGATGCAGTGCCCCAACAGTATCTACAACTATAGATGTTGGGCAACTAATTCGTGTACCTAATCGAAACAGCCTACTGTAGCTATGCGAATGGTTTACTACCTCTTACATCTGGTTTGGAGTTAGATATACAGGGTGTATTGAATGAACCCGGTAACTTCTTCCTGGGAGTCATTTTCGAGAGTAGATTATACGTTTTCACAAGAATAACAGTATCCTAACACGGAATGCTTCACCTGCGTACAACAGTGGATAACCACCTGACTTCAGTACGAATATCTCGTTACATTGAACATGATCGTTAGTGACCGTGCGATAATTCACAATGGCAAGCAAGGAAAGTGGTGCGTTTCGGTTGACGTTAAATGAACGTGTTTGTCATTGACTTTATTTATGAATCGAAGGGCAACATCTCTGCAGTAAGACGTTTAATTGATGAGGAATTTGGTTTTTCTCCGAAACGTGAAACAATGACTGCAATCAAGGAGAACTTTGAAGACACTGGTTAAGTTGAAACAAAACATGCTGCCAAAGTGACACACACCACAATCACTACCGAAGCGAACCAACACATCATCACCAGGTCTTTTGATTGTTGCTAATGTATGCAAAATTGACATGGTCCAACTGATACACCCTGTATACAGAAAAGTAAAAAATGTTAAGTCAAATTATTTAACAGCATTAATATAGACAGTGTGTACATAATACAGACAGTGTAAGCGTATTTATACTTATAATGTTCTCTAAATCGGAAATCTCTGAACTTCCGGATTTTCTAAATATTTCAGTAACTGCAAACAGGTGATTCAAACAAATCGAAAAGAAAAAAAAAAACTCTTATCGTCTTCAAAGTTCTTATTGTTTCAGTTTTTAATAGTGTTGTTATCTTATCTGAGTGTATTTATTACTACAAGCGGTGAGTGCCAGGGAACATGAATCTGTCCAAAGGCCAAGGGTTAATCTCGTTAACTATTTTTCTTTCTCTATTGTGTAGGTGGATCGTCTGCTGACAGCGCAAATACGATGGACCTGGAAACGGTGAGATCCGCCATCCAGACGGAGCTGTCATCGCTGCAGGCCATCAGCCGAAAGTTGGCCGAAAATCCCGAGCTGGGCTTTAAGGAATTCGCTGCCCACGAACTAATCACCGAGTACCTGGAAAAAAGCGGGTTTCAAGTACAAAGGAAATATCATCTTGAAACAGCTTTCAGAGCCACCCTCGACAGCGGAAGTGCGTAAACATTTGGATTCATTCATAGAATTAAGAAAGGAATTAAGAATGAAGCTAAGCCACGATAATCCTAACTAATTAACGCAGGGATAAGTGATTCTTTTTTTATTAATTAAAAAGCAAGAACAAAATTATATCATTTTAATCATTACATTATATATTTACATTCCAAATAAATATTGTTAAGTAGATATCAGTTTGTCTATGTAAGTTTTGAAAGTTAAAGCGTGCAATTATTTATTTATTTATTTATTTATTTATTTATTTATTTATTTATTTTTATATTTTTGTCGCATTTTTTCGCAAAGTAGAAAATAGACAGATTTTTGAGGCACTTTCCACAGTAAGAGCCACGAAATAAAATAAGCTATAAAACACTTTCATGAAAGACATGAATCTAGATGTTTCTGAATTAAAGCATTTTACAAAATTTGCTAGCGTATTAAAAGCTTTATTGTTATACATAATTCCTTGACTTATAAATGTTATGTATCCATCTTGCCTTACGCAGTAGACATTCAGTAGATAATCTATTTCTGGCCATACGTGGTGCAGCATATCACTCTCGATGGTTACAATTGCATTGGTAATACAATGTCGCAGTTCGGTGAAGTCAGAAGGAAGCGAGAGAACGAACCTGTTGTCCTTGACGTACCCCACTTCCTTCTGACAAAGAAAAATGTATGAAGCAGTCAGATCAGGTGACCTTGGGTGCCAGAGGAGTAAGGCCTGATCATCCCCAGCTGTGCACCCTCTCCAACATTGTGGCAACTTGTCGTTCAGATACCCACGGATCAGACTGTTGTGATGTGTTGCCACTCAACTCGTTTTCGCATATTCCAAAACGCAAAACCCTTCTCACTTTGCGAAACTGCCATTTTGGTTGCACCTGCACCCTAGCAGCAGCCGATTGAACTAGGATGTAGCGTTCTGCTGGAAAAAATAACTTGGTGAATTTGTCTTTCATTTCATAATTTGGGGATAAACATCCCCCTTTTTTCGCCGAGCTGCGAGCCTCTGAAATGTGTCAAGGAATTATGAATAATCCAGTATGAAATTTGATAAGATCTGTTCAATTTGTGTAATTTTAAGTTAAAATGGACATTAAGTGATTGAAGTAATTAACCAATTTTTAATGAAACTTGAAGTATCATTGATGAATTGATTTAAAACGATTATTACACTGAAGCTCGGTTATAACGCGGTTGTTTATATCGCGAATTCGGATATAACGCAACTTGGTCTTGGACCCCCTTCTATTTTGGAAAAGGTGTATAATGGTAAAATTGCAAAATTTACCGTTTTTTCGCCTAAAAACGATTGATTTTAGAGAACTGCTCGCGATTTGCTACTTACAATTAATACTTGTTTACAGTAATTGAGACTCTATACCCACCCTAATGTCACGAAAATGCGTCAAATACAACATATTTTTTAAAAAAATACCAGAATCGCGGATTTTTTCGTTTAACCAAAATGAATAT
>JAFIDM010000007.1:25550337-25565280 GCA_023159025.1 Thereuonema tuberculata | reverse complement strand
TCGCCGGGAATTTAGGTCTGAGCGATGTGGCAATTAGACGATGCTGGTAGGAATGGGTTCTGAATGTTTCAGCTACAAGAGGGCAGCGGACGGCCCAGGGACGACAGAACAGAAGATAGAGCGACTGCCAGAGCAGCTGTTACAGCACCAGATTCATCATCCATCCAACGTGTGACCATTAGTAGAAGAGTACGGGCCAGCGCAGACGTGTCTGGATACGACCCGGACATATTCCAATCATTACAACTATATTACAATCATAACACATTTATAACATTAACATCCTTTCTATTTTTTTTTTATAATAGTTATTTACATATTTACTATTTATATTCCTCAGAATCTGAAGAGAGAATTAGTATTATTTCTCGTAGAGTGAAGGGAAGCCATTTTCTTTACCAATTTCTTTTACCAAAAATGTTTTATAATATCCAAATAGAATTAGTAAGTTTGTAGTGATCTTTTTCATGTATATTCATTATTATATTTTTTTTATTAGATGGGCCAACTGTATGTATCATATGTGAATATGATGCACTTCCTGAAATAGGCCATGCTTGTGGCCATAACCTCATCACCGAAGCGGGTCTGGCAGCCGCCATTGCTGTCAAAGCAGTCATGACGTCCAAAAAATTAGGCGGCAAAGTAATGAAATATTACATTCTGTTTTGATTTCCTTTTGTTTATTTCTCTCTGATATAAGATAACTTCTACTTTATAAAATTAATAATAAACATATTCTGATAGACTTCTTAGAAGATAAGATCTTAAGCCTCTGTTTTGTAAAAGTTGGTTAAAAGTTATCAAAGCTGTAAAAGTTTTGTTTTTGGATACCTTAAATTTCGTTTTAAGAAACAACCCAATTCCAAAAGTTAAAAGAATACTGATTCCTCCGCCAACTTTAGACAAATAGTCTTTTATTTTCAACCTTAAAACCACATAAGTTCTAAGTTTTCTTTCACGGAGAGTTTTGCAGATTGAAATATTCTGTATGTGATGCAAAATTTGAAGTGAAAATCCTTTGATAACAAATGGTAGGAAATTCATGACAAGACAAGAAACCACAAAGCAATGCGTTACCACGAGATCTCTGCTATATTTGAGCATGTCTGAAGTACTTCGGTATTTCACTTGAAACTTCGGAATATTCCGAAAATGCACGTGATTAAAGCTATCCTTACATAACTTTTTCAAATGTTTCAGAAGAAATTATTTTACAAATAAAACACTGACTCGTAACGTGTTTTTTTTTAAATTATCAGAAGTTACATTGACTCTCCCTTTCATGGAAGACAAAAGTTGCAGGAAATTGCAATCTTGTGATGCTACAAACAAAATTCAGGCATTGCCTTGTGATAAGGCGACGGTCTTTTCATGAGGCTGATACGTCTGAAATTGCTACACCGGGTTTGATTCCCGGAAGCGGCATGGATTGTCCTCCTCCCTTTGTTTCTAGAGTACAATGTGAACTGCTTCTTACTGTATATCCGGGGCAATGAATCTTAGGTTAAATAGATCAGTTTCTGCACCTTGCTGAGGCCGCAGGTGTAGCTGCTAAGAGCATTGGGAAAAAAAATCAACTCAAAGCTAACATGGATTTACAGCAAGTAATTGTTTATCAATTTCGACTTTTTTTTTTTTTTTATTTCGAATTTGTTTTGCTCAAAGTAGTAAACTGAATTTCAGATCAGTGTTAAGCACGCATCTGCGGAAATGAGCCGCACTGACCACAGGAATTTGTTGGGAAATCTCCCTTTTTCTCCCTTTTATTGCCTGCCTCAAGCAAAGTAATGATAGCTCCTATTGTGAGAATCCCTGCTCTCAGCTACTCTGGATGAATCCTGTTTTATTTTCAGAGCTGCTTTCCTACCCTCCAGCAAAAAGAGGGTTCTCTAATGAAGTTCTCCCCTGTGATTCTCCTCTTGCGTGGCTGATTTTCGCAGATGCACGCTTAACCTCAAGGTTGTGATGATTCGTATGCACCAAAAAAATAAAATAAAAGCGAAACAACCGAAGATACAAACTAGATGTTATATAATCATAATGAGTTCAATATTTCATCAGTAAATTATATAAATTGTATTGTTTTCTACTAAAGACTTTCCAGTTCATTTTTCTATTGAATTTGAAAAATTTCATTTTCTTTTTGTAGCTCGTGGTGATGGGGACCCCAGCTGAAGAAGGAGGTGGGGGTAAAGCTATTCTCATTCGTGAGGGGGCATTTCAAGATATTGGTTTTGCTTTCATGGTTCATCCAAGCAATTCTGATCTTCTGTATCCAACCGTCCTTGCTGTTCAAAGGGTAAAACTAGCCTCTTTTGATTTGTTGGAATAACCAATGTTATTAATCATTTATGCTCGATGTGCTTTGATGATGACTAATTTAACAAATTTCACATTTTGTAATTTAAAAATTTAAAATAATCTCAACCACGAATATTAAATCCACGAGGTCTTCATTGCAGCATTATGAATATGTACAGGGTGTCTCAGGAGAAAAGGTCAATAGTAAGTCATAGTGTCGATCACTTTAAGAAAAAGAAAATTCTTATCCCAAACGGTTTCCCAGAGAGAGCTATTAGACTGAACTGTCATGGGCAAAATTTTTGCAAAGGGTGGGGTGCAAAATATTTTGGCAATCTGATTACAATTCTAAACATTAACTAAAGTAAAAAAAGAAAGAGAAAAAACTTAAAAAAAAATTATCATTTTCTAAATAATTCTTTCGAGAAAAAAATTATATGAATTAAGTAAATTTGAAAATTCCAGGTCGGGAGGGAACCACTGCCCTCTCATTGTCCGTATGTGCAGTTGCAAAATTATTAATAAGAAAGAGATATTGCGCAATGTTTGTAATATTATTGTGCAAGTGACAATAAAGTTATTTTAAGAGTTAAATAAATTTTCAAAAATTCCACCGTCACCATCAATGCACTTTGCTCCACCCGATTCACATGCTTCAGACACTGGCGCATTACGGCGAGAGGCAAGGACAGATTTTCACACCATACTCAAAATCCTATATATTCACACATTGAATGACTGATACAGGGACCATCCAGAACTGACCTTTGCTCCTGCGACACACTTGTATAAAGAATATGTAATATAAATGAAGCACACATCTTCTTTATACAAACACATACACACACAAACACACACACATCTGATTCCACAAATATAATTTAAATCTAAATTAATTACTAATGTAATATCTTCCGCATGGAACTAAAATTTCCATTAATAAATTCATTAGCTGCTGCGCATGAACAAACAATTGGACGATGAGGTACAATAATGAGATTCTAAAGAGAAAAAAAATGGGAAAAGGAATTAAGGTAAATGTTGAGAGCATTTAGAACGAGACTGAAAATTCATTCTACAACTCACCCACGGCAAAATTTCTTTAGCGCTGATTTATGTTATGTAAGAGACAAGTGGCTCCCTCTATCGTAATGTCAGAGATATCAACATATATTTTAAATAGATTACAATAATGAGAATCAGGTAAATGACAAAGCATTTAACATTCATTGTAATGACGCTATTAGTTTTGTAATCGATAAAATTAAAGACGAACTTTGATAACTCTAGATAACTGTATCGCTTTATGTGCGTGTAGATACCAAAATTAGATATCGGAATAAGATTTAGCAGTCGTAGATTTCCCATTAGTCAACGCACGCGAAGAAAGAAATCTAATTAATCTTATCTATAATTAGAAAATAAATCAATCATTATAATCTAAAGATTGAGACTTAATAATACTTATTTCTCAATTCCTGATTAAAAAACATAAATAGAAAAATAATTATCTTTCCAATTTAAGCTCTATTGAATATATCAAACAAGATAAAGAAAAACCTTATTCAATAAAAATTATCTTATTTTTAAATGTCTTTTCTTATTAAATCCCTTTTACCTTTCAGGATTTATTCAGGAACAACGCGAAAGTAAGGGATAGCTTTTCATGAAATTTCATAGATAAATTTAGTAGATTTCTCGATTTAACCAAATTCATTTCACAAACCATCCGAATATTAAAAGAGAAATTATGGAAAAACTACCCAAAGAATTTACAGAACTACCTAAAGAATCTAAAGGACTGTTAAATTAGAAGGTTCGAGAGAGTTCTAAGGCTTGAAATGAAGAGAAATTTGGACAATAGGTATTTCGAAGCATGCGCTTTACCATTCATTGGAAAATAAATAAATAAATTAAAAAATTGTCACTAGATGGAGCTGTGGTAACAAATCACTTTAACATCGCTATATTATTCATGTATTTTTCAATGTATTCAACACAACCGTTTCCATTCGAAGAACGGCATTTTCTATATCAGGACTTAACATGTCAATTGGAATAGCTAGCACAGACGTATAATGCTGTCCTTCAGATCTGACAAGAGTTTGATATCCTTCCTGATACATCTGATTCTTCACAATGTCCCACAAACTTAAGTCGCATGGGTTGACCAACCCGTTCAACTGTAGAGGATTGCCTTAGCAATCTTTGGACACAAATAGATTAGCCGTCGTGCACCATTCTGCATAAAATGTGGTATACTGAAATTACCCGCATTGTTGCATTGTGAAAATTGCCAACATTTCAAGATACCGCTGTCCAGTGAGAGAACAGGTGCGGGGATCGGTCGGTATTACCTCTTCAAAAAAAAAAAAAAAAATACGACCCAATGACAGAAGTGGCCGTAAATCCACACCACACTATCATTTTTGAAGAATGCAAAGGGACCTCTTGGATAACGCGATGTTTTTTTTTTTGCCCAAATGCGACAGTATTCGTATTCATTTGCCCATTTAAGCTGACGTGGGTCTCATTACTCCAGAGGATATTCCATTACCAAGTTAAATGCCCTTGTCATCCGTTGACAGGAACTTAAATGCGAATGTGACACGAATATCTGCGGTCATTATGTATTTAGCTGCTGTAAAATGTGCATCTTGTAAAGATAGTACAGCAACAACTGACGCATTACTAGCCTTACAGTAGAATAATGTATGTCCACTTCAAATGCAATAGTCGTCAACAAGAGAAGAGAGATCTCGTTTTGGACCTTTATCTACTTGAATGCCAAGACGTCTTTTCGCTTTCAATTTCACAATCATTTTTGCGGACAGAACAAAAGAGCGTTTAATGCCGGAATTGATAGCTGCACTGTTGCTGTTCTGATAATACAGCTTCACTAATAGCACCTTTACCTGCACCATCGTTAGTATTGCTGTGCAGGCAAACATCTATGCTTTTGAAGAGACTGCTTCGCTTTTCTAGAGCTTAGTAGTAACTATTATGAAAATAACGTTAAGTTATTGCCACAGCACAATCTAGTGACAAATTTTGCAACTATTTTTTTTTTCAAATAAATGACAAGCACATCCTTTGAAGTATCTGTTGTCCAATTTCTCTTCATTACGAGCCTTAGAACTCGTTCAGAGCCCTCTAATTAGAGATGCTTTAATTTTAGTATCCCTGTAAATTAAAGAGAGGAAAAAAAAAAAAAAAAAAAAAAAGAGAAAAATGTTGAATCTAAATCAGACAAATCTTTCAATATGGAAACATATTAAGGTTCTTTCTTTCCTTTTATTCTTTAACCCAACCACAATGTTGTCTGAACCATCGTTACCTCATGGACATCGACACACCGATCTAAACTAACGCCCTCTTCTAAATCTTCTTTTTCTTCCCTTTTTATCTTTATCTCGTCGGAGATATGGGTCAGATGATACTTATTCTGTTGTAATGAACCTGATCTAAACGTCCCGCAATGCTACAGCTAGTTTTCCTATTTATCTTAGGTGTTTCTTCCTATTGACAGCCTTTAAATTCCACTTAAATCTCTATTTGAAAGACCTTGAGAGACCAGTAGATGCAACTTCCATTGAGAAATCAACTTCCTTTATTTATTTTTTATTATTTTTGTGTTTCCTTTTAGTTTCGTGGTGCCATATCATTTTCTTGTATGATTCTTAATGGCCTCCGTAGTGAGACCTCGCTGTTTACTGGTGACTACTTACAGCTGATGATCGCCAATTAAGCAAGAAACAGCTGTTCTGGGATGTCACATAATAAATATTTGGTCTCACACACCTTGTTATTTAAATAAACACACACTCCTACCAGAAAAATAAAAGACAAAATAAGTAAACAAGTACGTACATAAAGGAATTTAAACCTGTTTTCTTTAAATGTTCCGTTTCTTTATCTTTAAATCATGAAAACGATACAAAGGAAAGATCTATGTATTTGTACATTGTAATACTAACTGAATATAAACAACCTATCTTGAAATTTCCATTTTATGAAAACTGTCTGAATTTGCAATTTCATTGTTATTTGCTAAGACGGAGGATTTTTTTCATCTTCAAGAGTAAATCTATCCACAGCGATCGACACCATTTATTTCAAAAATAGTTTTTTATCCTTAAATTTGAATCAAAGAAAGTAGACTGACTTCGTTTGTTTGTTTCAATGCTAATTTTCTATTAGACCTATTTCACAAGTTAGTAGAGGGAAAAATTTTATCAGTAACTGTTAAATGAGAACGTGTTTTAAACTTAAGACGAATACCACTCGCATCAATAAACCTCTGAAATTAAATTTTCATAAACATTTGTAAGTTAAAAGTAATGGATTCTTATTAAAGAAATGATTCTTCTCCATTATTAAATAATACCTTTTTTCACTCAAAACTATTAAAACAGCCACATTTTATCTGATCGTTACACTTAAGGATTTTCAAAATTATTTGTATTTACTTCTCTTTAAAAAATTGATCTAAAAAATGTACGAATGGAATTAACTCTTGAGTTATAGTTCTAATAAATATTTATATATATATTTAATTTGTATATAATTTTTGTTTAATTGAGGGGCCACTTTCACAGTCTGTATTTTGCTTCAGATATAGAAATTAAAACAACAGGTTCACGTTTAATTTCAATTTATAAAAACATAAGTGAAAATGGACACTTCTTTCTTATTAACACTTAAGCTTTCCTATGTGTTTCAGTTCATTTTTAATTCTCATTTTCTAGGTGAAAGTCAAGTACACAGGTAAAGAGTCTCATGCTTCTCTCGCCCCTTGGGAAGGAGTGAACGCGTTGGATGCTGCTGTCGCGTGCTATAACAACGTCTCTATGTTGCGTCAGCAAATGAAGAGCGATTGGAGAATTCACGGTAAGACGCTTTTAATTTCAGCTCGAGTTAATTGAAACCATCTGTTTTACCAATCAGGAATTCACTTCTATTAATAAACTATTGGATTGGCTCCTTTTAATGCAAGGTTTCTTTTTTCTTCTTCTTGAAGGGATGAGATAAAAGTTATAAATGAAAGATAATTATAGTTGATATACCAACGTTCGAATATGAAATTGAAAATATATCACTTAAATGAAGGCTTTCAACTAGTGCTGAATAATGATAGGGAAAATTTATAATTAACTTCATTGTTTCAGCTATTGCGGATCAATAATAATAATATTCTTTATATGTCGAAAGGGACTAGAAAAACAAACAAACAAACAAACAAAAGATATCGCTGCAACAAAGGTTCTACAGGTCGAAGTTCCTCCCTCTCATGTGTCAGACTGTAAATCTAAAATATCTTTTGGTTTCTTTTATTTTTAAAGTGGATACTTTATTAAAACATTAGCCTACTGTGGTTACGAACAATAGACAATAGCTTAAAACCTATTAAGGTTTTCGATTAAAGTTCTATCTCGAATCGTTAGTGAAGAAATATTTTTTGTTTAACTCGTTTATTTATGGTAGAGATATTGAAGTAGTGGTGATTCACAACCACTATTTTTAACTATTCAAAATATACAAAGATCCAACATAAGTTAATAATGGTCATAAGGAACTAATTGTTCACTAAGGTCTCTCCCACAATTCAGAAATATGTTTAGTACATCTTTATTAAGGGGTAGTAAGTATATCGGGAAACCACCCCAGTATCTTTCCCTTGTAATTCTAGGGAGTCTGCTAGGGGTTCGCCGTCTTGGGAACACTAGCGCTCCCTGGAGCACGGATGCTTCGGCAACGAAGCTCGCACTTCGGTGCGAACCGACCACACACACACAGTAAGTATATCTCACGGGGGTCCATGAGGGTGCTGAATTAAGGCTCCCAACGTTTCACTGATATATTGTATATCTTTAATATACTGTATCCTTATTTCCTGCGTGCGGAAAATGTGTGAAGGAACTTCACATACATCCTTCTGGATGGGGTCTATATTGATGTGTGTATGTGTGTGTATATTTTGAAGTGTAATGCAATTATAATATTTCTCGCATGTATGGATGAATCACCACAGTACAATGGTTACAAGATTCATGAAGTCGTAGTCAAGAATCATAATGATTATAATCGTGACCTGTCAACCACGAACCTTCCAGAACATGGTATATAATAACAAACGAAACGAATTAAAGAAAAAATTAATACAGCAAAGGAAAAAAAAAATAAAAAAAATAAAGCGCTGTTTCTAATTTAAATTAATTGCAGACAATCACTTCCGTAACATGTGGTTCAAAAAAAAATGCAGTAGGGGGCAAAAAAACAGCATTTCCGGAAATTTATAGAAATATCATTTCACAAGACGAATTCATCAATGGAGGATGCTTTTTTAAAAAAAATCACTTGAAAATGGACCCTCATCAGTCGGAGTCGAAAATGTTGTGAGTTTTTATCCTTTTTAATTATCCGTGCTTACAGATGGTAGGCATTTTTAAAATTTTATTTAACAGCACGTAATTTTTATTAACATAATGATTATAGTCAAAATTATGAGATTTCTTCTCATCCCATCCACTGTGGACGTTTGTTATTTCACAGAATGCCAATAAAATTAAAAAATATGCAAAAAAATTACAAAGGATGCAAACAAAGATTACAAACAATTTCATCACAGTGACTATGATGGTATTCCTCATCATTCAAACAAAACAAAAAACCATCAAAACAATGAAAAGGTCAATTTTTTCACATTATAATACGTTATTACGAATGCATTTTTTCACATTATAATACGTTATTACGAATGTATTAACATTGTGAAATTGCCAATGAAAACTTTGTAGTCTTTGACATTAATTCTCATAGATACGACTTTTGAATTGAGTTAAATCTTAGAATAGACCTATAAATTCCTCTGCGTCTAACCCATGAAATTCATCTATATTGTTTTAAATTTAAGTGTCGCTACAGTAATTGTTAGTTAATTTGTAATCAAGATTCAAATTGATTATTTCTTGATAAATAAAGTAATATAGATCTACTCTGACGTTATTGAATCACTATGAAGTGACCGCCCTTCCATTTCTTATCAGTCTTTTTTTTTTATCACTATGGAAATCGAAGAGTTAATTACTCCGTAGATTAGAGTAGCTTTTAATATATATTTCTTATCCTTTCGATAGCAGAACTCACATTATTATATATCACAGATCTACTATTTATCAGCTTTTGTAATAAAGAAAATTAAAAATAGGTATTAATATTGACTTTTTTGTGAAAATGTGGTTAACAAAAGAACGGATTTTAAATGAAAATTTCTATTAAATTATAAAACAATTATCTGGGGGAAAAAAAAAAAAAACAAGTTACAGAAATCGAAGTGATTTGGGGAAAATAATAAATTTATTTCACAAAGTATTTTGTAAAATAAAGTCGGAATAAAGTAGATTTAATCTTTAACTTTTAACTCTTAAAAACTATTCTACTAAAATAAAATTTCCATGTTTGATCAATCAGATGGAAAAAATATATTATGCAAAATAATAGAATATTTAAAGAAATTTCCACTATCTCTTTGTTCTTAAGAAAATATTAATAATAATAAAATATTCATTATTCGATTACTTTTTATAACTTATTTAATACAAATATTAAGTAAATAATCAGTAGCAGATTTATTTACTTCGAGATAAATAAACGGTAAGACAAAAAACGTACGATTATATTTTTCATTAAATACAATAATTTGTAGTATCTGAAAACTGTATTTATTTAGAGAAAATGAGCGAGAAATGCTTTCCATACCGTTTTAATATAGAATGGATATTGTAGATTTAGATGTACTTGTATAATCCCTTAATATGCATTGAAGGGGAGAAAAAAAAAAGAATTGGAATAAAAATGTAGGTAGAAAATATGGAAGTCCGTTTAACTGTGTTACCTTTTTTGAAAGGAGCCTTGGTTCAACTAGTATATTCAAAGTTTGGCCACCAACTATAATTTCTTTAATTAGTTTATTGTAATACCTAAGAGAGTTCCTTTAAAGCTATCTTTTTAAACGATATCTAATTATCAGGAACAATTCTTTGATCTGCATTTATTTCGAATGATCTGAGTTAAATAGAATTACTCATTATAGATATACGTTAACTATTTACAATGATATTAAACTGCGGAAGTATCCGGAGTTTCTTGATTATTTGTCATTGTTATTCCGCAATTGCTGTGATCTTCTTTCGCTTTCTTTTATACTTGTTTTTTTCCCCTCATATAAAGATCACAATCATTGTCTGGGTAACTCAGCTGATGAGCATTAATCAGTCAGAAACATTTATCTACATTACCATTTTCTTAACGCCCTTTTCTTATATCTTAACTTGCGCTCTTTTCAGGTATCATTACCAATGGTGGGACTGCGCCGAATGTAATTCCCGCTGAAACAGAGCTCGCGTACTATTTGCGTGCTCCTAATAAAACTGAAGTGAACCAGTTGAAAGAGAAGGCCATCAACTGCTTTGAAGCTGCCGCTATAGCCACAGGATGCGCCGTCGATTATGAATTTCAATTGAACAGCTACGATAGCTTCTTATTCGTGGATTCACTGCAAGAAATCTATAAGAAACATGCAGTCCATCTAGGTAAGTGCAAAATATCGTAAGAAACTGGCTTATTTGTGTTATGTTTGTTTTTGTTTTTTGTGCTTCTAATCAAAATATCTGTTCAGAATTATATGCCACGTTTAATTTATTTATACATAGGATAGTTTATTTTTCAGAGGCGATATTGATTATTAGTTTTTTTTTTTTTAAATATTTTTACTAATATTAGACTGGCAGCGGACTTTCGCTTAAACCTCATGCCCTTTTAGCGACCCATTTGGGAGCTATTACGATAACGACCAAAGTCGGTAGCTACTGCGTTTGTCCTGTCCGTCCCTCTACCCGTAACAATTGCCGAACGGAAGGTCGGATCGACAAACGGATTTCACCATCGTGTTCAGAGATCCAAATAATGTAGGAATGTGGTATTTTCAGGGGCCAACGTCCCCCCATGTTGGAGATATTTGGCATTGTTCTCCTTGAGTTCCTGTATTAGCTTAAATGTTAGAAATGCAACCATCTCATTTCGGTTGTCAGCTATAGCTTTACGAGTAAGGTTGTCGGTTCAATCCACCCGTATATCTTATTATTGTGATATTTCTAAATTCACAATCCGCCTGATTTTTTCGCAACTTTTTTAAGTTTCTCCACTGGCAAAAATGCTTCATCACAACTTTGTAAATATATAACATCTCCGTTGAATTTTATTTTAAATTAACTTCAAGGTTTCATCAATATCACGTGTATGTGAGTGTGTGTGTGTGTGTGTGTGTTTGTTTTCCTTTTCTTATAGTTTAATTTTAGTCATTTTCATTCTTAACTGATAAATACAACGTGAATAAATTTTGAAACTTTAAGAAAATTTTGCGTAAATTTAGTTTTAAATATTTTACAATTGCTTTTATTATTATTATCGTCTGTTCTGTAAGAATTGAAAGAGAGAAAAAAAAGAAATAATATTTTTTTTTTTGTTCAATGATTGGTTAAAATAATTTTATTATTATAAATCCTATGAGGAACGAACTCTTTCTCATTATTTGTTAGCCCAGACAAGGACTGTTTGTTTGCTTTTTTCTTCTTCAAACAAACAAACTCTATCTTCTCAATTCCGCTGAGTCCTCCTTCTGAATCACTACGCTGGTATCGTAATGGTACGTTTTCAGAATGAAATTCATGTACCTTTCTCCAAAAGGTGATGCAAGACAAAATAAAACTTATCAAAATTTTGTAATCTTGATCGCTGTGAGCCTGCCGTCGTCCGGCCGTGAATCGGAGAACGAATCCCGTTGCTTTTGGTTTCGGCCTGTATCCTCAAACTCTCGATGAACTGATTCTTGTGAAGTCATTTATCACTATGACAATGGCACAGACTGAGTGAGAAGGATTATCTCTTTGAAATTTGCAATGTATATTCAACATAATTTGTTTTGAATTGCTATGTAAAGCAAAACCTTTGCCGAGACGATTGAGAACATAGCCATATTGAATCACTAATTGAATTCATTCTTCATATTACACCTCATTATAAATAAGGGTATTATATAAATGATATTAATGTACGATGATTCTATAAATGTTATTTTAATATCCACTTCATAACAAAGTCTTAGGAAATGTGATTAAAAGTCAATGATTTGTTTAGTTACGGACTCATTCCTTACGCGAGATGGCAAACCGTATCACAACCCTGTAACTTCTACAATGCTGTCTTCGTTTTCAGACAAGTTGAGACATGAATTACAGCTTAGCACTATTAGAATCGATGCATCCACACCATATGTCTTTTCATAATGGATGACATGTTCGGTTCTGATGAGTTTTACGAAGTATTTACACACTAATGCTCTGTACTGAACATCAGGCTCTTTAAATGCCACTGACAGCATTAACGGCTGTATAACCTTGTTTGTGGACACTTACATATTAAACTTTATTGGAATTTAGGTCTTTCAAAGTTAATGTTATGTTGGCAGAAAGACACCATGGTAATAATCCATTTCCTATTATTACGTTTCTGTTTATATGTTAAAGTTTACACTAACAAGTAAGTTGACATACAACGCTTTAGGCTTGATTTCCACTGAATACGCTTCGTATAACTTTTTAACTTCTTTGAAATGCTCAGAATTCTTATTGTTGAACTATTATTAACATACGTTCAAATTCTAATTTCTCCTTCGTTGCAAAGTCACACACTCTCCAATACAAATATTTTATAAAAAGTCATTTTTTTTTCTTTCGCATTTTAGGAGTCAAATTCCAGGATCCAGAGAAATTGTTTTGTGCTTCTACTGATATGGGTAACGTGAGTCAAGTGGTTCCCAGCATCCATCCAATCTACAACATCCCAACGCAGGGATTCAATCACACCAAAGAGTTCGCCGAGGCAGCGGCATGTCCATCGGCTCAGCAGCCGACCATCACCGCAGCTACAGCGATGGCTCTCACCGTCCTAGAGGTGCTGGCAGATCAACAGCTACAACAAAGAATACGGGAAGATTTCCTCAAACTCAAAAGCCAGTAAAAAACACTCGGCAGATAAAGGGATGTGTGTGTAAGTAAATAAACTATGGCGACGTACAGAATGAGCAGAGGATATCCACAATTATTACAGTATTTCGAAAATTATTACCACGTAATTTAGTATCAAGGCAATCAATTCCTCCAACCTAAACAAAAAGTTAAATCTTTAATTCGTTTCAGGCTCGATTTATGATAGGATTTATTAATGCTTCCTTCTTTTCTGGTACCTAGTGGAGTGTTTCTTCAACTTCCGAACATGTCATCCATTTGCCTGATTAATAAACTAGAATATCTCCCCTGCCTTACTGAAGTGTAAGAAGCATATAACGGACTGATCAAGAAAATAAATAATAATAAAATCATTAATGGAATATTTAGCTGTACAACACTGAAATATAGACGATTTTTATTTTAACTAGATTATTTGCCCGTCATAGATTATGACAGAAAATTAAAATGAATGCATTGCTAGGAATACAAATGAATTTGTTTATTGGAAGGCTTGATGCGGGCATTACTGGGAACTGGCGGCGCTTCGATCCTGGGAATAGTGACGATATCACCTCTGTTGCTTTCCGAAAGAAGTTTTGCCCTGATTAAATTGCGATGACACTCCTTAACAACCAATCGTTACAGAATCCTTTCTTTGGATTGAGATTGCGAAGGAGCATCACAGTTGATCCTTTCTTCAGGCTCAGCTGATGAGGTGGCGGAAAACGTGTGTGTGAAGAAACTCTGCAGAATAGTTTCGTTCGTCACTTGGATCATCCGACACTACTACATCTGCACTGCAGTAGATGTGAGACTTACCAGGCAGCTTTCTGATCTGTTGCGTTACACACAAGATACACACATACAATTGGAAAACTATATATATAGGATGGTAATGATGGACACTTCTATCAGAACTGTCCAATTATCGAAGATTGTTTTTTTTTTCTTATGAACAAATTTAATAAATGAAGAAATTTTAATAAACAAGGATAATCAACGCTTTACGTAAAATATTAACTGCCAGTTACGCAATTCTACTGAAATGGGCAAAGAAATCGTCCTTCATCTTTTATACTTTAATATAATTCTGAAAGTGGTCAATACTTTGCAAATGGAATCACATCTCCTGGACAATTCTCCATCACCCTTTCCATTCGTTTCATTTCCGCCAGCCCAAATGTTAAAAAACACCATCCATTGTTTTAATAACAAAATTGCGTTTCTAAATTCACCTACAACTAAAGACAGTAAAACCTCAGTATTCATAATACGTAGATACACTGAAGCTCGGTTATAACGCGGTTGTTTATATCGCGAATTCGGATATAACGCGATTTGGTCTTGGACCCCTTCTATTTTGGAAAATGTGTATAATTGTAAAAATTGCAAAATTTACCGTTTTTTCGCCTAAAATCAAATCAAAGGTGTAAATTAATATGCTTGTTTCCTTATTATTTACAGTAATTGAGACTCTATACCCACCCTAATGTCACGAAAATGCGTCAAATACAATATATTTTTTTAAAAAATACCAGAATCGCGGATTTTTTCGTTTAACCAAAATGAATAT
>JAFIDM010000007.1:25527115-25550237 GCA_023159025.1 Thereuonema tuberculata | reverse complement strand
GTTTAACCAAAATGAATATCGAGATCTATTTTTCTGCCAATGACAACTAGTAAAGAGGCCCATGTAATCTAATAGGCGTAATCTAATAGACGTGTAATCTAGGGGAATACCTAGTTTCGATCCACGTGACTCGTCGTTGTACAAGATGCCAAGATAGCGGCGCCAAATCGATTTTGGCTAATATAACCCATCAAAGTGTTGAAAAGGTAATGATTTATGTATTTATAAATATAAAATTCTCTCATATAGCTCTGAATGATATAGGTAATTGCGAAATGACCATTTTCAATCGATTTGGAATCGTGTGGGCGATAATAGGGTGCGATATACGACATTTGATGTCGCGAAGTAATAGAAGTTCGGTTATATCGCGATCTTCGAAATCTTGGATCCGAAAGATCGCGTTATAACCGAGCTTCTGTGTACTACTTCGTTTGTGTCATCTTAACATTTTTTTTTTTTTAATTATTTTTTTTTTACCTTCAAACAATGTTTTCTTCAAACATTGAGTTTTGAGGTGTAACTGGTTTTACTAAAAACCTTCATTTCAACCAAATATTTTTGTATATGTTTTTATCTTGAAAAAACACAGACGGATTTATTTTTACACCATCCCTACAAGAACTTACGACAAACACAATTTATTTTCTCACCCGCGTGCCTTTTTCACTGATTAGACACTTGCTCAAAATGCAATACACTGTATATGATAATCACGATGTAAGTTAACTGAAATAAATGCTTTATAGATCGAATAATACATTGTATTCTGAATCCTTCACATATCCTTTATTCACTTCACACTTTTCAGAAGCTGCTATTTTCGCCAATTTGAATTTCAACTTATAAAATACTTCTTTATATCGTTCCCTCTTATACACAACTCGTTAAGTGAAGCTATTCTCTAATATACAAATGGTATATATCATCATACAGGATGACTAAAAACAAATGTTAAAGTTACCGGTCTCGCCAGAAAGCTATTAGGCTAAAATGCAGAATATGGTACCGGGCCTAGATACATCGCCGACTGTGTTGTTGTCACTTCCCCGCAAGGGGGGGGGGATATCCACTTACTATGAGCTCAAGCGAATGTGCCGATTAGCTGTAGATTATGTAAATTGAGGTAACACCCAATGTAGTATGTTTACATTGAAAACATTTTGAAGGTACTATGTCCCGACCGCCATCTTGTTAATAGGTCAACGTGGGTTGGTACCATAATCTGAAATTTAACCTTATATTATCTATAAGAAATATATGAGAAATATGTGGCATTTGAGATGAATTTCTAAATATAATTTCTAATACTAGATATTTATTAGAATTTAGCTCTATTCTTTCCACGTTCTAGAATTCTAATACAGTAGAACCTCATTATAACGGACCCTATTATAACGGACGTCGCTTTTAACGGACAGTTTTAAAAAAAATTGGCAGCCTACAATTAAGGTGAGCGAAGTGAAAGACCATTTAAATTTTGTTATTCAGTATGTTGAACAATCGGCAAATGAAAATGTGTTTGCATATTATGAAAACTTACGGCACCTCCGTCAGTTATTAACTGAAGAAATAAGCAGCAAACAAACCCAGCAGAAAATAAATTATTTATCAAACCAATGAATGTAAGCAATCAACATGAACCAGCATCTTCTATTTCTAAAGATTAATGCAGTGTATACGTACACATCTATTTCAATTCAACCTACTATGTTCAAGGCTGTTTTTTATTTGATATATAATAAACATTTTTTATAGCTAACTATTGTACTTCCATTGATGTAAACCCTGCTGCATTACACCCCTATAAGAATTATTTGTAATAAACCGGACTTTCATTAAAACGGACAACCTTCAGCCCCTATTAGTCCGTTATAATGAGGTTCTACTGTATTCAAATATTCATCTTAATTCTTAATGGTCACTGAAAATAACATTGTTGCATACCAATTCAAAATTACAACAAAATTGCTTTCGTTGTAATGCCTATAACCTATATGCCTGCCTACAGTAGAATCGGATATAATCTAAACTGATATATTTCGAGCATGAACTATAATTTTAATTACAAAACCTTATCCTCCCAAACTGGAAAAAATGAACTGCTCTTCAATATACAAGTTAAAATAAACAAAACATTGAGAATAGGGTTGCCATCTGTATTTTTCGTCAAAATTGTATATTCCGTATAATTATAAAAACTGATAAAGATGGATTTTTAAATCTAAAATTTTATCTTAATAATTTAAATCTATTAAAATAAAATAGAATCAAATAATAATTTCATTTTCTTTTTCAGCACAAAACAGCCATTATTACTTCTAAAAAATGTCCGCGGGCAAATCTCATTACTGAATGTCAAGAATTCTACTTAAAACAGTCACGGGATTCGATTCTGTTACAATTTGTTACAAAAGAAAATTCTGTATGGTTGTCTAAAATAAAATAAATAAAAATGTAGATTCTGTATTTCATAGATTGATTTAAAATACCTCTTATTCCACTGACTGTGAGCGATACACCCCAACTGAAAAATGACATTTGAATAAATACGGTCTCAGATCAAATTATCTAAATGAATATTGAAAGATAACTTGGGCTTAATTATTCGATTCCAGTTATCCTAAATTTGGAATATCTTTATCTTTTCTATGATTTACTTTTTAAAATGTTTGCTTTCGATACAAATAACGAGTTCCTAACGGAGGTTTAACCTGTGTTAGGGTTATAAAAACACGGCAAATGTCTCGATTGTGTAGAATTCCAAACAATAAAGAATAGAAAAATTTGCAATTTTGTTTTCATTTAAACGAATAAGTTTTAAAGATATTTCACTTACTTTAGTATTGGCTCTGTATGTTTTTTCAATTGCTGATATGTCATTTCGTTCAAACGGAAATCTTCATTCTGTCATGGATTATTCAAATTAATTACAATTCGGCATTTCCGATTTGAAACTAACTACAATCAATATTCAGTTCAAAAATCCAGTTGTGGTTTATGTAAAATTATTTTTGTAAAACTTCTTAATTTAATAAACAACTTTCTTTTATTGAATCCGGAGAATATTTCTAAAATATTTTAAATGAAATCTGATGGAGAATTCTGTATTAGATTTCGATTGGTCTGTTATTAGCAGCGCCATCAAAAATCAGGGTCATTCCGAAATCGAAATATAAAGCGCTTTAAGAGCTTTCCTTTCGCAGAACTATTAATTTTGAATCGACTAGTTTACAGGGACTTCGTTTTACTTAATAATATTATTGTTATGCATAAAGAGAAAATACAACAAAGGATTCGCACCCTGATTTGTCATCGGGAAGAGACTGGGATGGACCATTTCCAGTCTCTTCGCGATGACAAATCAGGGTGCGAATCTTTCTTATAGCGTTGTGCCTCATTTACTTGCTTAATTCTTTGAATCATTGGGCACGTTAAATTTCTTTTCATAGAAAATACAACAGTTTCAATGTTTTCCAAATGGTTTTCTATTTAATAATCTTTAGGAACTAATTCTGAAGTTGAAAAAAAAAAAGATAAAAGAAATGACATTCGCTTGAAATTAAAATGTCTTTGATAGAAACGAAGTTGTATACGAAAACGAAACCACGAATAAAAAGCGCTCTTGGTATACAGGATTCAGGTTGTTCTTTTTTTTTTTTTTATTAATAACTTTAAGTCCTACCATCAGATGATCAAAATTATTTCAAAATTTACGAATCAAACAAATAAAATTTTAACTCAAACTTATTCATGTTGTCAACCATCAATGAATCATATTTTCTTCTTTCTTTTGTAATAAAGAAGCAATATTGTGTTATTATCTTTTCGACTTTTCTGTCTTTTTCATTTTCTTTCCAATTTATTCTACAACTACTACAAATACCTCTACAAATTTATTTTCTTTTTGTACGTCTTCCTCCTCTTGATATCCATTGTTTTTTTTATTCACTAAATACTACGTTTGTCAAATTTGTTTTCCAGTTTCTTCCTCTCATCTGTATTCACGGCCAATCTCCACCCACTATTAACATCTGTCTTGAGTTTATTTTCCACTTCTTTTTTATTCTGTAAAACTTTTTTTCTTTTGAACTTCTGCTCCTTTATTTGTAATATCGGAAAAGATAGCAGAAGAAAGATCTTAAAAACACAGTCAAGAACTTCAACTTAAAATTAAGCCCATAATTGCGATGGAAGCGTTGTACCCGACCTCCAACGAATTTCATTTCTACAATTAATTATGAAACACAAGGTCTCATTCAAAGTTGAAAATGAGCGGTTTTCGATGCCATTATCATAATCCTGTCTATAATTATTCAACTCATTTTTACTTTAACTAATTATCAATTCTTTTATAAATAAAATAAAAATTGTTTAACCCTTCTCGCCATTGGACGACATTATCGGTATGACATCAATGCCAGGCTCAACTCTTTCATCCGATTGGAAAGGGCTAGATTATCTCACGATGTATGATATGCCCACACATCCACCCCCGCAATCTCAAAATGTATAGATTAGTCTTATGCTCTTCTCCGCCAATTTTTTTTCCTTTTAGGTTCAATCCCCAAGGTTGGTCCATCACCCCAAATCAAATCCTGGCCAATCACGTTGTCCTTTTGAGATTGGCGGGAAACTTCAACTCCTAATTCGTCTTTGGGTGAATTCCAGGTTGGTAAATTACGAAAACAGATGATGACTATTTATGTTGTTTATTAAATCAAATCAAATTAGAATCAGTGATAATTAGGCTTAAAATCAGAATTTAAAAATAAAATATTCGATTTAAGGATATACTTCATAATATTAGTTTATATCTAAAGTAAAAAATCCTTCATTAAAACCAAAAAGATAACATCCAAAAACAAAAATATTATCCCATTGTTACAACAATTAGCAGAAAGGAATTATAACAATGTTAAATGTTAAAAAGGACATCGAGTCAATTGTTGAAAAATTGAATAAAAAGGCTGTCTATTAGATAGTTTTCATAAGGTTGGGTAGAGGCGGGAGGCCCCTTTGGGGAATTCAAGATGTGAAGATTGTCCGTGTGAAGACAGATGAAACTGGAAAACAAACTTGACAAACGTAGTATTTAGTGAATAAAATTTTATTCATTAAATACTATGTTTGTCAAGTTTGTTAAGCAATGGAGATGAAGAGGAGGAAGACGTACAAAAAAAGAAAATAAATTTATAGAGGTATTAGTAGTATTTATAACATAAATTGAAAAAGATGGGGAAAATGAAAAAGACAGAAAAGTCGAAAAGATAATAACACAATATTGATACTTAATTACAAAAGAAAGAAGAAAATATGATTCATTGATGGTTTATTTCTTTGATTCTTAATTTTTGAAATAATTTGGATCATCTGATGGTAGGACTTAAAAGCTATTAATAATAATAATAAAAAAAAACAATCTAAATTTAATCACAGAGTTAAGTTTGTCAAGACAGAGAGGAAGGCAGCTTTTGATTGGGAGAAAGGACCCAGTTCATCATCAAGAACAGAACATAGAATATTAACAATAAGATGAACTGAAAACAGATAACATTAAATCTAGTAAAATCACAAGAGATGATAGTAGATGTTGACAATTCTCTATAGAAAAACTAAATGTTTGTAAAGATAAACATAATCTAAACAATAACAACCTCCACTCAGAGAGTGGGGGGAAATATTGGACTGATTTAAATAATGGTGTGTAAGTTATTATACTACTAGTAATAATGGTTGGTTCTATACAGCAAAGCGCATCGGGCCTGTAATATTATAACTTTGAAGTTGTGATAGACGTAGATATTTTTCTGTTCTTGTAAGCCTTATTGTCCAACGTTAACCAATATTAAAATATCCATCCACGACAGAAAGTTAAGGGCATAGGAACGACAAAAAAAACAACAACACAGAAAATAAGATTACAGAAGAGGAGAAGCAATACAAAGAAATGAAGTGATACGGAAATAAAGGTCAAAGAGAAAAACACTTTACAGAATAAGCAAAGTAGTTAGTAGAATAATAACAGAATGGCAAATATTACTGCAATAAATAAAATTAAAAATGATATAGCAGCAGTCAAGCAAACAAAAATTATTACAGAAAAAGTTAAGGTAGAAAACAAAGTATTAGTATATTAAAACAATTTGGAAGTAAATAAAATCAACTAATATTTTGGTAACAGTCAGTGAACAAAAAAAAACAATGCAGTAAAACTAAGGAATTAGAGGAAAATAGTGAAAAGGAAAAATTAAGGAAGTTGGTAGATAAAAAATACGAACGGTGTTAATAAATAATTTGGAATTAAAATAATACAGAAGAAAAACAGAAATAAGTAAATGACAAATGGAAAGAAATGTTTTAGTTTTTGTAACAGAATAAAATGTGATGGAGAATGAGAAGACGAAGAAATAGAAATAAGATAAATAAAGATTTGTAATAAAAATTAAAGAAATGAATCAGTTGTTTTTATTTCGACCAAAAAAAAATGGGGTTATTATTAATTTGGGACCAAAAAAAAAGGAATTCAGATGAAAAAGAGTAAGAAATAAACATCCCTTCTGATAGAAATGCTAATTTTTAAAATCATCTTTTTCATCCAAACTTAATATATCACAAACTTCAGCGATGAAATATATTTGCTCTGGTTGTTTTTTCTATCGTATGTTTTTTAGTTTTGGTTGCTGATTTAGTAAATATTTTCTTATGATTATACAAATGGTAAAAATCAGTGGTGCCCAACCTACGGCCCGCGAAGGTGTTACATGTGGCCCGCTGTTTTATTCCTGTTTTTTTTTTTTTTTTGGTTGTCGAATAGGAGATTCCGTTTTTTTTTTTTTTTTTGTCTGTTGATTAGGAGATTCCGCCACATTGGGCCCGCGAGATTCACAGCAAAGTCAAATTTGGCCCCCATATTTCGAAAGGTTGGGCACCACTGGTAAAAATGATTAGAAATAATTGTAATGTAGAAATAATTTCAATAGTTTTTGACCATCAGTGTTATCAAACAGAAAATATTAACATTTTAGCCATATATGAACCACCAAAACACAAAAAAAGGTAAATTTACTGAAGAATTAGAGAATCTATTCATAAAAAATGAAAATAAATTAAACAACTGTCCAACTATACTAATTGGCCACGTAAATATATATAAATCTTTTCAAAATTAACAAAAACAATGCAGTACAGAAACCTAATACTTATGTGCGATAATGGTTTCAAAAATTGTCTTTACGGAACAACAAGAAGCAACTGTACAATTCATGGAACTACGAAAACAAATATAGATCATATTTTTATAAATAAGCATGATATCGAAACATCAGCAATAATATGTAAAGAACGAATCTCGCATAATAAGAGTTGAAAATGAGAAAATAACAGATCCAAATATAATCGATAAAGAACTAATCAATGAGGTTAAGAAAACAAAATTCATGAAAATCTATATACATGATAGTCCTGATTCACTCACTGACTGACTCATCAACGCCCACCCCAAACCCTTCGACCTAGAAAGCTGAAATGTTGCACAGAGGTTCCCTTTATGATGTAGACAAGGCTTAAGGCCGGATTTTTCGAAATTCCCACGGGATAGGGAATAATCTGGCAAACTGACCATGAATTGTGTGGCGCCAACCCGCAATACACCTCAGTTAAGCGGAGAAGGCCACAACAGGCTGGGATGTCGTATATTCTCCGATCTCAATATTAATTTGCTAAATAAATAAAAGTTTTTTTTTTCATGCTATATATGTAAGGGTTCCGGTGGGAAGCGAAGGTACCCGGTTAGTTATATAATATTACGTTAATTATGAAGAATTTATTTATTTATATTTTTTTATTTATTTATTTTGTAGTCTAACACAACTTCGTTTTTGCTTAAATGGAAAAAAAAAAAAGATTCTACTGGATAGAAGATAACATTTAGTTTGATCAAGAATGGCTGCCATCCACTTATACGTTGTCCTAGCCTTCTACAGCTTTCTATTTTTTTACTCAATCTGTGAAAGTCTGATTGTGACATCTAGTGGGATGCTTCAGAACTAGCAATTTATTTCAAGTTCAATATTTCAATCGCATAATTTCATTGTCTTTGAAAGGAGATTATTTAATTTAAACTTATTAAATATGGACTTAAAAAAATTTAGGTTAATTTATTTAATTATTTAGCTTATTTTAATAATAAGATTGAAGTTTTAGAAAAATATTTCTTCTCATTATTATTACAATAATACGAATAAAATGAGAAAAACAAAATAAGAGAAAATCAAGTAAAATTAGTAATATTAAAATTAATAATAAACCAATTTCCAAATAATATAATTCTTTTAGAATTGTAAGAAAAAGCAATACGGGTTATTTCAACAGTTAATGACGGTGGGGGTGGGATCAATGAAATCCATTCAATGAATGGGAATTTAATATTAGGATTTCCGGCATTATTTTTAAGAAAGAAAAATAAGAATAAAACGCACAAGACTGAGAGTTCACTGATCTGTCTTTGGAAATTACGATACCGGGAACACAAGATGGACCATTTCTGGTTTCCTGACCTTCCTCAGTTGGGTCCGCCCAATTTCCAAAAACAGATCAGTGCGTTTTATTCAGTCTTGTGCGTTTTATACTTATTTTTCTTTTTTATGTTGTTGTACGCACGTTAATTTTATGGATTGTATTTTGTTTAACAAAATATGAATTGTAATGTTAATTCTGCAGTATCCTTTTTTATTTTTTTGAGTTGTAAATACAGTAATATCTTGAGATACGAGCAGGCCTTCGAGCAAATTTTTTGCTTTGAGATACGAGTAAAGATTTGAGATACGATCACGCTTACAGACGTCGACGCTAGGTGGCCAAGTGAAAGTGAGGGTAGTCAGGAGAAAAAAGTTAAGAAAAGGTGGCATGCGGAAAATGTGAGTGTGAGAAGAAACACTGCAGAATAGTCTCGTTCATCATTTGGATCATCCCACACTATTACATCTTCACTACAGTAGATGTGAGGCAGCTTTCTGATCTGTTGCGTTACACACAAGAGATACACACACAATTGGAAAACTATATATACAGGATGGTAATGATGGAGACTTCTATCAAAACCTTCCACTTATTGAAGATTGTTTTTTTTTTTTTTCTTATGAAGAATTTAATAAAAGAGGGCATTTTAATAATTAAGGATAATAAAGCTTTACATAAAATATGAACTGCCAGTAACGCAATTCTACAGAAATGGGCAAAGAATTCGTCCTTCATTTTTTATACTTTCATATAATTCTGAAAGTGGTCAATACTTTGCAAATGGAATCACATCTCCTGGACGGTTCTCCATCACCTTTTCTATTCGTTTCATTTCCGCCAGCCCAAATGTTAAAAAACACCATCCATTGTTTTAATAACAACATTGCGTTTCTAAATTCACCTACAACTAAAGACAGTAAAACCTCAGTATTTCATAATACGTAGATACTGAGATTTTAGTAGAGAAGATATCCCTCATTAATCTCTTACCGTAAAGGGATATGTTCTTCAACCATTGAGTTTTGGGTGTAACTGAGTTTACTAAAACCTTCATTTTCTTAGTTAAAATATTTTTGTATATGTTATTACAGTCCGTTTTCGTTTACGACAGCCTTCAGCACTTTTGCGCATGCGTCAGGTCACCCGCGATTTCTTCCAAATAGGGGCGAGGAAGATGGGATGTTTACTTTTTATCAGTGTTAGTTTGCTAGTAGCTGGGTTCTATTTGCGCTTTTCGGGAAAGAATTATGGAAAGAATGTACACTATTGCAAAAATGCTCCACCGTAATTTTTTTCTTAAAAGCGAAAATGTCCAAAAGAATTTCTTAGGAAAGCATCCATCTCAGCGTATCACCCCTTTGAGGTGTAGAATCGTCCCACAATGGTAGCTCTGCCATTCAGAAACGGACTGTACCTGAACTTGAGAAAACACAATGATTTATTTCTACACCATCCCTACAAGGAAGACAAACACAATTTATTTTCTCGCCCGCGTGCCTTTCTCACTGATTTAGACACTTGCAAAAAATTCAATGTACTGTGTATGATAATCATGAAATAATAAGTTAACTGAAATAAATGCTTTATAGATCGCGGAGAATACATTGTATTCTAAATCCTTCATATATCCTTTATTCACTCCACACTTTTCAGAAGCTGCTATTTTCGCCAATTTGAATTTCAACTTATAAAATGCTTCTTTATATCGTTCCCTCTTATACACAACTCGTTAAGTGAAGCTATTCTCTATTATATAAATGGTATATCTCATCATACAGGATGACTAAAAACAAATGTTAAAGTTACCGGTCTCGCCAGACAGCTATTAGGCTAAAATGTAGAATACGGTACCGTGCCTGGATACCATACTGCCTTTGTTGTCACTTCCCCGCAAGGGGGAAAAATATCCACTTACTATGAGCTCAAGCGAATGTGCTGATTAGCTGTAGGTTAGGTAAATTGAGGTAACATCCACTGTAGGATGTTTATAATTTGAACTAAATTTGAACGTGTGTTAATAATAAGAATTCTGAGTATTTCAAAGAAGTTAAAAAGTGATATGAGGCTTATACCTGTCCTAAAGCGTTTTATGTCAACTTTAACATATAAACATATAAAATGGTTTCTGTTCACCATGATGTCTTCCTGCTTAATTTTGAAAGACTTTAATTTTCAATAAAGTTTAATATGTAAATGTCCAGAAACAAGCTTTATTATTTTTGTGTGCTACTGTATCTGACAGACGATACAGTAGCGGCTAATGGCAACATGTGCGGAGGGAGGAAGGAAAGGAAGAGAGTTGGCCTGTACGTAGACACTTGATTCCGTACTGTACCTTACACGTACACTACGTAACTTACATAAACTTAGAATTAATTTACCAAAATTAAACGGCCAAATACACAGTATTAGGAATAAAACTTTTAACTACAAAAAGTATTATTCCTAATACTGTGAGTTTGGCCGTCTTATTTTGAAAAATTCCACAACGCACGATAAAGTTACCGATTAACTTAGATTAAGGATTTTACGGAATCAATTTTTTAACTTATTTAGAAAATTTTTTTTTCGATTTATATTCTTTATTTTTCTTCACTGTTCTTAACTTTTTTCTCCTGACTACCCTTACGTTCCCTTGGCCACCTAGCGTCGACGTCTGTAAGCGTGCTCGTATATCAAAGATTTGCTCGTATCGCAGAATATTCGTATGCCGGGACGCTCGTATCTCAAGGTATACTTATTTACAATTCAAAAAAATAAAAAAGGATACTGTAGAAACATTACACTTCATATTTTGTTAAAAAAAAATACCTTTGAACTTTATTTTGTGAATCCTAATATTAAATTCCCATCCTTGGATTTGATTCATTCCACCCCCACCGTCATTAACTGTTGAAATAGTATTGTTTTTTATTACAATTCTAAAAGAAATATTATTTGGAAATTGGTTTATTGTTAATTTTAATATTAATTTAACTTGATTTTCCCTTACTTTTTTTTTCTCATTTTATCCGTATTATAGTAATAATAATAATAAGATATATTTTTCTAAAACTTCAATGTTATTATTAAAATATTCAATCTTCTTTCAAAGACAATGAAATTATGTGATTGAAATATTGAACTTGAAAGAAATTGCTAATTCTGAAGCATCCCACTAGATGTCACTATCAGACGGAAACAGATTGGGTAGAAAAAGAGAAAGCTGTAGAAGGCTAGGACAACGTACAAGTGATGGAAGCCATTCTTGATCAAACTAAAATGTATTCTATTCAGTGATTAAGTTGATTTTATTTACTTCCAAATTGTTTTAATATACAAATATCTTGTTTTCTACCTTAAGTTTTTCCTCTAATAATTTTTGTTTGCTAATACCATTTTTAATTTTATTTATTTCAGTAATATGACGTTCATCTGTTACTATTCTACTAACTTCTTTCCTTATTCTGGGAAGTGTAATTTCCGTATCACTTCATTTCTTTGTGTTGCTTCGCCTCTTCTGTAATCTTATTTTCTGTGTTTTTTTTTGTCGTTCCTATGCCCTTAACTTTCTCTCATTGATGGATATTTTAATATTGCTTAAAGCTGGGCGAATACGTAGCAATCTGCGGCAATATTGTGGGACAATATTGTCCCTTTTCATTGCTGACAACCGTTTGCGGCAATAAAAATGAACAATATTGTCAAAGATTGCCCATTTCAAGACAATTGAGATTGTCGGAAAAAAAGGAACAATTTTAGTTGTCTCAACGTATTGCTGGAACGAGAGCGAATCACATGAACGGATGAAATCACGTGACAATGGTGACGTCAAAGGAGGCGGGGCTTCAAAATCGGCATTTCAGTCACTCACGCCGGCCATTTTGTTTGAGAAACAAGGATTAAAATCAGCAAAATGGATCGGCCCAAAACAGATAATTCCAACAACAACATTTTGTCGATTGATAATGAAAGAATTGTAATTGATTTCTACAGAGGGATGGCGTTTAAATACTATAGCAATTCTGTACGGAAACACGCTCTCTTTGGCTCGTCCTAGTGAGAAGCGCCGTAACTATTAATTGTCACGGCAATATTCGTTGCGGAAAAACTACGTGTTCGCGCGTGATCTGAACTGACAACGGTTGTCAGCAATAAAAAGGGGCAATATTGTCCCACAATATTGCCGCAGATTGCTACGTATTCGCCTAGCATAACGTTGGACAATAAGGCTTACAAGAACAGAAAAATATCTACGTCTATGCACAACTTCAAAGTTATAATATTACAGGCCCTCTGGGCTTTGCTGTATAGACCTAATCATTATTACTAGTAGTGTAATAATTTACAGATTATTATTTAAATCAGTCCAATATTTCCCCCCACCCTCTGAGTGGAGGTTGTTATTGTTTAGATTATGTTTATCTTTACATTCATTTAGTTTTTCTGTAGAGAAACACTTTGTCAACAGATCTACTATCATTTCTTGCGATTTTACTAGATTTAATGTTATCTGTTTTCAGTTCATCTTACGGTTAATACTCTATGTTTTGTTCTTGATGATGAACTGGGTCCTTTCTCCCAATCAAAAGCTGCCTTCCTCTCTGTCTTCACAAACTTAACTCTGGGATTAAATTTAGATTGTTTTTTTATTATTATTATTATTATTAATAGCTTTAAGTCCTACCATCAGATGATCCAAATTATTTCAAAAATTAAGAATCAAAGAAATAAACCATCAATGAATAATATTTTCTTCTTTCTTTTGTAATAAAGAAGCAATATTGTGTTATTATCTTTTCGACTTTTCTGTCTTTTTCATTTTCCCCATCTTTTTCAATTTATTCTATAATTACTACTAATACCTCTATAAATTTATTTTCTTTTTTTTGTACTTCTTCCTCCTCTTCATCTCCATTACTTAACAAACTTGACAAACGCAGTATTTAATGAATAAAATTTTTATTCACTAAATACTGTTTGTCAAGTTTGTTTTCCAGCTTCTTCTGCTCATCTGTCCGTAGGACTTTAATCTTGAATTCCCATAGGGGATACCCGCCTCACCCAACCTTATTAGTATATTTGAGTTAAAAGTATCAAATAGACAGCCTTTTTATTCAGTTTTTCAACAATTGACTCGATGACCTTTTTTAACATAATTGTTATAATTCTTTTCTGCTAATTGTTGTAACAATGAGATAATATTATTGTGTTATCTTTAATAATATGTTTTTTTACTTTAGATATAAACTAGTATTATGAAGTATATCCTTAAATCGAATATTTTATTTTCCTAAATTCTGATTTTAAGCCTAATTATCACTGATCCTAATTTGATTTCAAACAACATAAATAGTCATAATCGTAATTTACCAACCTGGAATTCATCAAAGACGAATTAGGAGTTGAAGTTTTCCGCCAATCTCAAAACGACAACGTGATTGGCCAGGGTCAACATAGGATTTGATTTGGGGGTCAGGGACCAACCTTCGGAATTGAACCAAAAAGGAAAAAAATTGGCGGAGAAGAGCATTAGACTAATCTATACATTTTGAGATTTCGGGGGTGGATGTGTGGGCATATCATACCTCGTGACGTAATCTAGCCCTTTCCAATCCGATGAAAGTGTTGATCCTGACATTGACGTCATACCGATACATGAAATTATCGGTAAGGAGGAGGATCTTTTAAAGGTAGGGGGGTATTTTTTAATAAGATTTGAAAAAGATACCTGAAATAAGAGGTATCGATACGTACGTCAGATTGTTTAATTTTTTAAAATACTTTTAACATTTTTAAATTGCAAGTGTCGAATTCATTGGCATTTTTTAGTAATTTTTTTAATTATTTAATTTGTAGTCTAACACAACTTTATGTTTTTGCTTAAATGGAAAAAAATAAATAAATAACTGGATAGAATATAACAGTACTGTCAATTTAGTTTGATCAAGAATGGCTGCCATTCACTTATACGTTGTCCTAACCTTCTACATCTTTGTGTTTTTTACCCAATCTGGGTATCTGTGTCTACAGTCTGTGTCCGTCTGATAGTGACATCTAGTGGGATGCTTCAGAACTAGCAATTTATTTCAAGTTCTTTATTTAAATAGTGTAATTTCTTTTTCTTTTTAGGAGATTACGTAATTTAAACTAATTAAATGTGAATTCAAAAAACTGAAATTTAGGTTAATTTATTTAACTATTTAGCTGGAATATTTTAATAATAGGATTGCTGTTTTAAAAAATTATTATTATTGTAGGAATGAGGATGAATAAATTGAGGGAAAAAAGTATGAGAGAAAATATAAATTAGTAATATTAAAATTAATAATAAATCAATTTCCAAATAATATAATTCTTTTATCATTGGAATAAAAAACAGTACGGGTTATATTTCAACAGTTAATGAAGGTGAGGGTGGAATGAACCAAATCCATTCCATGGATGGAAATTTAACTTTAGTGGCCGAGTGCACCAAACTTCAGTTAACTTGGATGACTGCAGTTTAGACGTAGCTAAAATTAGTGGGGGGGTGGTGCTTCAGAAAAATTTTAGCCTTTGTTTTAAAATTGTGTGAAAGGAAACATGTATAAAAATAAAATTTATTCAGAAAATTGATGAATTTCTTTTTATACATGTTTGTTTCCTTTCACACAATTTTAAATCAAAGGCTAAAATTTTTCTGGAGCAGCACCCCCCCCCCCCTAATTTTAGCTCCGTCCAAACTGCAGTCATCAAAGTTAACTGAAGTTTGGTGCACTTGGGCATTGGATTCACAAATAAAGCTCCAAGGTATTTTTTTTAACAAAATATGAATTGCTATGTTATGATTCTAATTCTACAGTATCCTTTTTTTTTTAATTGTAAATAATTATTTTCATTAAAATCCATTAAAACTTTGGTAATGAGATTCTATCAAATTAAAAATTATGAAATAAAAACCTTTTGTTATTTAGCTCCTGAGGTTTTGTTCATTGAGAAATGTAACAAATCTATTATATTTACTTATTTCAAACTGTTGGAAGTTAACAACAAAGCCATTAAACAAAAAAAGGAAAAGAAAGATGGTAACGTTGATAAATAAACAAAATAAAATTCTGTCATAAAGAAAAACCAGTTCGATGATACACAGTTTTATTTAAGAAATTACAATACTAATAATTATACAGTGATGACATATAATTATATATAAAACATCATCATTTTTGTTAGATTCATTTATAGATCATTCTAATTCAATAAGATAAAAATATAACGACTGTCGGCTATGGAAATGGAGGAAGGATTTTAAAAAGATAAACAAGTTATTTGGATTATAGGAAAAAGAATCTATTTGTTGTTTTATTGCTTTTTTAATCATATTTGCAGGAAAACTCTGAATTAAAATGAATTACTCTTAACAATGAAAATATAATTAAGAGCTAATTACAAACAAAAGAGAATGGTTTCCCTTCCAATAACTGAACACAAAAATCAAAACATTTATTTCCATTTCTGTCCGAATTCTTGTTAAGTACAAAAAAGTACTATGTTAAGGTTAATAAGCATTGCTAAAAGAAATAGTACGGAAAAAAATACAAGAAGGGATTTTAAGTATTTAATATATTTATTTAAATGAGCGGGAAGCCGATTTTGAACTAAAATGATGATAATTATTCAATCATGTGATTTATGAACTGATGTTGACGGATAGTTGTAAGAAGAGCAAGTATTTTGCCTGTCTACTAGTGACACCTGGAGGGATGCTGAGGAAGTAATTTGTTGATATTATTCGATGATGTTACGATAGAGATTGAATAAATACGAATTTTAAATTAAAATCTAGCTTTGAGTTATTAAATTACTTTTTAATAAAAAAATGTATTAATTTGAAATGACAATGGAATACACAACAAAAGAACAGTCGAAAAGAAATAGAAATAACCATCGATATTCGTTAATTCACAGTAGCTGAGAATATGAAGGAATTTTTAGAAATTTATTTTTATATTAAAAATTCGTATTTCTGACCGGACAAAAAAAAAGTTTATAGCATCTGATTATAGTATTATAGTATCAATCTATAGTATCTGAGAAAAAAACTCCCACCTTTTAACAGTAAAGCTCGTTTGTAGTAACTGGCAATATTGTAGGAAAATAATTAATTTTTGCAATTACTATATATTTTTTTTATTGCAGTTACAATACTTCAGTTATTTTTTTTTTGTAATTCAAATTCTTAACCATTAATTTATAAAACGTTTATTGTGGATTTTTAATTCAGTTACATGATCCGATTATTGTAAATTATGTATTTATTGATGATCCAATGATTTCAATGTGAATAGGTGTACACAATTCCATGTGCATAGAACATATAAACATATATTTTTGTCAGTTGATTCAGTTTACCATAAAATTCTTGTACTGCGCTCTTACACACTCAAAAAAAAAACAGGTTACGACATTGAAATTTCCTTCTAAATGTCATAGTTCTTCTCACTGTCGAATGCCTGTTGTAGGACAATCTTTATTCAAAGAAATTGTCCCTATTTACCTCTTCTTGTTTTAGCCATCGTTACATTGGATGAAAAAAATGAGCATCTGGTTTCAGAACATTTCGTTTCAGTAACTAAACAACATTATTTAAAATGAAAGGGATAAAGTGGATATAAGTCTTAAGATATGGAGAAATCCATAATAAATTCATAAATTCTAAATTACTTGTGTATTTGGGTCAGGTTAAAGCATGTAAAAGGCTGGAACGTTTCAGCCTGTCGGCAGACGATTTTCAACTGTGATTGGACAAACTATCACGTACGTCTGCGCGATTTGTAGTATGAGCTGAGTAGTAGTGAAATGTTTCATTTAGGACACTTCCGCTTCCTGTGAGACAAGTGACCGTTTGACGGAACTCGATTTTTCCAATAAGATACCACCCACGTCTCTTCGACGTTGAGTTATAGAGATGGTGACGGACCGATAGACGGACAGAACGGACAGTCTTAATAGCTGCCCTCCTTTATACTTAGTGTAGAGGTTCGCTAAAAAAAATAGTTGAATTTAATTTGTAATAGTTAAAGGGTCAAAATGCGCTGTCTGAATAGTGCATTAATCACAATAATTAAGAAAATACATATATTAGGAAGCTGAAATTTTAATAGCAGAGGAATCTCACACAACATCCTATGCTTATTTCAACTTTAATAAGAGATAAAAACTGTCAAAACGCGAGTCTACTTCAACCGCTGTTAAAAATAAATAAATACTAAATTATAGAATTAAATTAAAAACTTTACTCATTAATTCACAGAATCCTTTTTTTTTAACACTTCCCTTTCAATCTTATGAAAGAGGTTATTCAAAATTTGGAATGGCAACTAAACTTCATTTCTTTCTTTATCATTTTTGTCACCTTATTATTATTTTGGATGTTTTCAAATGGTACTATTATGTAAAACTAATATAAGTATTAAAATGTCTTAAGCATATTAAATTGTTTCATAGAATAACTTCGATATTAATAAGTAATCATATATTTTGTATATTTAAATTATCTATTCTCAAATATTTGGGGTTTTTTCTTTTTTACACAATCTTGTAGACTTGTAAGTTGTATTACTCAAATGTGTGTTGTAATTGTTACTTAAATGTATCTAGGTTAATAATAAATTATTATTATTATTATTTAACTAAAACTGGAAAATCTCTCTTGATTTGCAACACTGTTTTAAGCATCACAGACTGGTTACCGTTATCTGGAACATTCCTGCAGCCTTTCCGAGGTTTTGCTCCAAGAGCTAATGGCTGTCTGGAAGATAGCGACATCTGGAGGGATGCTGCAGAATTAAATGACCATTGCTAAACGAAGTTGAAAGGAAAAATCTTTAAGTAGACTTTATTTATCTATGAATTTTGAAATGAATTTAACTTCTTATGGTCACTTACGGGCCTTTGTCACGAAAGAATATATATATATTTAATATTTAATTCTTTATTTTTTTACCATTTCACTTTTCTTCATCTGGGTTTATTTAAAATTTAAATCGACGATTTTTAAAAAAAAAATCAGAATCATACATTTAAACACACGTCACACGTTAAATTGTTTCTTAATTTATTTAAAATTTTAAACTTTAAATCTTAAACGGGTAGGCGGCGTCGGTCTGACCACCCGACCTAGTCCCGTTGGTCATGAAACGCAGGGAGCCTTCAACGACTCCAAGATGGTAAGGCCTGTAATAGAGAATTTTTAACGATGATACAACTTTGATATAGAAATAGAAATCGAAATTTCAATAGTAATATTTCAACAGTATTTGAATATTAGTTCATTTGTTTATTTTATTTCATGGATTTACTTTTAGCCATTTATTAATGGTGTAAAGATTTGTTTGTAGTTGTAATGAGAAGTGTTTCAATCGCTTTTGGAGATTTTCAAATATAAGAGAGGTCTAAAGAAACAGAGTAATTCCACTCTGCGAAATATAACAATTGTAGTGAAGAGAAAGGAAGGAAGGAATAAACGTTAACTGATGGAATATGTATTAAAATTTGGTTTGTTTAAGTAATATTTAAAGAAACGTTTCGTATTAGCTTGAGAATGACAGATTTACAGCAGCCTCCGAAGTGTATTTACTTCAATACAGAGATGGCCTCATCGGTTCATTGGATGTAGATCGCAACAATACTGAGCACGCAGTCAATACGTTCAATATAATAGCAGCATGTACAGTCATTGTAACTGTTTTACAATCTCCAGAATTCAAGAGCGTAATGTTTAATACCGCTTTTTGTTAAAAATAATAACCCACATCAGGAACAATAGTGCTGAGATGATTTCCCCGCCGCCCCAGGAAAATGGTGCAGGTATTCAATAGTTGGATAACAGCAGTTACATCTCGTGTCGAAACGACTCATTTCCAGACATGTTTAATGACAAATATTATTTGTTGTGGTGTCCTTGATAACCACCCGAAGTTTATCGGTCTAATTTTGGGACATCCTGTATGTATATTGACGACGCAAAACATGCAAATAATGTATATGTATATGTTGCGGGGTTTTCTCCTTGCAGAATCCAGAGTAAAGAGGAACGTATCATATTACAATTAATCACCGCGATAATTTAATGAATATTAGACTTATTTTAGTCTACAAACATCTTTTCAACTTAATTTGAAAACGTATAATCTATGTCTGATCGTGATTAGAATGAATTTATTTTACTGATAAACAGAATAGTTTGATACATAAATGCCTCAATAAAACACTTTCAATACAAATTCATCACAAATCACAGCAAAATGTTTCTAAACCTTTTTCAACTGATCTGTGCTTATAATCAAACAACTGAAATAATTCAAAGTGATCAAGGGGTTAGGAAAGGAAAGTTTTCTTGTAGAACATTCGGGTTTTTTAGACAAATCCTTTCATTTCATTTCCATCCGAATTTGGTTGTTCGTCTGTTATCTAGAAAATGCTAAAATAGCATTGAATTATTATAAGTATTGCAGTTATTTACGTTAAATAAATTTATTTAGTCGTCCTTCCGTAACATTTTTTGGATGACAAGTAAATAACAGGTGCAATATATGACATTCTTCTTTTCTTCAATTTTAAATAACAATCACTTTTGTTCTGCAATCTAATTTCCAAGGTTGAATGCAGAATTATAAACAACAGTTTTATATTGATGCTGATTTCTTGTAGGTGCAATGCTGGAGAGGGGGTGGGTTCGTATCTAATTGTATCCTACGTGCATCCAAAAATAGGAATATTCTAACATTTGACTTTTTTTTTTTGGTTGGAAGTTCATCGCTTTGTTTGTGGACCCCCCCCCCCCCCCTCCAAAATCCGGAAAAGGGCAGAATTTTTTTTTTATTTTGTTGATCGTATACGAGCATCATACCCCTTCTCATTCCGAAATTCTGGATAAGTGTGTGACATTGTGGTACCACCTTATTTTTCCCTGTTTTATTACATCAGGGATTATTTTTTATTGAGAGTATATTTATGATTCTCAGATTAGAAATAGATAATGAACTCAAAGGACGCAATAGATTAAAAGAAAAAGCGGAAAACATAAAATTCTGAAGATTGCGACAACGAATTAAGAGGTCGCATTTCATTGTGATTCAAATTGGGCTGATTGTTACGAGAGAAGGACTGACCATGAAGAACAGGATATCGACACATCCGTTTTTAAACATACATTTGTTTGGTTACAAGTTGTCCCAATGGTAGCAGAGTCTAGTTGGAGAGGACGGGCGCTAAGACAAAAGTTATCATTCGTCTTAAGGGGTCAATCAACGACTGCATCTGTTGTCTCACAAGAAAAAGAAAGAAATGTGTTGGGGTCACTAATTACGATCAATCCGTTTACACAGCGTCGGCAATCAGAGATTTCTTTTTTTCTTTAAGCCTAACAAGCTCTGCTGTTTGTGATTGGTACCAATTGGACCTTTATGCTGTGGACTTCACCCAGACTATTTTAGAAACCGCGACTCCTCCCTCCAAACAATGAACTCATAAATACTTGATTGGTTTTTTAATTTCCCAACCTTCTTTTTCTCTTCTCAACAAAGCTTCTTCTACATTTCTTCCATTCCTACAATCTTTTTTTTTTCCCTTCTTCCTTTAACTGTGCTTTTTTTCGGTGTACACATCCTTCTTTCTATCGGCTGGCAACAAGAGACCCGCTTCTCGTAACCTTTTCTATTTCTTTAAATGATCAACGCAATTCAATCATTAGTGAACCTATATTCGCGATTTTAAAGTCTTTCAAGTCGGGTTCTAATCACAGCAATACAAATAAACAAACAATACTGACTTACATATTACAAAAGAATTCTCAAAGGAAATAAAATTAATTTTTATTTTCCAGTGTCTGACGAATCACAGAAATTTTACAGCATCTTTATATAAATATATTATTTTTCATGTAAATATAATTATAATATTGCTTTTGTTAAACCGAAGAAGAAGCAGATCCTATTCCCTCAATGACGCAAAATAAAACTCTTTAATTTTGCCAGAACTGTGTCTTTATCATATCATTAAAAAAAATATCGTGATTTATACTCTTTACTTATTCAGACAGAGCCGAGCAGGTTACACGACTGATAGAGCTGGTATTCGAATCAGAGTTCGAATCCTGGTGCAGGCATTGATGTTTGCTTTCTTTCCTACTTCTCTATCTCTCCTTCCGTCTGTTTGTTAGAATAGGTCCTGACACCTGCAGTACGAATAACCACAGTCCAATGTAGAATTCGGAGGATTACTATAATCCTAATTCTTAATCATCACTGCTCTCTAATGGTGACATGAGTTTAATTCTAAGCCGATTTGTTTTTTCATTTCCAAGAATATAGTTATATCATAATTAGAGAAGCTGGTTGATGTAATTTAATGGAGACGCCATTACAGAATTTTCACTTTCGCAAATCTATTCAAACTTTGCAAATTACCATAGGAAAAACTGATCTAGATAAAATAAATAATTTTTCAGTTAATCTTGATAGATTACATTTTTTTATTCAAATGACAATGACGTGTCAGCTAATTTTCAAATGATTTCACAGATTTTACCAAAACGAAAGGTGAGAATTCATATCATTCATACAATTAAGCCCAATAAAAAAAAATTATTTACATTAAAATAATGAAATTCCTTCGATAGCTACATCTTCTTCTGCTAAGTATGATTTCTTTTCTTGTTTTGTCCAAAGACAAAAGCACCCAAGAAACTAAGCATTTCAGCAAGAATTCTAGCAATAGAAAGAACACAAATAGAGATATCTAACTTCAAGAAATACAGCAGTTAGTAAAACTTGAGTAAATTTTAAGATTAGGAGAATTAATAAATCTGTTTTACGGAAAACTATTCAACATTTAAATTGTAAAAGGAAAGTTATTAATATAAAATGAAGATTAAAGAATTTGCATGAAATTCGAAGTAAAACAAAATAAGCACAAATTAACACAAAACAATAAAAAAAAAATTAATATTGATAACGATTATAATACTGTGCGGATGACTCTTCCTATTCTAACTCCCTTACTTTACCGTTCGCTTGAGTGATACCTCTTCATCAATGGGCGCCTCTGTGGAAAGATGATTTCAGTTCTTAAAATGTACTATTTTTATTAAGCCTAATTCTTATTTTATTTTTCTCAAGTTAACAATATTAGGCTGACCATCGTAAGTTCTAAGTACATACATCGAAAGTAGAATATCTAGTGTGAAAATAAGGTAATGAAAAATTATGCACGTTAAACTAAGTAAATGTGGATAAATAATAAGAGCCTATGCACAATCATTGATTAAATAAATGTACTTAAAAATATAAACATAGACAAATACAGGAGTCTTTCAATTTCCTTAATGGAAATCATTATCAACTGATTTACAGAGGTTACAAAAACAGTTTGAAAGTAAATCAAAATAAGTAAGAATTTGTTGACTGGTCCATTCTGCGAGCTCATTGATTGGTCATCATCTTAGTTTGCCTTTACCCCTGGTGAGGGAATTGTCTTTTCCGTTGATCTGACCCCCTTCCTACGTCCTTCGGTCGTTCTAGTCTTATTAGTTTCTTAATCTTATTACAGTGGAACCTCGCTATTCGTACACAATCCGTTCCAG
>JAFIDM010000007.1:25505354-25527015 GCA_023159025.1 Thereuonema tuberculata | reverse complement strand
TACATGTCCATAATCACACTCTTTCTCTTGCACAGCCCTAAAAAAAAAGTTGATTTTTTTTTTTTTTATATAAATCAAGATATACTGAAAATAATCAAAGTTTTGTTCATATCTATAGGTTTTACATTTATAGTCGCATTGGCTGTAGATATAAAAGAATTTTAACTATCAGAAGATATTAAAAGGATGATTCTAATACCTATTTGTTTTTTGATGGTTCACTGAATTATAAAGTAAATCTTATTTTGTCATTCTAGATTTATTTTTTGTTTTTTTGTTTTTATCCCGATACTTTTTTGATTTTCTGTGGATACTACATTACATGTTTTTATTTTCACAGTTTGGACGCATTTTGTCGCTTTACGCTTACATCTGTTACTACAGCAGCAAATTGTTCAAAACTTCTACAAAATCGAAATCGTGATGGATCACTTCTGATCCATACGTTGTGAATCTGTTAGAATTTCTTGTTTACTTGTAATGTGGAAATTACAACTTAAGGTCATTAAAACCAAATGCTGCATTACCACAGAAAATCTGATTAATTTAAGAATTCATATAAAAAATTTATCCAATCTACTTATACTATAAAGTATTTTTGTTATACGACAGTTCATTTTACGACTGTGTCTTCAGCAATTCCGGTATAACCATGTCGTTAAAACTCGACTTTGTATTGTTGCTGTATTACATGACTATTTTTATTAAAAGTTTGTATTAAAAAGTAAAAGGAAAAAGTTTATTTTTAATGCTGCATTGATGATATCTGATGTTAAATTTATTATAATTAATCTTTCTCGTGATTAACAAATTTATTTTTAACATTTTTCTTAATATACAGGGTGTTCCATCACGAAACCCACAAACTTCGCCTGCGTCTTTAGGTGATTATTCTTAGCAAAAATTGCAATTTAATCATGGTTCGATTCGACTTTGTTCCCGAGATATGGATTGAAATGTCGCTTCGCCATAGTTATCGTGCGAACATGTGAAATATCTGGTTTGATCCAATGCAAGGTCCGCCATTTGCTTTGTTTCTGTTATTTACCGACAGTCGGTGTAACCGATGACGTCGTACGGTAAAATGCCTGCAACATACCCTGGCTTCCTCGGTCACCCGACCTATCACCCTTAGATTTCTATCTGGGTTTTTATGAAATCAAGAGTGTACATGAATGGCAAGCCAGAAATATCTGAAGAATACTACAGGCAGTAACTGACGCCCTTCTTAGCATGTTCAGTGGATGCAATCACAGCATATTTACAAGATGGACATTTTGAACAATACCTGTAAAAGGTACAGTGATTTAATGTAGTTGCTCTTCAGATCAACAGATTATTCAAAGATAATCAGATAGTTTTCATTCTGTGGCTTTCTGCAACGAAGTGTCCAAATCTCGGGAACGAAACCGAATCGACCATTTTTATTATTATATATTTTGTTTAGAATAATCACTGAATACGCTGCCGAAGTTTATAGGTTTCGTGACGGACCACCCAGTATTTATTTTCTTTGGTTCTAATTTTTCCCTGCATTCTCTTTGTGTTACGCCGTGAAGCTCCATTATAAGTTAGACCAACCTCCAAAAACGGTTTTTTTTCTTTGTTCATCTCTAATTTATTTCACAGGAAAATAGTAATTAATATTTCTAGTAGTAAATTTGAGCAATGTTTTTCTTTGTCAATCTTTTGCCATTCACTTAATAATCCATCCCTGAATTTGTTCTGTCTCGATTGCTGGCCATTCCTTGTTAGAATGTTCCATATTTCGTTTTTATCTTATTCATTTCCTTTCGTTTGTTGCCTACTTCCACTTTTCATTAATAAACGTATTTTTGTTTTGTCTGTCTATCTTTTAGGTCTTCTATTTTCTGATTTCCTATTAAGCTTCTCTTTATCTCTTTCTGATACAATCTACATTTTACAATTCCAACGTTACTGATATTCACTAGATTTTCTTCTCAACACAGTCTTCATCTATTTATTGAGAGCGCCGAGTCCAGAGATATGAAGATCCACACTAGGAGGGTACTGATTGACTCTCAAAATGACCATTTGCTCATTCAATTTATAGTTTAATTGTGAAGAAACTGAAATTTGCCAGTAATTGGTGGTTAGCTTCTCTTTTAATTAATCCATTTAAATAAGTTTTAACCTTGCAAATTAAAACTAAAAGGCAAAGATATACTTTACGAAAAAGCTCAAATATCAACAATGGGAAAATTACACTAATCCAAGAGAAAGCACTAATCCAAGAGATCAGGAAATGGTTGCGGCTTTGGATAATTTCACAGTATTAGGACCTGGGAGTTCAAGAGAAAGTAAGAGGCGAAACTGTAAAAAAAATGAATGTATTACAGTTAAAAATTACATAATTTAATAAGAATACTTTACTATTTTTAATTACCATTAAATAAATAATTAAAAAGATGGTAAACCTTATTTATTTACCATTAAATGAATATGATAGTTAAATACGTTATACCATTTTTTATATTATTATTTTTTTAAAGAAAGACGTTATTTGGAGTACAGGGTGTTCATAATTAAGTTCACATTGTCGAAAGGCTGTAGTTGGAGCACTAATCAGCGGAACGACTTTTGATTTGACATGAGGATGAATTTTTTGACGCAAAAAATAAACGTCAGTTCTAGGGCGATATATTTACGACGCTGCAATACCGTAGAATATGTAGAATCTACACAGGTACGTTGTGTTACACACGGACATGTTGGATATGGTGTCCTCCGTTATCGGCAACGTGTTGAAATCGCACAATCTCATGCTCATCCATACAACGTAGGGTGTCACTCCAATTATTGTGGGTATAGCCAAAAGTCGCAGAGGTTCAGATTCGGCGAGCGTACTGGCCACGTTCTACGAAAACCACGCCAAATTGTGACCTTTGTGGAATGAAGTGGAATCTGTGCTCCACGATATAGAGATTTGCAGTTGCCCAAATTCTGCAGTTGTGGGTATTTGCATCATTGTCAAGCCGATGGAAGTGAACTCTTTGGTCAATTGTGGTCCAGTTCTGTCCGAGCAAGAAACTGCAGGGCTCATGATTCACGCTCACCTCGGTCAGGATTAAGTCATTGCTGAACATACGAGATTTCCAATTGAGATTTCCAAAAAACAAACGAGGTGCACGTGAAACATTTGCCTGAAGCAAATTTCCAAAGGGTACCAGAGCAGAATTTGTCTTACAACTTTATGATCTGTACTTATGGATTGGTTTAATGACTGCGCAACACTCCGTGTGCTTCTGCTTCAACATTTTCTTCACAACAATTCACGACATTTTCTTCCTGCAACGCTGTGGCTACTTTCTCCACTGTCTGCTGTGCTTCCACCCTATCCAAGCTTCACCTCTAAGGAACCTGTCTCATCAAATTTCTGATGATGTTCCATACTATTTGAGTCGTACGGCCATTAATCCCTTTTTAAGTCCCTTTAATGTCCTAAACATTCGCAATGCTGTTAAGGCACGACTGTTGTTATTTTCGTAAAACAGTTCTCGATTGTTCGGTAATAGTGACATTATGCAGTGAAGTGACACATTTCTCAGCTGTCTGCTTTTACATCAGCTTCTTGAGAATCACGTGTCATTGCGGGCATTGGGTCATTTACATTATCTATTACGGTACTGCAGCGCTAAGTATCTCCCTACCGGTCACTTCCGTAACTGACGTTTATTTTTGCGCCAAACAAAATTCATCGTCGGAGACGTCCTTATGTTATGAAGCCGTTCCGCTGATTCTGTGCTGTTCCTTTGGGCGCTGATGATTAAGACAGCAATGAAGTGATCACCTAAGAAAGAATCACTGGCTGAAGATCAAGCTTACTAAAATTTACTAATGATAAATATTTTTTTTATATAACAATAAGGAATTTTAAGAAACTGATTATTACCCAGTAAGTATTTCTGAAAAATAGTGAAAAGTGCCAATTACTAGCACCAACTTTTGAATTTTTACTGTTAGCCTATGTAATGAGGTGAAATTTGAGGGTTCTGTGCTTTAGTCCACTGTATTTGTGTCAGGCCTATTGAATTTGTAATCATATGAAATAATTAACACAGATTAGACCTAATTTTAATAAAATATCAAAAAAAAAATTAGTTGACCAAGCACTTTTAGCCTAAATACTGGCACATCATGTCTTTATTCTGGCCCCTGTCAGTAATTGGTCAACTGTGTTATACGCAGGCTTTAATAGCCTACACTTCATCGTAAATTTCAGAAAGACGTTCAGAACATTTTTTTTATTTAGGCCTAAAACATTTGAACGTAAATACTTTGATTACCCGTATGTGCTTAAAATCAATGATCTTCACAATATGACATAAAATTTGAGCAAAAATGCTAAAAATAAATAGTAAATTTTAAAAATTTTCTATTTAAAATTTTAAAAAGTCAAACGAACTGATGGATTTAGAAGTTATGCTTCAGTCTGCACGGTCACTTTTTGCCTCATTTGTTGGTATGTTTCTTTGACAAAGTGCATGCAATCCTTGCTGCTTACATTTTCTATATTTTTTTGCTCGTTGAACTTTCTGAGCCTCAGTCCTCTTTCGTTTTCTTTTTTCTTTTGCCTTTCAAAGTCTTCCTTCTTTTTCAGTGCTTCCATTTTGTAATTGTAAACTTCATCGGAAGTTAAGATGAAAGATTTTGGAACAAATGGTGCCTTTTGCAAAATGATGCCGTTTCCAAATGCAAAAACACATTTTTCTAACTAGACCTAAATCTAATTTTTTTACACTTAAACAACAAACGATGCCAACTCGTCACAATAAGATTAAGAAAAACAGATGCGAATTTATTTCCGTTAGCTTTTGGACTTGAATGCTAGCAAGAATTGAACCATCGAACTTCAGATGTAGTATGGTCGAGCGGCTAGAGCGTCAGACTTCTGAAGGAGTTCAATTCCTGCTCAAGCACCATGCTTGAGCAGGAATTCCGTTGCAATTAAGTTCAAAAGGCAACGGAAATTGTTTCGAATCCATATTTGAAATGTAATCTATCGAATAGGCTAAACATATTTATTTAGATAATAAGGGGAATTGAAAGAATACACGTTGAGTTCTCTTTGACGCCTTGGCCTATCATCGACGGGAATCTGGGACACCCGTTTCGTCCGTGCTAGAACTCATCAGCCAGAAATTACCCTCGATGATAAGCCCAGAAGGCGCGATAGCCTATGGATTTCTTTTCGACTCCCGGAAGTGGAATCCCACAATAGCAAACAACAATAACTTATTACAATAAATTACTGTAACCAGTACAGATTGAAAACTTAGCCTGCTAACTGCTAGGCACATAAGGCATTTAATTGTAAGGGACATAACAAGGACCAAATTTTCTTAAATCATCATCATCATCATCATCAGCCCGTACAATCCCCATCCAGAGCAAGGGCCTCTCCTAATTTCTTCCATTGTTGCCTATCTTGGGCAGCATGAGTCCAGAGTACCCCCTGAGCCTTCTTGATGAAATCCTGCCATCTTGTAGCTGGGCGACCACGACTTCTTTTACCATCTCGAGGGTACCACTCTTGAATCAGCTTAGTCCATTTCTCTGTTGACATTCTGGCCACATGTCCTGCCCAAGTCCACTTTTTCTTCAAAACTTCCTTACCAACATCTTTTATTTGTGTTTTACGCCTAATTTCCGTGTTCTTCATTCGATCTTTCAACCTAATACCAAGCATGCTCCTTTCCATTCTTCTCTGACATACCATCAATTTCTCAGTCTGTATCTTCGTTAAAGACCACGTCTCTGCGCCATACGTCAGAACGGGCAGCACGCACATATTCATTACTTCCCTCTTGATGCCCATAGGAAAGTCACCCTTGAGAATGAAGGCGAGTGTCCAATATTGACTCCATGCCTTCTCAGTTCTTCTTTTAATTTCTTTGCCTTGTCGATTTGAGAACGAGACCAATTGACCAAGATAACAATAATCTTCAACATACTCAATGGTTTTGTCGTTTAATTTGATTTCATGTTTTTGGCTGTTTGTCATGATTTTGGTTTTAGATTCATTAATGCTTAGGCCAACTTCTTTACTATGATGCATCAAGATCATTCAGCATTTGTTGTAGTTCCTCTTGATTTTCTGAGAACAGGACTATGTCATCAGCAAACCTTAGATTGGATAGGTATTTTCCATGGATGTTAATCCCTTTATCATTTCTCCAATTTAAATTTCTAAACACTTGTTCTAAAAGTGTCGTGAATAGTTTGGGGGAAAGTGGGTCTCCTTGCCTGACGCCTTTTTCAATTTTGAAGGGCATTCCAACACTGTCAAGTCTGATTTTGGCTGAACACCTGTCATAGATTTTTTGAAGGATTTGGATATATGGTTCAGGCAGACCTTGATTGTATAGAGCATGAAAGAGACTTCTGAGTTGCACCATATCAAAGGCTTTATTATAATCCACAAAGGCTAAGTATAAATCTTTGTTAAATTCTCTATATTTCTCAATAGCTTGGGTTACGACAAACAGGTGGTCCATTGTTGAATAGCCAGATCTAAAACCTGCCTGCTCGGGTGGTTGGTTTTCGTCCAAGATTTTTGTTACTCGCCTCAGAATTATTTTCGAGAATATTTTGTACAGAGTTGACAGCAAGCAAATGGGACGGTAGTTGTTGATATTGTCTTTTGGTCCTTTCTTATGAAGCAAAACAATCTCACACGTTGTCCAGTCTTCAGGTATGTGCTGACTTCTGATGATCTCATTGAATATGTGTGTTAGAGGTGTTGTAAGTTCTTCTGATATAAGTTTTATTAAATCATTCGCAATTAGATCCTCTCCTGGACACTTTCCATTCTTCAGTTCCTTCAGTGTTTCCGACTCTAAAATTGGTGGTATTTCTTCAGTATTAAGTTCTAGTCTTCTAATCGCATTTTGTTCTACAACTTCATTTTTGTATAGGTTTTTGTAAAATTCCGTTGCAATATTCAGAATTTTTGGCCTGCTACCTGTTTTTTGTCCATTTGTTAATTGCTGTAGCCATTGCTTCCCTTGCGAAAGGTCTTTTTTGATTCTCTTAATGGATTTAGATGATTCCATGATCATTTTTGCATTTTCATATTTACTTTTCCTGATATCACTTCATGATTTTATATTTAGTTAATTTGTTCAGCTCAGCATTTTCTACTTTGTTCCTGTCACTCAGGTCTCTGGTTTTCTTCTTTTCCTCTCTAAGATCTAACAAATCTCTGGTTTCTTTGCTCAATCTACTGTTTTTCATACTTCTTTTCTACAGTCTTTGGCAACTTGTTTTAATTGATCAATAAAGGGTTTGTATTTCATGTTATGGTCTTCCTCAAAGGAAAGAACTACTTTCCTTATCTCATTTTTGAATTTGTGTTTATCAATGTTATCAATTCGGATTGCTTTATTTTTTGTAGACCACTTCCTCCTGTTTTTCAGATCAAATATTACTAAGGACATCCTTAGGAGTCTGTGATCACTGTCAAAGTTAAATTGATTTAAGACTTCAAAGTTCTTTACTATTGTCAAATGATCAGTGAGCATGGAATCAATTTCGGTTTTTGTGGTGCCATTAGGGGATCTCCATGTCCATTTACGGTTTGACCTTTTATAGAAGAAAGTGTTGACAATCTTCATTCGTTGTCCGTATGCCAATTGGATGAGTCTATCTCCCCTTTCATTCCGATAACCGTATCCAAATCGTCCCATTACCGAGTCTTCTCCATCCTCTCGATTCCCAACTCTACAATTGAAGTCACCGATAACAAAATTAAGTTCAGACTTGTGTGTCTCTAAGGTATCAACAAGTTTATCGTAGAAATCTTCAACATCAGCATCGGATGCAGAATCAGTCGGGGCATACACCTGAACAACAGTTATTGTTTTCTTCAAAACTTCCAGTTTTAAAACTGCCACTCTTTCGGATACACCTTCAAAGCTCACAATACTATCTTTTAGATTTTTATTAACAAGAAATCCAACTCCGTACAGACCCTTAGTTTGTCCAATGTGAAATACAATATTACCATTCTTTCTTTCCAAAACCATTTCTCCAAATCTCCTTACTTCAGAAATTCCAATCAGGTCCCAGTTGATCTGGTCCAGAGCGGCTTCTAGTTCTACCAATTTATCTTCAGATTTCAAAGTTCTAACGTTCATACTGCAGATTTTAATGATCTGTTTGGTGGTGGTGGAAGTAGCATGACCAGCAGCACTCCTTCCGTAACAAGTACTACTTGGGTCCCCTGGCATTGTATCGCCCTCGTTTGCAGGGTACTGAGGGCGTCCGAGGCTAATGTAACATAAATAGGAGAATTGAAAGAATACAAATTTCACGCCTAGTAAGTATTATTACAGATTTTTTAATTTTTTAATAGAGCTTACAGTAATTTATTATTGTTGTTTGCTTTTGTAGGTTCCACTTTTGGGAGCGGGAAAGAAATCCATAAGCTTTGCCTTTCTGGGCTTCTCATCGAGGGTATATCTGGCTGATGAGTCCTAATAAGGACGAAACAACTTTTCCAGATTCCCGTCGATGATAACCCAAGGCGTGAAAACAAACTCAGTGTGTATTCTTTCAATTCCCATTTTCATATTACATTCTGCACGTTAAACTGCCTTTTTTTATTTAGAATTTCAAATTTCACAGAATAATGTTCTAAATTGAGTCATTTCATGAAATTGAGAACATTAAGTTGCTTCGCCTGACTTAAGGCTTAAAGAAATTAATTAAAAAAAAAACTGCTTAGGCCTAACAGTGGACTGTTAGGTGTAGGGTATACTTATGAGAAATATGCTACACACAAATTTTTAAAGAGAGCCTAGAATAATCCCATTAGCTAACGTGTCTTTATTCTGGCCCTGCCAGTATTTGGTTTATGCGAGTACCAGTAATAAGACATGAGATGCCAGTTTTAGGTCAACATGTGCCAGTATTAGGTCAACATGTGCCAGTATTAGGTCGTTTTACCATGCCTCAATGTTTTTTGTTTTTCGTCAAAATAAATATAAGCTATACAAAATACAGCTTGAAATAGTAAACTTTAAAACATTAAACTTTAAATTACGTACCCACACTGTTGTTTGTTTCTATTTGCTTCTCAGTACTTGGCATTTGTTAATTTTCAAAGTCTTCACAGTAAACTTGTAACTCTCGTCAAAGTGAAAGCTGAACCATAGCAGGAACCGTAATGCATCATTACCTATTGAACGTTATTTATTAAGCGTTATAAAACGCTTCCTCTTCAAAAAAACAAAAGTTGGCTAAAAGTGAAACTGAAATCTATCAACATTTAGTGAGTGAAGTAAAATAATAATTCAGCCAATGGTATTGGAGCAGAACAAGTTATTATGAAGAGTGCAAGAATTTGGTCTGGTGCCAGGGTTTGGTCACTTTATACTACGATTTTTTTTTAAATTCAGTTTCCGATTTCGAAACATCAAACCCCATCCTTTTTTTTAAGCAGAGTTTAGCATATCTATGTCAAAGTGCAAAAAAATCATAATTCTGTCACTTAATTTACGGAGGGTTGGACTACGTTTATCTGAATGAATTTTCTGATATAAGAAGTCTAACAAAAGCCGCGATTCCACCATCTGTTGTGCTCGATTTGTCTGCCCTGCATTCGATAAATGGCCCTACATCGTAGTTTCCATTGGAGGAGGCTGCGCTGCAGTGTAGCAAGGGGAATCTTGTTCCACTCCTCCTGACAGGCTTTCCATAAACCAGCCACAGTTCGAGGTTTCCTAATGCCGTTTCAACAGACCAAAGCCGCAGTAGTCGATAGGGGAAGCGTCAGGTGAATTCACTGGGATCGAACTGAACGGAATTGATCGAATTCCTGTTCGTTGGCCATTCGTGACATGTTGAACATTGTTGGTCCGGCGGTTTGACTCGACGCTTTGTCCTGATGGATCCACACTTCAGACGACGCAGTACCGTACAGTGCTGGAATGTCGCTGAGGTACAATGGTTGTAAGATGTTTTACTGGCAATACGTAGCATTAACCTTTGCCTTTCCATCAGTTTTTCGCAAAGGCAACTACCCCTGTCTGTAACCAGTCACGATCATGAAGCTCTTTGAAAACTTTTCCTTACATTGACGGAACCATTCTGAACGACCTTTAGCATCACGATGACGATAAAAAAATTGCACGGATTTGTTACAGTCGTTGGGATAAACCGATCCTTCGTCCAACGTCACAACATACTTCCATTTTTCGCCCGACAAATGCTCTTCATACAACTTTCGACTGTTTGTCTTATATTCGACGATGTGTCGAGGCAACAGCTTATGAACATTTGCTTTGTAGTGCTTCTGCAGATGCTGGTCCATATGAATTATGGGTGTTATGGTTCTTGTGGAAACTCCCGTTCGTTGTGCAAGACTTCTATGGGTGCTGGGATTTTCTTTCATAATGTTTTGTTTCACCTTACAGACAACAGCTGGAGTGGCAGCGCTTCATGGATGTGGTTTGCGGCCCTCTAGGTTTCTTCCTCACTGCACTAACTGCCTTCAATCGTGACTCAGCAATAATTCGACTAACGGACTTGGAAGTTTTAAAGTTTCGTTGCGTACCCATTTCTATTATTTAAACACACTGAATTATTAAGGAAGTTTATAACACTATGAATTAATCTTCAGCGCTGATTGACCATGTTTTAATCAGTTACAACTGCTGCGTAGTAGATGGCGCTAAATGCAATGTTGCTAAATTTCGTGAATTGCTAACAAATAGTTTGCCAATTTTAGCAACTTGCAGAACTTATCCTTTATTGAGTGCTCAGTCAGTTTCTGAAATCAAAAGTAGAAGAACTTGAGGAAAAAAAATTGATAAAATGTTATTAATAAATGGATATTAATCATACATAAATATTTGTCGACATTTATAGAGTCATTCACTTTGAAATTATTGTGTCTATTTTCTGAACGATGTCAGAGTTTCAATATCGATGAAGATCTGGATATGAGTTGTCATAGAAACGCGATAATTCGAACACAAAAATACTGATCTTCAGGATAGTCCTATTTGAGTTTAATCGTGGATCTGATTAGTTTTTTTTAGATCAATTTTAAGATCATACTCTTCAATAATCAGTCTACTAATGCATAGGAAACTTATCTACATCAACTTTCCTGATTTTAGGACTTAAACCGCTGATACTTTTTTTTGGTTGTTTATGATCATTTACATCACTATTATCTGCTGTTTCGGATAAAACTTTAGAAAACAAACTTTGGATCTAAAGAAGCTAAAATGAAAATATCTAAATAATGTCCAGATGTATTCGAAAATACATCTCGGTAACTATTTCTTCCCAGAATCCTCTTCTCTTTTCTTTTTTTTTTACTTGTTCAAAACTCCTTAAAGATTTTTCTTCTGAGAACAGGTGTATGACTTAAAAAGTTGTGATAAACTGAACCAATAAACTGTTGTAAATTTCAAATTTCGTTCCTAGTTTTTTTAACAGATAACATCTTCACAGAAACGGTCAACAACTGACAGTTAACAAATAGTTACTTATTACTAAATGCTTGCATTAATAGTGTTTCAACGAATCATTTGTTGTTGTTTTTTTATATAAATGACGTGTTAAAATAAAAGTTATTTTGATGAGGATGAAGTCCGAATTGCCTGTAGGGAATGAGAAGAAGGGAGACAATGAGTTGGTCGTTTGTAGTGGGTGTAAAACTTCCCCTTCTCTCAGAGACAGGGGTGGGGATGGTTCTTAAGCGACGTTTTGTTCTTCCGCCACTAGAGGACCCTTCATCTCATTCGCTAGAACATTAGCGCCTATAATTAAGTGAGTGCCGGAGGGGGATCCTACTTAAGCGCGTGCACTTACTCCCCCTCCTCCCCACAAAACGGACCAAGAACCGGTGTCTTCTTTCGTCTCAAGATGCTTCGCACCTTCTCCGTCTTTCTTCTTTTCAACGTCTCTTCTTCCAGATCAAAGCCGCCAAACGATCAAGTTTCAAAGTCCACAAATGAAACGGTTAGTTGGCGGTTTTATTTCTATGCTAGCTGGCGTGCTAACTTTGAAATACTGTCATGGAAAAACCAAAAACCCAGATAATCGAAATCTAGTTGTGATAACTAAAAATTCCAAATAATAGCACGATATCTTTTTAACAAGATAGTATTTTATGTGATAAAAAAAGTATATTAGTAGGTTTCTGAAAATAATAGAAGTTCTTAAATTAGTAATATTTCAGTGAAGTAAGTATATCCTATACCTTGGCTCTGAAGGACATAAATATACAAATAAGGTAACTTTTTTATTTTTTTTTCATTCGGGGTGAATACATTTTTTGTACATTCAGTTAAGCACTATCGAATTAAAAGTACAGGGGTCCCCAAGTTACGAACGACATACGTTCCTAAGAACGTCTTTAGGTCGGATTTGTATGTAACTCGATTTCGTATATATACGATGGGCCAATACTCTAACTAGAATAAAAGCCATCACATTTTTATCCCGTCATTGTTGAGGGGGCATAACTGCTAGGTTAATATTATTTCAAATTGATTACTTGACATTTTCCAAATCGTTGCCTAAAATTAATTCAAATAAAAACATAATGCTTAAATATCACTTGATAATCAATTATAAACGTCATGTTATGTTATGAAATAAATGTGGGTGCAGAGAAACCAAGCACTGCGACCGGAAGTCTATTGTACTATCCCACGGAAATAAGGACAGATGGAGAGAAAGACTGAGAAAGTATGGTGGAAGAAGTGCAGGGGAAACGGGAGAACCCCGAGAAAACCTGTCCAGCGCGGATCGTCAACCATCACGAAACCCACATGAGAACCGAACCCCGGTAGTCAGAGGTGAGAGGCCGATGTCCTAGCGACAACGCCAACCGCGCGGCCAATTAAATGCGTTAGTATGATAACATTTAATGAAAATAAAGTTTTTAGTTGATACGACTCCTAGTTGTCAATGCTATCATAGGCGTAACCAGGATTTTGGAAGGCGTTAGGATGATTGTAGTCGTTCAACTCAAATAAAAAAAAAGTGTCATATCGTTTCTCGGATGGGGAGGTGTTACAGACAAATCGATGAACTTACCTACCCAAAATAAAATGGTACAGTAGAATCCCGAAAACTCGGCACTCGATAACCCGGCAGTCCGGATAACTCGGCCATCCTATGGCAGGGCGGAAAAACCCCGCGCCCTTTGAAAGTAGGCTAGTTAATTTTCATTAGAGAAAGCTAAATTTAATTAATTAATTTTCTGAAGTCTGTCCTATCAGGTAAATTACTGTATTCATTAATTTTCATTAGTAAGGCTTTATGCCTTCATAAAGTAATTTTCCTTCGATTTAAAGGTAAATTTAAATACAGTATTCATAAGTTACTTTTATATACAGTTCATATATTAGGTATTTTCTTTATAGTTTATAGTTTATAAGTTTATTTGGACAGTTTGAGTTGAAGCATTCTTTGTAAACTGTTGTATTCTCAAGCAACAAATAAAAGTATTTTATGACGGAAAGAATCGTACTTAATCTTTTTTTAACAGCTTTCCCAATAACCCGGCAGTTTCACAAACTCGGCCACCGTTCGGTCCATATTAGGCCGAGTTTTGGGGACTCTACTGTATTCCCAAATTCTAGACTTCTTCCATTTTCCTATTGTGTGAGAGGATTCTATTCCCTACCAACACCCCTCGGTACGCCATTGAATGCTATCAGAGTAGATGGACACCAACTGTACAACTAATTTATCGTGATAATAATTCTTTAATGATAATGGAATTTAAAAGTTCCATTTTTCCCTGCGGGTTGAATTTATATTCAATCAATAAACAATCCACAACCTACACTTATCTTGCAAGATGTAGGTTTGTACGATAAGTTTTTTCTAGTTATCACACTTCAGCGTTTCTCGTTTTTTGTCGCTAACTCCTTCGATACGCGTCAAAATCAAGAGATATTTCTTTTCATAATCGAAACCTACTAATATTCTACAATTTATGTTAGAAAAATTATTTTTTGAGTTTTCTTGATTTAGAATCTACATTAACTGTATTCTAATTCGTGGTTGTTCCAATATCTCTTTCAGACTATCTATTCAAAGATTAGACCAAACGTACAATAGCCTTCTTTTGTTAGTTTTGCCGACCTTGAGAATAAATAAGTACTGTTGGAACATTTCACGAGATTTCACACGCTAGATCATTATCTATTACATAATGAATCCGAATGTCCTTACAGTAGGTCACTACCAATAGTGTGTTTCATTTGCGAAATTTTTACCGCCTGTTAATCAAAGTTCATCAAAATTGAATTACACACTCATTGTTTCTTGAATTTAATTTCTCAACTATTTATGTTTGCCATACATAAAAGAAATTTCGAATTTCAAGAATAAATTTCAAAGTCAACTAAATCGGAATAAATCATAGATCCCGTTGTTATTATGTTAATCCTTTATTATGTGTTTTTACCCTCATGTTATTAATAGGATATCATAATTTTGATCTAACCCATTTGTAAGACCTCTTACTATGCGTCGGAAGTATTAAATTTTAAAATGCAATCTAGTTATATATATAGACAGTTGAAATTCTAGAGATATGTGTACTTTGCTACAGTTAAGATTCTGTAGAATTTAGAGTTAAGTTGCAGTATCCTACTGTAGACCCTTGGTTCGCGGGAGGTAAGGCTCCCGGCGCTTCATGACCAACGGGACGAAGTTGAGGTTGAGTGGTCAGCCCAACGCTCACCCGCCTTTAACTCCGGGAAAAAACCAACAACCGGAGTAAAAACAACAACCATTCATTGGGGTTGTATGGAGTATCCTAGTATCGTATGGAGGAGAATGGAGCGTGGAAACATCGAACCCGCCACCTCCAACCCGCAGCCAAACGAGAATTTGAAGTTAGGAACTAAGATAAATTTTATTGTGTGTAACAATAAATTATTTAAAAAGAGAACACCGAAACACACATGAAGTTTAAAAAGTATATTTCACATATTAAAATGGCAGACCGGACAGTTTCAAGAACAACAAGAACTTTTTCTGGAATTTACCATGAGAGTATCCAACGGCAACCATTCTTATCTTTTTTATTTTATTTTTCGTAAGGTTGTACATTATTTTTTTATTTTTAATGATAATAATAATGCTATATTGCATTAAACTTTTAATTTTCTTGTTTTCTCAGTCATTTCTTTTTCTAAATCTCCATTCTTTTCTTAAATACTTTTCAAATATCTAATCATTGTGTTAAGCCTAATTTGAAAAACAAATGCTTTTTCGTGGGTGCGATGCTTATTTCGTTTCTCTCTCCAACCAGTTATTGCTTCGTTGTCTGGGAGATCATTAGCGATCACTGCTTGTTCCCTCCTTCCCCCAACTTCTTTTTCTTCTGATCTTAAAATCTAATTAACTTTAAGTGCCTTAAGTCGCGTTTAATCACTGCTGAGATTGGTAACGTTATTCGATGTACTTAGAACAGAAAAATGAACACAACATTCTGACCAATTCACATTGGAACAAGTGACGTCATAACAACTCGTTATCTCATTGTGATTAAAGTTAAGTTTATATATAAATAAGCTAAACAAACAGGCAATGTTTTTATTAAAGATAGTAATTACAGTTACTTTTATTTCTGCTTACAATAAAACAGTATACTACAACCTCGTTTATCCGGCCCTCATTGATCCGGATCTCCGGATAATCCGGATCACATTTTTAGACTTTTTTTTTTATTTAATGTTCACATAGATAATAATTTTAACTATAAGCACGCCAAACATTCGCTTTTTATTTTGATTAAATGTACAGTTCCTGCATAGATTGTACAATAAATTATGGTAATAAAATGTTTTTGTCGAGTTTAAGAAAGCTTTACTAGAGTAATTTTATACCAAAACATTTTTTTTTATCGTAATAAGCGGTAAGTCTGTTCATTTAAGGATTTGTTTTGCTTATTATCCATATTATCCGGATTATCCGGATTTTCGATTTTCCGGATTGCCTTTGGTCCCAGTTAGTCCGGATAAACGAGGTTGTAGTGTGTATTATATATTTGGATGGCATACGTACTACATTTTTATCTAAATTTTTCTAAAATAATCAGGATTCAAAGCAATTAAAAGCATTTTATAAATATATCGGCCTCAAAAGTAATTTTAGGATATATTCAGAGCATTAATATAACTTCTCTTTTCATTCGTAGTGTTTTTTTCTAAAATAGCCATTCTTTTCACGAATTCTACAATATTCTATTATATTTATCAAATGAAAAAAAAAAAAAAAAAAAAAGTTTTTTTATTGTTTTTAAAATGCTCTTTCTTTTATTTATTGGGAATAAAGGCATCACATTTTAAGAAGTGATTAATAGTGTTTACATATGCAGGGGGAATCAAAATTATAACTTTATTCTGGAAGTCATGTGAGGAAGTCAAAATATATCCAACTGTTAAAGAAAGTGTGATAATTTAAAAGAAACAATCATTTACTAATAACAACATTGTAAGGTATCTTTCTTAGGGAATTCGTATATTTGTGGAGCAGTTTGATTCGGGAATCTATTAACTCTCAAGTATTCTTCACTTCTAAATGGACAATCTAATATGCAATAGATAGTTCCCCAATTGCTGTAGTAGAGGATGGAACCTTGCACTAAAGCTAGAAACGATTATCTTGATATTTCATGAGTATTTATTGTTCAAATTAAGGTCTTTGATTTGGTTTTATTGATATATATTAATTCCATGAATTCTTTTATGTCCCTTCCTTTCACGTTTAGTTAAACATTTTGATAAAAACTTTGTAAAAGACTTCCAGAATATTGTACTCAATTTACGACGTCCCGTTTACGACTTCTCCCCTGTACATGTGTACATACATACACTATGATGAAGCCACTTTATGAAGCACATCACTGTTGTGCACAGAAATGGAGTGTTCCAGGACTTGCAAGTCACATGACACCAGTTTTTGATATACATGTAGTAGAATACCTTAAACAATAGAATACCTTGTTTACCTTTCTAGGTGTTCATCAGTTAAGCTTACAAACCAGAGACAGAATGGGGAAAACAAGTGTTCTAACAAACTTTGGACTTGGTGCAAGACATGTTGGACGAAGCTTATCGGAAACGGCAATTTCACCTGAATTTTTCGTGCATCATAGTTTCAAGGGTGTATTGAGAATGGTGCAACGAACAGACAACATTCAGTCAACGGCACTGCTGTGGACGAAAAATCGCTTGTGATGACAGAGGAGGATGTCTAAAATTGTACAAGCAAACAGATGGGCCACAGTATCCAAAACACGTCAACCTCGGTGGCCAGAACAACATATTGCAAAGGAACACTAGGCGCATCTTGTCGCAAATGGGCTACAACAGCCTTTGGCTACGTCTGGTACTATTATCACCAATGACGATAAGAGAACATGCTTCATGTGGGCACAACAGTGGGCCATTGACGATTGAAAAACGTTGCTTAGTCTGACGAATCGTAGTTCCTGTTGCAGCTTAATGATGGAAGACTCAGAATTTGCCGAAAACAACATGATCCATGGGCCCAGCAAGTATGAATGCCACATCGTACCTAAACTCCGTTACTGATCAAGTGCATCCTCTTCATGTTGACAATGTTTCCTCAGTCAAATGGTTGCTTCCAGCAGGATAATGCGCTGGCACGCAAAGCCCGAATTACTACGGAATGGTTCCACGAACGTGACATTGACTTTCATTTTCAACAATGGCCCTCTCTGTCTCCGGATCTCAATCCTATTGAACATATTTGTTGAGCTGTAAAGGGCTATTCACTGCAAGTCTCCACATTCGTGGAATCTCCAGGATTGCATGACACACTCATGTCTGCATGATCTACCACTCCTATACAATGCTTCCAGCCTCTTAGAATCCTTGTCTATTCGAATTCAGGCAGTTTTGAAGGTTAGTGCAAGCGCCATACGCTACTAGGTAGGTGTACCTAATAAAGTGGCATCAAAGATTATATACGAACTTTGAAAACATTAACATTTTTTTTGTGGATATAAAGACATTATATATATAAGTACTAACTTATTATACGTAGGATATATGATGATAAAATTGACGGGACGCCGGGACGCCGAAAATATTTAATGATTCAAGATAATTATTTTAATGATTGGAATTGATCAAAAAGAGAAAGAATACCCTCATTCGACTGTATTAGGAATTTATTTATATCTGTATAAAAGCGAACCATTGGAAAGAAATTATTGTTTTTGTAATATCTTTTATAGAATCGTACCTCTTACCACAGAACAAAACTCTTTGACCATTGGATTTAGAATGTAAATTGATCGGAATTTATCTGTGATTACTGGCACTGGAAAAGAAAAAGAAAACGAACGCGAGATCTAAGTTTTATAAACAAGATAAACAAAATTCTGAAGAAGAATTTCAAAGGATTTGAACCTTTACAATAGAAATGATTGAAAACGTGTTAGATAATGAAAATACTGGAATTGGAATCGAGTATTACACAGACAAAACTTAAAATCATTAAAAAGTTCTCCCTTTTGATTTGTTTATTCCTCTTGATTTCCCATGGAACAAAGGAAAAGTATCTCAAGATCCTGTGTAGGGAAGTGCGTATAGGAATGACGTACCACAAAATAAAAATACATTTTCTTCAATTAAGATCAAACCACAAATGTCATTTTAAACAACGAGTTATTGAAATAATCTCCTAATAGTATTTCATCATGGTGAATAAACAGACATGTTTTCTAAAATATACACTACATTAATGTGATCAATATCATTCAAGTAGTAATGCAGTGGTAATTAAAACAGTGAAAGAACTCAATTAGAATCAAAACATCTGCTGAAAGTGATATTCTGACCGTAATCGGGTCAATAATGTCCCCTAGATGGGTTGATTTCAACATTGTGAATTTTAATTCTACATTTTTTCAACTATTACACATGTTTTCTTTTTTATATAAAGGAATGGTTCATTAGCCTAAGATTCGATTTTATAATTGACAAACGTATTAAGTGTTCTTTTATTTAAGTTTATTTAGCTTTAACTATCCATGATTTACCTCCCTTCAAACCATTAAACTTAGGAAAATAAACGTAGCATTGCCATATCGATAACTTGATCTGAACGTTTCTAACTTTATTATTTCCGAAATATAATTTTTGAAGCATTTGATAAATATTTAATAAGACGCAATGAATAAAAAAAAAAGCAATTGATTTTCAGGAATCTACGGCAATCCCAAACACGATTCTTGTCGTGACATTCAAACATATTGGCGTGTATCGAAATCAACAGGAAACATCGTGCTTTTGGGCAAATGGAAAACGGGAAGGAATCGTAATCAAAAACGAATACAGAACGACGCAGGTGACAAACGCTACAACGGAAATCAACATCAAAAAAATATTGCTTCGACAAGTGGTTGCTGACGTCATTTCCTGTTGGTTGGACAAGTAGTGGTAATGGTCCTTAGTGGTTACGAAGTGCACTTCAAAGGCAGAAAGGAAATGTATCCAGGCCAGTTTTGATCATCATCATTAGCAAGGATAATTGTTGATAGATTTGTAATTTGGATCATCATTTGAATTGTCCACTCTGTTAATATCTCATTGCTAGTATTTAAGGATTTGTCAAGACTTGGTTTAAATTCGTGTTGAGACAGTTGATGATGGTGTGTTCTTACTACATTCAATTATCAATTCTAAATAAATTTACAAATTCGAATGTCAGAGTAATCATCAATGCTACCATTGCAAAACTTTCTACTGATTTATTTGCAGTGCTTACAATGTTGTATTCGTTCAGAAAGTGTAGGAATCGAATCAGCTCTAGACTATATAGTTTAAAGCATAAACATGAAATATGGCGTATATTGTAAAGTTATTGTGTCTTCAGTGATTGATCTTTCCCATTCAGTTACTTTTAAGTGAAATCTATAAATATTAAAATCTTTCTTATTTAGAACAACACGAATCAGATTTAAATTTTGATTATTACTACACCTATTATTTCAGTTATGCTGCTTAAAACTTTTAAACTTTTAAAAAAGGAACTTAAACAGAAGTAAGAATGAAATCTTATTGATAACAAAATTTTGATTGGATGTAATTCTGTTCCCGAAAGCAAACCTCAGCTGATGAGGATTTGGAGTGAAACAGCACCAAAGATCTAATCCTATTTTATCGTTTAACAAAAACAAAATCCACACAAATTTTATTAAAGTTATATTTTTTTTTGTTAATAAATTTAAACTAAACTTAATAATAATATTAAGTTACTATCTTAATATAACTTAATAACATTAAGCCTAAGTAACCCTTTTATAAGATCTTTCAGGTCGACGTGCTCGGCTGTCAAGTCACCCACATTCACAAGAAATCTAATCTAACCCTTTTATAATTGCATGGAGACGGGATGTAATTAACACTAGATCTATTTCCCTGATTTACTTAAAAGATCAATAATAACAACTGAAATATCTAAAAAAAAAAAAAAGAATATTTATTTATTTATTTAAAAAAAGCCTAATTGATTATTTACTCCAAATCAGTTCCAGTATATTTAAATTATGTCTTACGCGTATTGATACAAAAGTAGAGTAGAAGTGCACTAGAAGAATGATGTGTTGCTCATTGTTAATGAGAAAGTTACTTAATGGGATTAAATCGATGCAGAACTTTAAACATGACTGCAAGAAGAAAAAAAAACACCTGGTGTCACATGGGTAAATCTTTTGTAAACGTGACAAAACGTCTATGACCTGTAAATAAGAATATAGAAATTGAAGAAATAAACTAATCCATATGGAAGATATTTTTAATATCTTAAAATTACCATTAATCTAAAATTATAATTAAAATTTTAATTTATAAAATACATCAAATTTCAAGGTATAAGATTGCAATAAACTGGATGAAAGACTGTTAAAATGCAACAACATTTCGTAGATTACAAAGTGATCACCCAAAAATTAAGATAAAGAAAAATAAGTAGAATATCAAAATCTGTAAAATAAATCCTCCCGGGCAGGTAGATGATCTCACAAAAGACATTTGACTGTAATGAAAAAAATAAGAAAAGAAAACAATAATGAATGTAAAAACCTTATGTTTAAAATTAAAAATACTGTTCCGACTTAAGCCCATTGCACATGGATCCGAAAATCGGATGGTCGGATCCAAGAATCGGACGTTTTATCTTTCACATGGCGACGAAACGTCGTCTGTACGAACGATTTCAATGTTACATGTCGTATAGGCAACGTCAGAGAGAGTTGCGTGGCCATGTGAAAGAGAATACGTCCGATTCGTGGATCCGACCATCCGATTTTCGGATCCATGTGCATTGGGCTTAAGCCTAGTGGTCTGCAATAATGTGTCTGAACCTGGGTTCGAATCCCGGCCACGGCATGGATGTAACTTTCTCCTGTGTTTCGTTCGCATTTGCGGGTACAACGTGAGCTGCCTCCTTTGGCGTACACTGGGCAACGATTATTCTGCTAAATGCTCACAATTCTCGCCTCTTGTCGAGGCCAATTGTAAAAGCACCAAGATCCCAGGCATTGGGAAAAAAAGGAATAAATTCAGGATGAAGGGAGCCTTTGAGTCATATTGGAACAGTTTCCAGCTTATTAAGCTCTCTTCAG
>JAFIDM010000007.1:25466883-25490354 GCA_023159025.1 Thereuonema tuberculata | reverse complement strand
GCGAATCATTTTTTCACATAAGATATAATGTAAATTGGATTAATCCGTTCCAGACCCATACACGATTGCTTATTTAAACCTTTGTAATAATATTTTAAGCCTAAAATACATAAAAACTATGAAAACAATCAATATATAGTCCGCTATTATTATTTTTTTCTTTTTCAGTATAGACGATATGGTTGATTTCGCCATGCCATACTGAGTTGCCAGGTCACAGACTCCACTTTCAAACTTCGCAACGATTTCTTTTTTCAATTCAATTGTCGTTCTCACTGCTTTCCTTTTAGGCTTAGTTGAATCAGTAATCTTTTTTAGACCCATGGCTGTACTATTTTTAATAAAAATAACAATAAAATATCACAAAGTTTCACGAAGCTTGCGTGGATGATGCGTAGCGTACGGAAGCTAGCACGATACTGAACTGAAGCGACCGCGTGGCGCGGCCAGTAACAAGGTCACGCTGTCCGAATCGCGAGCAAGCGTACGAATGGCGAGTTGAATTTTACTTGAAAAAGTTGGACGAATAACGAGTTGTACGAATAGCGAGGCGGATGAATGGCGGGGTTCCACTGTAGTTGGCAATTGTTCATTTATTTTAATTCTTAATTTTATTCTCTTAGTCAAAGGATAGTTAAAGTTGGATTTATCTTTCTTCTTTTTGTTAATTTGAAGCGTGGGGGGAGGGGCACTGCCTTTACCACTTATCTGTAAAATTTATATCCCGCAATTTCTTTATTCCCTTTCAATGTCTGTGACCGCAGCCTTTCGAAATCAATCGCTCCCACAAATAGACGAACAGGGATTTGGCGACTATTAGCGCTTTCGATAATGCATCCGTCGAAAACAAAGTCTGGAGAAGTGGGCGGCTAAAGCGGTGCAACGCGATCCCAAAGTGGTTCAAAGGGAAGCCCCCATCAGGACACTCCTACGGGGATTCCTCAAGGACAAAGCGAACAGAAATAGGCGTCGTATATTAAGGGAAAACTGACGTCGACTTAAAGAGAGAGACACGTCCAGAAAACACTTTACGAGGATTTCACAAAAGTCGGAACCTAATTGTTCAAGGTCTCTTTCGTAATCCCTCCTCGTAAATCCAGTTGACTCAGTTTCAATCCATTACAAAAACATTTCTATCCATTACAAATATCAATTAAATCCATTTTTATGTTATTCAATTGAATCACCTCAGTTGGGTCTGTTCTCAGTTAGCTTTGAGGACTTTTTATTTAAATCTTAGTTCTTAATGATTTTAAAAATATTTTATTTATAATAATGTAATAATAGGCCGTTCCGACATGGTCTAGACGGCGGTCTGTCGTGTGGCCGTTGTGTCGGAACCTGGGTTCGAATCCCGGCGTGGGCATGGCTGTTTCTTTCTTCTGTGTTTCGTCCGTTTCTCCCCTGGGACTTACTATCTCAGGATTATTCTGGACGAGATGTGAATCTCGTTCCCCCTTCTTGAATTTCCTAGCCTCCCCCGGACGTTGTCAGTTAGCGCTAGCACGTGGTCCATAGTTGGCCAAAGTCGATGAAAGAAGAAAGAAAGTAATAATAATAATATTTATAATTTTAACTCTTTTTAGCTTTTCTACAGTTTAGTGGTATGCAACAAAAAAAAAAAAAATCGAAATTTCTCTGTTTTTTAATATTGTCTATTCTCTCGACAGTTTATCTTTTTGTCTGTCAACTTGAAACAATCTATTTCTACCGTATTCTTCTAAATATCGTCAAATTAATATTTAGAGATTAATGCTATTCAATGACAAAAATCCAAATTTCATCGACGTTGAGTTGTAAATTGCTCATATAAATATAAGATATATAAGTTATATGCTCTGAAAACCATTTATGTCACTAAAGCGTAACGTCTAGAGCAGAAATAATTCTAAAGGACGTATCACAACAGGCGACATATCGCAAACCGTTGACAAATGTTCTATGTTTATTTTTATTAGTCGCAGTGAGAAAGTTTTGACGCGCCATTCTCGCTATCAGATCTTTAGAAGTTTGGTGCACATTTCATATTGTTACTAAAAAAAAATCTGTGACGCAACAGGCCATGCAGGTTCTGGGATGCACGGGAGTTTTAGGCCCCCAGTGATTCTCGACTAACGGGACTAGCTGAGATCGGATGGTCAGCCCGATGCCCGCCTGCCTTTAACCCCCGAGTAACAAACCCGGTACCCATTGGAAAGAGGGCTGGGAGAACCCCAGGTCCGTCTTGAGAGAAAATAAGTTTAACAGTGGAAAAATTCCGACCTTCGCCGGGTACTGAACCCAGGTTCCTTCAGTCCTATTATTAATATTAGGATTATTAAAGGAAAGTCTAAGGGAACTCTTTTTATCAGGAAGCTTTTTAAGAAAATCAAATTTTAACATTACAAGCCTTTTATTGGCTTTTCTTTGTCAGTTATATTAAGTGTGATATCCTGATTTGTTGAGATTTTACATTCAATGAAAGATTCTATACGCTTTGGATAACTTAATCGCAAAGAATGCATTTTTAAGAAATTATTAAGATGTAACTCTACAACTAGTCTCAGTCTTTTTTTTTTGAATAGTTATTAGAATGGCTGATGTGTGTGTGGGTGTGTTTTTTCTTTTAAATCATTGTAGTAATCAGGGCCGCGCCAAATGGGGGTGCAAGGGGTGCACGGCACCCGGGCGGCAAATAATTTAGTGTAGAAATACTAATTGTCTAATCTTTATTACGTTCATGATGGTTTAAACCTACTGCTTATTAATTAAATAGGTATAACTTGTAAGTGTTTATATACTTACGTATGTAAATAAATACTATGAAAAATAAAAATAATTCGTATCATTGTTACTGCTAAGATATTGCTTTACCAGCGTTGCCCTTCTTGATTTAAGAATTATTAGGGACGTTAAGTTTGCTTTTTTTTTTTAATTTCAATTTCAAAAATATTAAATTTAGGCTAAAATAAATTTAGCTTATTAGGGGAGGCAACTTTTGCCTGGCACCCCGGTGTCAACATATCTTGGCGCGGCCCTGGTAGTAATTGTCCTTAGGACTATTAATTGTTGCTGTGATCTCATAGAAACGAAGCATAAGACAGTGACATTGTTAGTCATCTAGTAATAGTAACACAAAGATAAACTTTAAAGACAATAAAATGGTCACTACGGAAGGCACAGAGGAACGAGAAAGATTTCACACCTCGAGCTGTCACCGCAGAGAGTCTGAACGGCCGTTTCGTCCTCTTCCCAGATTCTTCCCAGTGACAGCTCGAGGTGCGAAATCTATTTTGTTCCTTTGTGCCTTATTAAATTATTAGGCACGTAAAATTTGTTAATATAAAGACAATATTTTTTTTTTGGCAACCCCGTACACAAAATGTAAAGGAGGGAGAGCTCATGGGGGAACTTAAGGAAAAATAATCATCGAAAAATCCCGGAATTACTGGCGGGAACCGAACTCTTCGATGCCAAGCGCTTTACCACTTGAGCCACTAGGACCACGAAATAATAAAGAATGAAAAAATAAAATAAAATAAAATAAAAACTATCAACGAATAAAGACGGAAAAGTATGTTAATGCTATTTCATAAAAAATTAAAAAAAAAAAATCATCATTTCATAAAAATGGCGACAGATATACAGCACAAACTGTAAAGAAAGCGAGCAATTACTTGCAGAAGCAATTGTAATGTCTCCCACCTCTTTAACCAAGCAACGGCAGTTAAGATGGGATCAGAACAAATCAGTGAAGAAAAAAAAAAGAGTGGGGGAAAAAAACAAAACAAAACCCAGTCGAAGAACCGTTTGCCAAAATCAGCCACCGACTGTTGCCAGACAGAGTGAAACCCAAAACCGCTTTGAATGGTATTGGTCATTTACTTAAAGGAAATATTGCCTTAAAGATGAATGTCACTGGACGCAACAATGGACGAAACCAATCAAAAATATTTCCACCAATTAAGTTACGAATGGGATTCATAAAAAAAGGATTAATAAATAAAGATGGCCTAAAAATAAATATTGACTGAAATATTTAGGAATAGAGAAAACTCAGAAATAAACTGTTGGGCAGAATATTTACTGCACTGCAGTCTGAGCTCTGCAGTCTGATTGGATGAACATTAATTATTCATTCAGACTTAACAAATTACAGCAGTAATAATAATAAATTTAATACAAGAAAATCTAAAAGAATATAAAGTTTAGTGCTTGGAGAGAAAAAAAACTTTATTTAGCTACATCAAAATGTCGCCATTCGCTGTAATTGTTTGTAAAATATATAAATGTATTTCCTATAATGAATACAGTAAGTAGCGTTACTCAGCTAAAAGCGATTTTGAAATGTAAATGAAGAGATCATTCAACACTCTTGATACAGAGATTTAAAATTTAGGTTTGGAGTCTAGTAAGTGAAAATTCTGACGTATTCTCCCCTTTAAATTCTCTGTCCCGCAGTTTGAGAACTCCTTCACTATAGAATGCGTTCTCAAGTTTTTCCCATTGATTTCAGTGTAAAGTTTTTAGTACAAAAAAACAACAAATTGTAATAAATACTTTTACTTTAAAAGTTTGAAATATATTAAAAAAACAAATAATCAAGAACTGAATAGAATCTTCAATCTCTCTCTAGGTTCTGGTGTAAAAACTACTCGTTGATCCAAAAGTACATGAGAACATGAAAGTGAGGGGAAATTGGATCTTATTGTAAATAACTGATTTTTCACAGCTTATTACAAATCTCAGAATCGTAATAAAAGTAGTAGATTATCATGAGATGAACCTCGCAATTTAAACATCCAAATCCAACTTACGCTGCATAAACATCACTCAGTCAATTGCACTACAAATAGCATCATACAATTAACAGAAAGAATTAAACCACGCTTATTTCTACTTTGTTTTATCTCCGGATCCCATTATAGAAAGATGCCAATTTTTTCGAATGAAAGTCTCTGTCTCTCCCTATCTGAAAGATTTATTCATTACTTGTTACTTCAATGTCTGTGTCGGGTTTTTATGTTAGAATTTTATTTTCTCCCTGAGCCTCAACTTATTTGCTCTTCATTGACAAGAGTTCCCGAAAATTCTTTTGGACGTCCCGCCGTGTGTAAAGAAGCCATCAGTCGCCGCAGACGTTTAGGCCTATAACTGCCACCGACGACTATTTTCAGATCACATTTTACAACCGATTGCAAAGTTAATGCGCAATTTGCAGCTAATGAAACCAGAATCACCCAGATTCCCTTTGCACCTCCAATTGTATTAGGGTTAAGAAAAGATGACATAAGATTACGACGGAAGGAAAAAAGAGAGAGAGCGAACGAGTAAAAGTTCCTTCGACACAGCGAGGAACAAGAAATACGAGGAGGATTCATTAAAGGGAAATGGAGGGAGAAAAAAAAGAATTGGAGGGAAAAAAACGGAAAGAAAGAATAGATTGTTTCTGTTCTATTCGCAACCGGTCTCCCTCTTCCAATAAATAAGAAAGTTTCTTTCTTCTTTCTTTATTTTTAAGGGTTATTTACAGGTGATTTCAGTGCTGGTTGGCTGCGATTGGCGCAGGCAGATCACGTGATCGAAACGTGTGGTTGTTGTGGGAAACGAGAGTAACTGCTTTTGGGGAAATCAGATTAATTAAGGGACTGTAATAAAAAGACAAGGGAGCAATTAATTAATATTAGGTGGATGCAGAAAAAAAAAAGGAGAGAGAGGGGTAAACAAAAAAAAACCGGCTTTAATTCCCTGCAGACAGATTCACCGTTTGCATTCTCACAGCCTCAGGATAAAATCACTTCCAACTCTCTTTTTATGATATTGAAAGAGTCACTGGTGTTCTTTTCTTTGTCTTTTTTTATTTATTTTTTGTAATTTTTAAAAAAGGAATAAAGCAAATACTGCAATAAAATCCTCTATTTTAAGATAAAACACATTTAAATGAATAGACGATTTGCACAAAACATTAGAAACACATTTTTAATAAGAGAATAAAAAATAAACAAGTTACTAAAAATAGTTATATTTGTAGTCCGATGAAGGAAACCGCTACAGGTTTTCGAAACTTGTAACTTGTTTTATTTTTTTATTATATCTGTTTCTAATGTTTCGTGCAAACGGTCGTATTTATCATAGTTGCACGTTAACACATTCATTACATTTACATTTAAGTTAATGTTGTGTCACTGTTTCTTCTTCGGCAATTGAGAGTTGAAATTTTACAGAAATTTTTTTACTAAATTGCAGCAAACATGTAAAATTGAATTGTAAATTTTTCTGAATTCACTGGCAATCTACTTCAACGCTGCCATGATTGCAGGACATTACGGCATGTGTAAAGCTACCTGTAAAGAAATTATTCGCCAAATATTTTAAAATAATTTTACATTTAAATTATTAAAATGCTGTAATAAAAATATTGTGCTTGTGAAGGTTTTGTCCTTTTCGCAATATCCCTCAATATCTACATCAAACATCGACTTTTTCTAATTGAATCTTGATGAAATTTTTTATTTAAAAGTTTTTAAAAAAATAATCGACACATTTAAAATTTATTAAACAACTAGGGATAAATTTGACGGCTTCTAATCAAAAAGTATTTTCATATTTAGCTAATAATTTTTGTATAAAATTCAAAGTTTTAATTGTTTGATTTAATTTGTTTAATTTCAATTGTTTGAGCAAAGAGACACTAAAAGCAATAAAAGCGTTTTATCCCCAAAAATTTCACTTATATTGTATTGAGTTGGCCGAAAGTTCGTTCGGTTTTTAAGTAAAAATAAAAGATTTTCATTTTCACCAATCTTTTTATTGAATAACGTCTTCAACGGTTTATTCCACTACCTTCTGCCATCGTTCAGGCAACATAATAATTCCATCTTCCCAAATCTTTTTATCTTTTTGAGCAAAGAACTGTTCCAGGTGCCTTTCGTGTCTTTCAGGGAATTCAATATTTTCCATTTATAGAATTTTGTAAAGACAGAAATAAATAAATAAAAAAAAACCCGAACGTGGAATGTCTGGTGAATAGGGCGGATGAATCAGAACTTCTCAGTCAAGCTGTAACAGTTTTTGCCTGGTCATCAAAGAAACATGCGGTCTTATGTGTTTAATGGCGACCTAAAATTATTAAATTGGCGACACAAAATTCACCAACATTGATCAGTTTTTGTTTTAAATGCACGCTGATATAACAGCTGTGACAATATAATCTAACAAAATGGTGTCGAATGACATTAAAGACACCTAAGAACTTTTAGAACCAACTTACGTAAAAGATAGTGATAGCGATTAGTAAACCAATCACAATGCTTCGCAACGGCTTCGATTACATAAAAAGAAAATATAATAATGCTATCTCAAAGTTAAACCGTAACACCTGAAAATTGCTCCTCGAAATTTCATTCCTCCATATCTACCCTTAAACTGCGATAATGTTTCCTAGTTATTCCAGAATTTGTTCATTTTGTCATTTTGTTTAATTTATGTTGAATTATTGCTTTAATTTCCTTATTATTATAAATGGGATTGTTGCGAATGCCAAAGGCGCAATTGTTGCAATTAACGATATTTTAATGATACTCGTCCTCAGACGGACGGACAAAGCGGGAATATATATGCGAAGGAATTTTTTGGCCAATCCATTAGAACAAAGCACATCAGCGTTATTGCGAATGCAAGGTAGAAAGGTGACGTGTTTATATTAAAAAAACAATATACTGCCTTTTCTCCAAATACGATCAGACCAAAGTCTGTGCCTCAAACAACGGATCGAACTCAAGATTTACTTTTCAAGCTGTTGACCAACGCTTTGTGAAGAATTCCTTGATCGTGTCTTCGTAGTTTAGAAATGTATCGCGGACAGACAAACTTTCTAAAATATATGTTTGATACTGATATGTTTAAATTTAACTGTCCTTCTAATTATAAACAAATACTCCCGTTGCGTAGAAAGACATTTTCTGGTTTAAACTAGTTTAAACTACAGACCCTAATATTAACTTTTATTCATGTGAATACAGACGCTGTAAATTGGAACTGAAATACGAAGAAAGTAGCAATTAAAATTAAAGTGAGGATTCCAATAGAACCAAGTGTATTGCAATGTTGAAAATGAAAGCACTGCCGTGGATTGTCCATCCTCAGGGTCTTCTAATGCATGTTTAATGTCCACCTGAACCCACCTACGACACCGGCGGAAGTGGCGTTCACCGATGAAGAGCAGAAGGAGGGCAATCAGGCGGTCGGACGCTCAGTCGATAAATCGAAGGCCCTAAACGGTTCATTACATCCATTGAGGCGATTTCTCCCTGGGAACCGTTTTGGCAAGTGGGGGGATGGTGGGGCTGGAAGGAGAATCGATAGTCATCGGACGCCCCACCACGTGACACGACTCACTTCCTCCATGGAGAAAACATTTTTTGGATGGACCAAGGTTGGGAAGCAGACGTTGGTGGAGGTGGGGGCAAAATCCAATAACTTGCCAACCCTTTTTTTAACAAATTCGCGGACTCACGAAAAACCAATCCTTTACAAGTTGCGAACTTCAACAGCTTCTACACCTTTAAATGGGTCACGAAGTTATTTTCTTTTAATCAAAGTAAATAGAGACATTAATCAATCCAGCTAGTGAACAGATGGCTGGATTTTCTAGATTTTGTAACTATGGAATCTCTGCTTATTTTTTACTTCTAAATATAACGGATAATTACATCAGCAGGTATTAGAGGCCGTTATACCATGGATAGCTGTAGATGATTAGTGTTAATTAGCACGAAATAGCTGTCTGAGAATTCCATTGAAGAAATAACTCAACATATTCGAAACTGCACCATTTGTTCTATAACGAAAGAATATTTCAAATTTCTTAAATAAATACCAAACGTTCTCTAGATTTGATATCCGGACATTATATAAAAAGCGTAAGGAAAAGCATTTGGAGTTACTTTACAAGTTTTGTCTAATTTTTGTCTAATTTTTTTTCTAAAAATTTTTATAATTTTTTATAAGTCATATTATCCATCGTAGAATAAAAGGAATAGAACAACAATAAGGAATTAATCGAAATACTTTATCAATCTACGATGAAAATAACTCAAAATACTACGTATTCTAGGAAGCTGAAAATTTAATGGTAGGTTTACGCTACATTAAGATAATTGTCGTATTTATCCTGGAAAGCTGAAAATTTAATGGTAGGTTTAGGTTACCTAGTTCTCTCTTCTTTTACTGGAAAAACAAACAAACAATAAATTGGGACTCGAAGTAAAACGAAGACCTTACTTATGGGATGCATGTATTTGAAAATTCGTGTATCCACGTGTATATTCAAAAACTGATAAACCAACTATAATTTCTTCATTTTTTAAATTTTTTTCTGGGCTTTTTTTTAGAAAGTATCTTTTTTTTTAGCATTGTGTCATTCTGGAAATTACGGTAAAATTTCAAATATTTATTTAGAAAAGCTAAATTGACAAATACATGTACACAAACACACACAACAAACTGTTGGAGGCATTAAGCCACATAAAACCAACTGAATTACTCAAATTATGTATTCGATATTTGTTCAAAATTTCGAATTTCTAATTTTTTTCTATTCGGAAATCATTGGAAAGAACTCTATCGTAAAATAAACATTCTGTTAAATTATTGATGTGTACAGTACCTTTCGAGAAGTATTCACACTCATCCTTTCGCGTTGTCAGTTTGTCCATTCCATTTTAGCTGATTTGAGATACTTCAGAATTCATTCTCCACTTACAAACGACAGACTGCGGTAAGTTTAGTCTGCCATTCTTCTTGAAGAACAGTGACTTATTCAGTTGTCGATATGTTATTATGAGTGTTAAGAACTGCAGTGCATTCGTCGGTTTCAATAGTGTTCAAAACAGTATTCTGCACCATTTTCTACCAGTAGTTACGTACATAGCTACATAAATGTAGCTAATGACTTACAAAAGTATAATTTAAAAGAAATAGAAGACCTTAACGTGCCGTGAGAATTGATTAACGAAAGGAAAACAAGAACAGCACCTGAGTAAAATAAAATTGCCTTTCCGATTCAATTATTTGTCCTTCAACGGACTCATCAGCCCAATCCCGCCTTCCCCGATAAAAGAATCAGAAAGGCATGAAGGTCACCGCCCACCTGGCAAACAAGAAAAGGCAAGAAAATTAAATGTTGTGTCGCTAGACACCAAAAAATACCTTTTCCTTCGACTCACAGGAATTATAATTTAAATTTCTAAGAATAAAATTATACAGTAAAAGGATTAAATTTCGAGATAAAATTCATTAAAAAAAAAAAAAAAAGATAAAAAAGATTCGGCTAATTCAAATGTATCTTGTGTGACTTAAAACCTTCGGAAATGTATATATGTTATTTATTTATTTATATTAACTTCACCAATTTAAAATTCAGTCGCAAAATGTTTATAATTACTTTAATAAATAGCAACTATTAACTTCGAGACAAAGTCACCATTTTAAGAAAATTCACAGACTGAGTAGCAATTCTATAAATTTTTTTGCAACGAAATTGAAAAGAATTGAGAAATGACCATTAAACTCTTCGAATTAAACCCAACGAGCAAAAGTGGAAGGCTATTTTAAAATAGTATTTTTGTGTAATTATTACAATTGACGTAAATGAAAATTAAGTAACTTCAGCCTATTTCTAGGCTTTCTGGAAGTTCAGTCCACTGAATCTCCATTCAGTTGGTTATCGTCTGTGCTTTCAACAAACCTAATATTCCCAGCAGACATCTTCCACACGTAGAAGCTCTGTATGGCATTAACTGTTAGTGTATTCACTAGAAGGTAATGCTTCTAAACCTGTATTAAAACTCGATTTATAGTTTTCAAATGTATCATTTGCAGAATAATTAATAAAAATGCCTTTTATGTTTCCTTATTTCTTTCTTTCTTTTACATATTTTACTTCCTAAAAGTGTAAAATTTGTTTTTTGTCATCAAATGGCCACGAAATTTTGTTGTACAATTACGAGAATGAAAGATAAATATGACGTCATTTATGTAAAAAGGCTAAAAAGTCACAATATTTAATATGCAGTAAATGTTTTAATACCTAAAGACGAAATCTTCATCCGATGCCAAAGAACTTCTTGAAATAAAGTGTGGGAAATGGGACTCCTATTAGCTCCAAGGAAACCATTCTCGTACTCGACGCTCGAGGGATTAGTAGTGGGTGTCGTAACGTCGCTTCTCTTAAGACATACGTATATTTTTTGCTGAGATTTATTCCCCAGAGAAAAGAAATTAAAATCGTCTTTTGGTGGAATAGCGCCATTGTTTTCATTGAAAACGCTGACGGTTCCATGACACTGGATCAGGTGAAGCGACGCGGATAAGGTATCTTGTCTTGTGGCGAAATCCTTTGGTGGGAAGCCCCATCTTAAGCGGTGGGTGATTTATGGGTGGGTGACGCCCCCGCAAGATTAGAGGCCGGGATTTGGTTCGCTGTAGTTTCAGGTTGTTATCGGTTATCGAAGTGCAGTTGTCGGGGTCTCGGGGGTTGACTGCGGAATTGATCCTACGAATGCAAATGGCCGATAACGCCCCCCTCCCCAACCCCAACAGAGGCTTTGGACAAACGGGTCCCTCACTCCTATCATCCCGTTAATTCTAGAATCTTCTTTTTATTCCACTTTCCCTTCCTCTCTTTTTTTTTTTCTTCTTTTATCGTTAATATTTTTTTTTTCTTTTTTGCACACAAGTAAGATAAAAAAAAATATTTGCATTTATGTAAAATTATGCTTAGGTGCATAATAAATATATTTCGAAAACACAGGTAATTCGTAACATTGTTACGAAATTCCATCTGAGCGTCAAATATCTTTCAAATATTAAATAGGAACGCCAATTTTCAAGAAGATAAATTCACAAGTTCAAAAGTTATCAGCTCTTGTTTCCTTAATACAACTAAATAACAACTACAATAAGTAAAAAATTTCACTTTCGATATCCTAACCTGCTTTTTAATTGGGGTTTCAGAAAAGCTGTTTCAATCTAATTAGTTCTCTTCATCCAGATTCTCCATTCTTAGTAAATTATAAGTTAAACATGAAAAATAAATAAGCAATATCAGAGATCAACACCAGTTGTTCATGTTTCAAAATAACTTTCTATTCCGTAAATGTAATTGTAATTTGTTCTACTGGAATTTCAAGTAGTCACTTTATGTAATTACACTTTTTTTTTAACTTTGTAATTAAAGGAGTTCTTGAGAAAAGTGTAGGAGTCAAAACATCCCTTCCAAGTCCTTCCTCGTAATGAGAGTTTTAGTTAACTACGTTTCGCTCGAAATAAAAGATTTCTGCTTATATTGTTATTCCTGATTATAAAAAACAAGTTATTTCCCTATTATGAGGACGGAAATATATCAAGTAGTGTAAGTTCGGCTTTACCTAGTTTATATTTCAATTACACTCTGTTTCACGCCAGATTAAATGTTTTATATTATTTATTAATTTTTATCATTATTTTAAACTTTGATAATTGACTTTACTATAAAATAAGATGTTGATCTTAGTTATTCTTTTATGATTACGTTATAAAAGTAAATATTACAAGACCTATAAAAAGTAGAAAATTGCTCTGGCTTAACCTTAGGCTTAACCTTACATTTTAGATAACTAAGGCCCTTATGGAAGGAGATTTCTTCGAGAGATGGCGGCGTACAATAGCAAGGGTATTTCAGCGGTTCGCAGCTTCTAGGTTCAAAAAAAAATATGTAAGATGAATATGTTCAAGTATTTTTCGTCATTCCCCTCCCCTCCCCTTAGTAAGCAAAAATAAGCAGATGCCCTACCCCTAACCCCCTTGTGCTTACGTAAGATTTGTCAAAAATCATTAACAGTAAATACCACTGAAAATTACATGATATTCGCTCCTGAATTAAAATCTAATAAATTAAATAAAAAAAGTACACATGAAATACTGAGTGGAAAAAGCATATCTTGCTTAATATACTCTCTCGCTTGCATGTTTGTCTTAGGTACTGCTCTGATCCCCCCCCCCCTCCTCCCCCTTTGATGCTTAGGTAATACTTAAAAGACCCCTTATCATTCCTATAGTAAGATGAATTATATAATAACAAATATGCTTAAGATTAGTTATTTTATAAAGATAAATTGAAAATTATAATTATTTCTTTATTTCACTGCCACGGACAGGTTGAAACTTCATCACGAATTTCACCTGTCCTTTGGGAACCACTGTTATTGATGGGTCTTGACTGCGAGGGACGTAAAGTCTAATCAATACAATATCACGTGAAATCCCTCTGGCTGATTCCATCTTGGTAAAGTGGTCATCAGAGTTCAGCAAATGCTGATTTCGAAAAATATTTGATCCGTTTAAAGACCAACAGATTTAAAAAGCATCTTCCGGATTGACCAGCTCTTACAATCGGATTAATAAATGAACAGTACTTATATGCAATTGCGCATTGTGGCTTTCGACTGTTAGCACCATGTACTTGCAGCGTCACAAAGAACTCTGCAAATGATCTATGATCTGACAGACGTAAAGTATGGTAGGCCAGTTGTAGTAGAGGCACAATGTTACACTACCCTCAAGACAAAGATAGCAACTTAATACAGTCAAACTTGGACAATTCGAAGTTGAAGGGACCAGAGAAAAAGTTCGAAATATCCAAAACTTCGAATTACATTATTTTAATATAGAATTCTAGGAACCGAGCTAAAAATTCGAATTATGCAGAATTTCGAATTAAACAAGTTCGAATTATCCAAGTTTGACTGTACTAGCTAAAAAATGTCACAGATTGTAGAAAAGGAAATAGTATCAGACCATCTCACATCAGAAATAGCTGAGGTCATCTAGAGTCGACACACGTCAGAAACACGAGATTTTATTCATCAGTGGTCTAATAATTACAGTAGAGCCCCGATTATCCGCGGAATTGGGTGGCAAGGGCTTCGCGGATAACGAAAATCGCGGATAACCCGAAAAAAGACTAAAAATGAGGTGTAAACACGAAAAAAAATATTTCAGCATAAAAACTACGTTTTATTGTACAAAAAACATAATATGTAAAAACTTTTAAAATAAGTACAGTACAGCAGAAGCCTTTGCTCTACGTTTGCATCCACAAATTCCGAGAAGGCCTATAGGATCACGATGCACAATAAACCTGTTAGTAATTTTCGACCTTCGCAGTGTAGGACCTATTGTATTTTCCCTATTGTTGGCTTCGATTAAAATTGTTTTTTTTTTTTGAGATTCGTAATTAAAAATTTTTTCGCGGCACTCGCGGATAATCGGGGCTCTACTGTTCTCGTTTTGAGTTCCTTTGTTTGGTTTTAGATTGAAAAAGAAAAACATAAAATCACAATCTTTTCTCTGTTCAATGGCAATAGTACGTTTTATACGACTGTTTTTAGTTTGACAGTTTTAACTATCCATAATGATGATCCCAAAATGCACATCGCAGGCGGCTAAACAATAATATGTGAGTCTGTATGCGTGTGTGTGTGTGTGAGAGGCTGTATAAAAGACACGTACGTCGGAATTCATTACCCCGTTAAAACTTTATGCAAATCGTTAGACAGTTACATGTGAATAAGCCTACTTGTGTAGCATTATTCTGGCTTCCTCCTATAGCAAATGTGGATCATTTTATTCTTTGTGATTAGCACTTCAGTAATCATTTCACGGCCTTTTTTTCATTTCTTTACCTTCTTGGCTCAGTAGTCTTTGAGAACTAGAAATAGGGCTGATAAAGAGTCATAAATCAAAGTAATTGATTGAAAACTTATTGAATGCATCTTGAGTATATTACTGGTAAAGTTATCAAAATGGATAGACCTAGTTTACCCGCATAAAGCGTAATCTACCCAAGGCACTTTGGATAATGTCGATTTAGGCTGTTCAAATAACAGATATTCGAGTGTTATTTACAGATCTCAGGAGGCCAAATACAGAGAAGGACATACTAAAACTCCAGGTAAGCTTATTTCAAACTGGTTTTGCACGATCTTTTACTATAAAATCTAACCCTCATCTGGCTAACTGCGATCTTGAGATAACAGTCTGCAATCGCACCGCTTCACTCTGCTCGCTCCTAGCCTATTAACAGCTGCCTGCGGCGCGGATGACCTTTTTGATCTTCATCGCTTGTGGTTAAACAGATAGTCTAAATCGACATTATACAAAGGGCCTTGGGTAGACCACGCTTTATCCGGATAAACCTAGGTTTATCCATTTTTCGAACTTTATCCGTAACATACACATAAATGCAAAAGCCTTATGCAGAAATGTATCACCTTATTTTGATAAATAGATGTAACTTGTAGATAAATTTCTTTTAACTAACAAAATGGAAAAGTTTACTTCAATTTAATGCAACTTAAGATTGTCCCACTGCCTATCAGTAGAGAAAGTTATTAATAGGCAATGAATGAAATCTGAGAGAAATCTTATAATATGGGCCACCCTGTTATAGCTTTTGAACTAGCAAAGAGATCTCCCTGAAATGTAGATACTTCTGTACTTAAAAAAATTCTAATGGAGCTCTGTTGAGGATGGAGGTACAAAAATTTGCAGAAAAATAATGGAACGGAAACATTATGTCTCAGATGTCTATGGACTGTTTGCTAGGAGGTCCAATAGTGACTTTATGCTTTCCTTCTTATATTGCTGTCAAAAACGATTTATAAATGAAGAAAGCAGCACTGAACAAAAGAAGAAATTGCCTTTCTGATTTTAGATTACGGGAAGGAATTGGGAACGGCCGTTTCGTCCTTCTACGGACTCATCAGCCCAAACCTCGCCTTACCTTAACCGAATCAGAGTTAGTGGAAGCCACCGTCAATCTGGCAGTGACCCCACAAACAACAAAAAGCAAGAAAACAAATTGCTGCGTCTCTCGACGCTAGCACAAACTTTCTCCTACGAATGAGTAGGCTGAAGGGAAATAAAAAACTGAAGGTTCAAAAAGAAAACATAATAACAATAAAGAAACTTAACGTTCTGGGTGAATATTTGAAAAAAAACGATTTATGTTAATAAAAATTAAATCTTACAGTAATTTAATCAAAAGAAAATATGCACGAGGTGCCATTACTAGCCATACAACAATGGTCCTTCGACATCTCTTACAGCAAAGATTCTGCAGAAATCTAACATTGAATGGCAATTAAAACCAAGTTCAATGAATAGTAATCCATTTAAATTTGCGAGTTTTAAAATTTGATTAAATTAATTGGATTAGTCAACTGTAAAAATTAATTAATTTTGCTTAGTTTCTTAATTTTCAACAAATCGAAAATTTTATAGTAAAATTGCTTGTAAACGGAGTTTTTTTTTTAAACTCAAATATAGTTTATGCTTGTATTGTCTTTAAAAATAAATTAAAAAAATAAAAACTAAGAGAGGCAAAGTTTCGAGGAAAGTGGGTTTTTAAATCTTTTGAGAACTTCCTGCGTCGTAATTCGGTCGAGTCCCTGTTTCATTAGTTAAATTAGGGACGAAACAACTTTTTTGTTGTTGGCGGATATAGAAAACATCCTTCGTTTTTTTTTAAAGCATTTTTTTTTTTTTGGTTCAAAAGAAAAAGTTGGCGTCGTTTGCCTGTGAGTTATTCGCGGTGAATAAAGCCCGGTGGGTGTTTGATAGGATTGAAACGGATTCCCATAAAGGGATCGATATTCCTGACACATTTCCCTGAATGTCAGGGTGGGTTAATAATCCCTGGACGGGATTCTTATTTGAATCCACCCCCTACTAGGAACGTGAAAACGTCCATTTATGTGCAAAGGAACATCTCGCTCCCATCATGCACCTGACCGAGTGTGACTTGTCGTCGGGCTTAAATCGGATCTCGTGCAGTGTCTCGCGAATCTCGCGGTGTCGGGAATAAGGACGGGACCTCCATAGCAAATTCGCACCAACATGGCCTTCGCTTTGCACTCGATATCTCCCTAATTTACCATTTCATTCATATTTTGTGTCTTTCTTTTATTGCAAATTCTTTCTTCAAAACTTAAACAATTTCCTTTACCCTTTAAGTAAAAATTAACAAGAAAGTTTACAGTTGTGAGAACTTCGAATTCTTATACGAATTACAAATATAAATAATGATAATCAAATTATAAAAAGAACCATAATCGAAAGATAATGATTAAAAGGTCATCAATTAAACTTTTAGAAAGTTTTTGAGTAATAATAATAATATTTCAAAAGTAAAATGGATTGATAATCTTCTTTGCGAAGAAGCAACAAGTAAATTGGAATATTCTACTTGCGGAGGTTACTTACTTGTAGTAGAATAGTGTTTGAAAATCAATTTAAAAAAAAAAATGGTTAAATGCTAAGAGGATTTATATTTTCGCTGTAAAGTTGCCTTATCGATATACTAGCCGGGTACCGTCGCTTCGCTTCGGAACCCTTGCATACATAGCATAAAAAAAAAAAACAACTTTATTTATTTAGCTAATTTTTTAAACAAATTTATTAATTAATTAATTTATATTAATTAACTTATATCGAGATCGAAAAATATACGAGTTCGCAGCCCGATGTGGCCTTCTCCGGATAACTCAGATGTATTGCGGGTTGGCCGCCACACACTTCGTGGTTATTTTAAAGTGAAAATATAAATCCTCTTTATTCCCTATCCCGTGGGAATTTCGAAAAATCCGGCCTTATTCCTTGTCTACATCATAAAGACAAACTCTGTGCAACATTTCAGCTATCTAGGTCCAAGGGTTTGGGCTGGGCGTTGATGAGTGAGTGAGTGAGTCAGGACTTTTCTTTTTATATATAGAGATAGGTGTGTGGTGCCAACCCGCAATAGTATCCGGAGAAGGCCACAATTTGCTAAATAAATAAAGTTTTTTTTTTTTAAAGCTGTGTATGAAAGGGTTCAGGAGCGAAGCGACGGTACCAGGCTAGTATTAAATAAACTAGAAAAAAACAAGATTTAAATGAGGTATAAAGATGGAAATACGACGTAATAAAACAGATTATAGTAAAAAAGTATATAGGTTCAAACCATCCATTTTCTATAAAAAGACAAACAAACAAACAAACAAAAAACAACAAAAACTTCAGGGCACATCCACTTTTGAGTGATTCTTAGCTGTGGCGCCTCAGCAAAGTCCAATTCCAAGTGATATTGAGTACTAGATAAGTTAGAAATATCCTTATCTAGTTAATTAATTAGTTAGTCATTAGTGTTTTCATTATTTATAGAATTAGTGTTTTCGTTAATTATTGTTAATCATGAGTGGAGGAAAATCATTGGTGAACCTGTCTTCTTTAATAACTAGCCGGCTACCCTCAGTTCGCTCCGAACCTTGCATATGAAACGTAAAAAAACGCTTTATTTATCTATTAAATTAATATCGAGATCGGAGAATATACGATTTCACAGCCCGTTGTCGCCTTCTCCACACCCATATCAGCAGAAACTTTCCCCAGTTGGTAAAAATCATGTCATCATTACTAATTATTGTTATATTCTAAATGATAGTTAGAAATTAGTTAAATTCTATAAACTATTGAAACTCCGAGAAGCCAAAGGCATCTAACATCTTCCGCACGTAGGGGAAAGCATCTCAGACCTCTTAACTCAGGTGTATTGCGGGTTTGCCGACACTCGTTTCCGTTGGGCTGCCACACAGGTCATTTAACCTCCCCCCCCCCCAAAAAAAAATACAAACGCTTATTTTTATACTTTCTACATTGTCTACACTGCGGAAGTTATCCTTATGCCAAATTTCAAGTTTGTTGCATGTTGGGTCCATCCCCGACCTCGGCGGAGTACGGGGATTTTTCTAAGCTGTATTCTCCTCAAACTGGTCCTAGGGCCTACCCAGCCCTCTGTAAAATGGATACCGTGTTTCTTTCCCAGGAGTTAAAGGTGGCCGAGCGACGGGCTGACCCCAAGGGCCTGTATAAGTCTGTTTAGTAGGATGCTTCAACTTTAGCATGTTAGGATGTATGCTAAACATTTCGAACAGACACACACAATCGTTCCCTTTTATATTATAGATAAATAGAGGATAATTAAAGAAATGAGGTATAAAATACTGTAATAAAACAGATAAAAATTAAAATATAGTTTTTATAGTACGTGATGTTGTTTTTTTAAATTTTTTATTCATTTACTTGTAGATTCATTTTAATGATTCCGATGTTCTGAATAACATGAAATTCATTATGTGATTGCTCCTACAAGTCATTCTGAATTTTATTTTTATGAGATTAATAAACTTTGAATTTGAATGCAAATGTGTAGTTAGTTGATTATTATCTTGTTTTGAACAAGATGGAGACAGTTTAGAACATTTTACTCATTCATTCCAATTAAAATAAATGCCAAGATTCTTAAAATATTTAAAAATTGTGATCTATTGAATAAATTCGTGAAATAGAATGTTCGTTTAGTCTGAATCAGATGGAAAAGAAACAAAAACAATTGGCTTTCCAGTCTCTTGCGAATACCAACAAATCCTTCTATTACGATCGTGTCCGCCATCTTGATAGACTTGAAGAAAGCACCACCTGGTGGCTGTTGTTTTCAAGGCTTGAGATTTAACGACAAAAGACACTCGGAATATTTTAAAACTTACATGAAATTTCATAGTAAAAACGAAGAAAATTCTTTTCACAATTATTAATCAAAGTTTGATAGTAACTTTAGAAGAGATAATTCAAACATTAACGATTAATGTTAAGTTAAGCTAACCTAGTAAAGGACAGATCTTATCTTAGTTTCATGAAGCCTCTGTTTAGTAGAATAAAATCTTGTCTGTGTTTACGATCACACAAATCATCCTTCATTTTTTTAAGAAATGCTGTGATAGAAGTAGTGGACCAATTTAGATTTTACTCCCTAATGAATTTGCAAGTGAAGTATTTAAAATAAAATTCTATCAAAAGATAACCTCGAGCAGTGAAGTTATTTTGTATGTCCAAGTGGTACGTACACATGGACGAACATAATATTAGTAACTTTAAGAATATGAAAATTAAATTTTTCTTTAAATAGACAGAAAATAATTTTACACAAAAAGAAAACAGAAACACACACAACTAAAGAATAATTAGAGGTGTTATTGGTACCGGTGTTTGTAGTGGGAATCGGAGATAGTACTGTTTCGCGTTGCTAAACTCTTATCAGTCCGACTCCCCCAGTATACCCAGCTCAGTGAAGAAGGTTAAAATGCAAAAAAGACAGACAAACAAAGTAATGACCTCTCAATTAAAAAAAAGCCCATCAAAACTAAACTAAGAATAAACGGGCTGAATAATTCTTTTTGTATAATAATGTCTTAAGGCACGGTAAATTTGATTTTTTAGGAAGTATTTTTTTTTAATTTTTTTAGAAGAGATTCATTGAAGATCAACTCTTAGTAGTGATGCTGTGACATCATTCAGAAACGATTTCTATAAAACTTTTTTATCAGTTGTCAGAAGATTAATTCAATTTCACTCAATGAATCGTTCCGGAAACTGAACAATAAATATCGGAAATACGGAATCGACATCTAATCGGATTTTAAAGAAAGAAAAAGGAAAATTCATTTTCAACAGAAATCATTTGAAATTCTTAGGACCTCCTTTGTTCAACTTCTTTATCAGAATAGTAGATTCTTCCTTTCGTTCACAGTCTTCTGATGTCAATTCGAACGTTTCCTTACAACTTTACTGTCATTATCAATCATCTCCACAGTACAAATATGCAATGAGGAAAAGCCTCGATGGAAATTCAAAGGTAATTTAAAAACATAAGAGTATATAAAACAATCCATTGAAACTATTTATGTTTTTAAGAATCTCGATGTTTTCATTCAATTATCATTAAGGATATTCGTTTGTTCAAAAATCTCTCCAAGCACATCAATGAAACGAAAACTGTTGTAAAGATCTGCCAAGTAAACCTGATAACGTAGAACATCAATAGAAGTCTTCAAATCTTAAAAATAAAACAAAAATAAATGTATAAAACCATACATTTATTGAAATAAATATCTCTTAATTTTCGAAAAGACATGACTTCTTTTCTTTTTCAAAGCCGAAAAACAACAACAATACGTTACAAACAAGTAGAGGAAAACGATACAGATATGAGACATTCATGAAATTGTATTGTTATAACAATAAAACAAATTAGAGGAGAAATCGGAATTGGCTGAACACTGTATGAATAAAAATCATTGTGTAAAAAATGAAATCAAAATTGTATGTATTGAAAAAGATTGTAAAACGAGAAAAACCATGGAAAGTCTACTAATTAGAAATACCAAAAAGATAAAATTAATAGAAATGAAGGTGTTAATGTAAACAAATTTATTGTGGAAATGGCCAAAGAGTTTAACAATATATGTATTTAAAATTGTAAAAATAAGGTGAAAATTAAAGAATTAGGAGAATAGCATTTGTAAGTATTATTGTAACAATACAATTTCATGAATGTCTCATATCTGTATCGTTTTCCTCTACTTGTTTGTAACGTATTGTTGTTGTTGTTTTTAGGCTTTGAAAAAGAAAAGAAATCATGTCTTTTCGAAAATTAAGAGATATTTATTTCAATAAATGTATGGTTTTATACATTTATTTTAGTTTTATTTTGAAGATTTGAAGACTTTTCAATAGATAGAATGTCTAGAAGAGGGAGAATTAAGAAGACTTATGATCAATAGAAGAGGTTGAACAGAAGATAATTTCATTCTTAACTGCTTTCTTGATGTTACGCAATCAAAGAGAACGTTCTCTTACTTCGTATCCAACGCTATATCTCTTATTACTAAGTTATTATTACCGTATGTGCAAATATATTCCCAGAAATAAAATACTTATCAGTTAAATGTAAATTCATAATTTTTCTAATTCATTAAAAGTTTTCTCCCCCCTCAGTTTGGTTATAATTTTAATATTAAACGATGAGGATATTTTATGTACATTAAGAATTGGAGCCATTTATGTTCTATCAAAAGCGAAACTTAGATTAGATTAGATTAATTGAAAGTGGGTGGCATGACTGCCGAGCACGTCGACCTGAAAGATCTGTTGTGCTATCCCACGGAAATAAGGACAGACGGAGAGAAAGATTGAGAAAGGATGGTGTGAGAAATGCAGGGGAAACGGGAGAACCCCGGGAAAACCTGCCCAGCGCGGATCGTCCACCATCACGAAACCCACATGAGAACCGAGCCCGGGACTGATCGGATTTTAAAGAAATCTGAGGTGAGAGGTAGCGACATCGCCAACCGCGCGGCCTAAGCGACACTTAACTATCACTGACATTAAATGACGGAAAAAATACTTAAACTCTGCTTTTCTTTTTTTTTTTTTTTAATGGATCTTAACAATTAAGAAATAATATAATACCGGTATTTTTTTAAAAATAACCATTCAATTCGTTCAATTTATTCTGTAAATTCTGTGTAGTTCCGATAGCTTCAGAGGAATACGTAGGATTCTGCATTTTTTCTTTAGACGATCCGCTTTGTCTTATGGAATTGTTTCTTGGGTTTTGAAACGGGCGAGCGTCGGACTGATCTCCACTAAGCCATCTCGGTGGATCGAGGGAGCCTACACCTCGCTCGTCCTCTTGCTTTAATGGACTGCAGCCATTAAGCTTTTTTCTTGTAACTTTTTTAAATCCTCGTTAATTTTTAAAAGCCGTATTGTTAGCTTAATACTTTCTTTAAATTTACTTAAAAAAAATAAAATCTGAAAAATCCTGACACTTTTTATATTATCCTTTAATAAAACTGTAATAGAAAGTTTTTTAAAGTCTGTATTTTATAACTTTTGGAACAATTCCAGAAATTTCTTGCAATGCACTAAATCTAAAAAGTAATAATTATTAAAATCAAAATCTTCTTAAAAAAAGATTAAATAATTTATGCAGTTAATAAACGCCGTATTTTTTTATATTAATATTATTACTTAGTTTATTCGATGTAATATTGATTCTTTTTTTTTCTTCCACTTATTTCTTTCGTGACACAATTGATTTGTATAAATCTGTATTTTTCAGCTGCTCACTTGATTACAGTGATTGGTCCCAAATATGCTAATGCTTTTTCTCCTGTACGACTTCCGATTTCCGGAGCGGCAGTAAACTGCGGAACTCTTTTCCGGAATCCGACCCGGAAGTCTCTGTGGTCACCTGCCTTCAGTCACGCGGTTCCGCCCCCTGGTGAGTGATGCCGAGGGGGAGTCCAATGTGTAGGTGGCAGCAGCGACGACCCTACCTACCCTTGGCAGGCCTTCGTCAATGCACTGAAACCCTTTGTCACAACAACTGAAGGCGGGAAAAACAGTTTCAAGCAAGTAATTTACCTTCTCTTATAATTAGAATAAGACAAAATGTAAATCTTTCAATAAAAAAAAATACAAATGAAATAAAATAAAAGAAAAAAAAAACACGATATAACTATATTAAGATAGAATGTTCGAAATGGGTTTAAAAACTCCTCAATAAAACGAAT
>JAFIDM010000007.1:25404833-25451883 GCA_023159025.1 Thereuonema tuberculata | reverse complement strand
ATCAAGAAAACTCAAAAAATAATTTTTCTAACATAAATTGTAGAATAATAGTAGGTTTGGATTATGAAAAGAAATATCTCTTGATTTTGACGCGTATCGAAGGAATTAGCGACAAAAAACGAGAAACGCTAAAGTGTGATAACTAGAAAAATACTTATAGTACAAACCTACATCTTGCATGATAACTGTAGGTTGTGGATTGTTTAATGATTTCCCTTTAGTTGTATCTCCCTTTCTTTCCCTTCCCCGTACCTGAAATAAAGCCTTCTTTTCACTCCACATAGCCAATCTGTCTTTCATCTTTGAGAAGGCGCGGGCCATCGGCGAGCTCCCTTCACTAGGCTAGCGTCCCACGGCACGAACTACGTTTGTGACAAAATTCATCCCGCAGGGAAATTCCATTATCATTAAAGAATTATTATAACGATAAATAAAGATGTACAGTTGGTGTCCATTTACTCTGATAGCATTCAATGGCGTATCGAGGGGTGTTGGTATGGATTAGAATCCTCTCACTCAATCGGAAAATGGAAGAAGTATAGAATTTGGGAATACCGTTTTATTTTGGATAGGTAAGTTCATCGTTTTGTCTGTAACACCTCCCCATCCGAGAAATCGATATGACTTTTTTTTTTTTTATTTGGGTTGAACGACTACAATCATCCTAACGCCTTCCAAAATCCTGGTCATGCCTATGATAGCATTGACAACTAGGAGTCGTATCAACTAAAAACTTTTATTTTCATTAAATGTTATCATATTAATGCTTTTAATTGATTATCAAGTGATATTTAAGAATTATGTTTTTATTTGAATTAATTTCAGGCAACGATTTGGAAAATGTCAAGTAATCAATTTGAAATGATATCAACCTAGCATTTACGCCCCGTCAACGATGACGGGATAAAAATGTGATGGATTTTAGTCTAGATAGAGTATTTTTGCCCATCGTATATATACGACTGATATAAAATTAAAATGAATGCATTGCTAGGAACATAAATAACTTTGTTTACTGGAAGACTTGATTCTAAGTCACATTACGAGTGAAAGGATGGGGAAATGATCTTGGTCGTCAGTTTTATTCGATGAGTACTTTGATGTTGTTTTTGTTTCGTGAACACGAAAATGCAACATACAGCTGCCATCAAAAATGTACCGCCTCGCTCAAAAAACTTCCCACGATTGCGAATGTGGGCACATAGAAATAGATCTGCCCCGTAGTACATGTGAGATTTACAGGGCAGCTCTCCTCCGTTAAATACAGGGTGAGAGCGTTACACTACACACACAGACAGACAGATCAGCAAAACTATATAAGAGAACTGTTTAAGATGACGTTTCTTAGCATTTTTTCTAATCTTTAATGGATTATATTTGATATTAAATTATTATATTATTTTTATATCTAATTCACAATTTAGAATACAGCCGTTAAGGACTTACCCCTGGTTTCGGACTTACGGCGTTCCATACTTACGAACGGGCTCCCAAGGCTCCCTATCATCCTATTAATAGGCAAAAATTGTACAGATCTTTGTAAATATGTAATTTGAAATAACCAATCACAGTGCAGCGTTGGAACACGTAAGGCATGACGTCACGCCCATGTTTAAACAAGGTGCCTCGAATATTCTTCCCACTTCACCTCGACGGATCGCGATTACACAATTATTATCAGCGTATTGAAATTTTCTTTCCCACATAAATGAAGTTTACACTGAAATGCATGAAGTTCATGCGTCAAAATTTATCAGAGAGTTTGTAAAAACCTCGGTTTTGATATAATTTCGGCTGTGTAGCCACACTCTCACTACTCAACAAGCACATGCCGTCATTGTTGTCCAGACAGGATTATTGGTATTGGATGTTGGACATTCGTTATTGTTATTGTTATTGTTGAAACTGGTAAATCAATTTTTTATTTTCTTTTATTTTAACAAAATTTGGCTTAGTCATTCAAATTATATGTGGGCTGTTGCGGAAGTCATGACTTTTAAAAAATGAGCTTAGAACATCTTTTTCAATCTTATGTTTTTCAAAAATTTCAGGGTATTTCAAAAATGTGGCATTTGTTTTACTTCCGTTAATATTGCCTCAATTTCGACGAGCCTATTCTTTTAAGGCAGCAGGTTGCCATTATGTTTCATAATGAGAAACCGCAGCGCTGGCTACTACGAAAGTGGTAAATCATTTTTTTTTTCTTTTTTTGACAATATTATAATATTATTTTAACAAATAAGCCGAAATTCAAATTACATATGGGCATATGGAAGTCATGGCTCCTAAAAAAATTAACGTAGAACATATTTTTTAATCTTGTGTTTTTCAAAAATGTGGAATTTGTTTTACTTCCGTGAATATTTCACGGGTAATTGTTAGATATTATTTATTTTTGTTTGTTTTTTATCTCGGTGCCCAGGAAAAGGTCATTACGAATGAACAATTTAAATATGTTGATTCAAGAATTTATTTGCCAATTAATAGATCGATAATTAATTTGATTTAAAAACTTTTGATTAAGATTCAGTTCAGATACTTAATGTCTCATATCATTTTATCAATTTAGGCTTCACTTACGGTTCAAATAAGCCTACTGGAAAACGGCACTGAAGAACTTCAAGGATATCGCTTATCAATACTGATATAATCTTAGCTTAATCCACAGGTTGATAATATTTATCCTTCTAATGTTCATCACAATCCTGGATATTTACTTCGTATTTTAGGCTTATTTTTTATCTTCAGCCAAATCATTGCGTCCGCATTATAACACGATTTAATTTAGCCGTGCCGGCGTGGCCGAGCGGTCTAGACGGCGGTCTGCCGTGTGGCCTACATGCCGGACACCTGGGTTCGAATCCCGGCGAGGGCATGGCTGTTTCTTTCTTCTCTGTTTTGTGCGTTTCTCCCCTGGAACTTACTATTCCAGGTTTATTCCAGAAGAATCTCGTCCTCCTTGTTTCTCTAGCCTCCTCCTGACGTCGTCGGGACAGGCTAGCCGCGTGGTCCGTCGTTGACCGAAACGAATCAAACAAAAAAACAAACAATTTAATTTACACAACAATCACAACGTCGATTTAATTAAATCCATGCGCTCATTCTTACACGCGCGGAATGCATAAAGCTATAACACTTTACGTGCATATCATAATTCTCATTAATAATTGAGAAATAAAATATAAAAAAGAAATAATATTTAAAGAAAAAAATATATTACTGTTTTACAAATCATAATTTTTAACATAAATAACTAAATTAATAATTCGGGAACTAGTTTCTTCCGCGCATGTAAACAAACTAGCAAGGCATAAGCGGTTCGTTGACGCAGTATCTTTACACTAGTGCTTAGTCTCATTGTTCATACGGTCACTTAGACACAGCATCCCTTTTGTCGTAACTTTTTTATTCAATTTTGTGAGTCAGTGTTTACCCTTATGACCAGGCCTAAGTGTAATTCTTAGGTGAATGTTAGCCTTTGATATTCTTCTTGAAATTTTTATCTCTTATCTAAACGTTTTGTATGAGTTTGTTTTTGTGTTCTATTTGTTTAAATTAAAAGAAAAAGCACAATAGTTTCTGTAACTTATTATTACAGTACAGGGATATTATTATTATTATTATTATTATATTGATATTATTATTATTATTATATTACTATTATTATTATTACTACAGGATTACTCTGTATTTTATCTGTATTTTATTTTATGAACCCATTATAATATTGTTATTATTGTAATTCAAAATTCGAGTTACGTACAAATCCGACCTAAAGACGTTCTTAGGAACTTATGTGGTTCGTAACCCGGGGACCACCTGTACTTTTAATGCGATAGTGCTTAATTGAAAATACAAAAATATATTCACCCCGTGTGAAAAAAAAAAGTTACATTATTTCTACATTCATGTCCTTCAGAGCCAAGTTATAGGATATACTTACTTCACTGAAATATTACTAATTTAAGAACTTCTATTATTTTCTGATATCTACTAATACACTTATTTTATCACATAAAATATTATCGTGTTAAAAAGATATCGTGTTATTATTTGGAATTTTTAGTAATCACAACTAGATTTCGATTATCTGGGTTTTTGGTTTTTCCCAAGACAGTATTAGCAGAGAAATAAAACCGCCAACTAACCGTTTCATTTGTGGACTTTGAAACTTGATCGTTTGGCGGCTTTGATCTGGAAGAAGAGACGTTGAAAAGAAGAAAGAAGAAGACGGAGAAGGCGCGAAGCATCTTGAGACGAAAGAAGACACCGGTTCTTGGTCCGTTTTGTGGGGAGGAGGGGGAGTAAGTGCACGCGCTTAAGTAGGATCCCCCTCCGGCACTCACTTAATTATAGGCGCTAATGTTCTAGCGAATGAGATGAAGGGTCCTCTAGTGGCGGAAGAACAAAACGTCGCTTAAGAACCACCCCCACCCCTGTCTCTGAGAGAAGGGGAAGTTTTACACCCACTACAAAAGACCAACTCATTGTCTCCCTTCTTCTCATTCCCTACAGGCAATTCGGACTTCATCCTCATCAAAATAACTTTTATTTTAACGCGTCATTTATATAAAAAAACAACAACAAATGATTCGTTGAAACACTATTAATGCAAGCATTTAGTAATAAGTAACTATTTGTTAACTATCAGTTGTTGACCGTTTCTATGAAGATGTTATCTGTTAAAAAAACTAGGAACGAAATTTGAAATTTACAACAGTTTATTGGTTCTGTTTATCACAACTTTTTAAGTCATACACCTGTTCTCAGAAGAAAAATCTTTAAGGAGTTTTGAACAAATAAAAAAAAAAAGAAACGAGGAGAGGATTCTGGGAAGAAATAGTTACCGAGATGTATTTTCGAATATATCTGGACATTGTTCAGGTATTTTAATTTTAGCTTCCTTAGATCCAAAGTTTGTTTTCTAAAGTTTTATCCGAAACAGCAGATAGTGATCATAAACAACCAAAAAAAAGTATCAGCGGTTTAAGTCCTATCAGGAAAGTTGATGTAGATAAGTTTCCTATGCATTAGTAGACTGATTATTGAAGAGTATGATGTTAAAATTGATCTAAAAAAACTAATCAGATCCACGATGAAACTCAAATAGGACTATCCTTGAGATCAGTATTTTTGTGTTCGAATTATCGCATTTCTGTGACAACTCTTATCCAGATCTATATCGATATTGAAAAGCAGACAGCGCGCAGCGTTCAGAAAATAGACACAATAATTTTAAAGTGAATGACTCTATAAATGTCGACAAATATTTCTGTATGACTAATATCCATTTATTAATAACATTTTATCAAACTTTTTTCCTCAAGTTCTTCTACTTTTGATTTCAGAAACTGACTGAGCACTCAATAAAGGATAAGTTCTGCAAGTTGCTAAAATTGGCAAACTATTTGTTAGCAATTCACGAAATTTAGCAACTTTGCATTTAGCGCCATCTACTACGCAACAGTTGTAACTGATTAAAACATGGTCAATCAGAGCTGAAGATTAATTCATAGTGTTATAAACTTTCTTAATAATTCAGTGTTAAAATAGAAATGGGTACGCAACGAAATTTTAAAACTTCCAAGTCCGTTAGTCGAATTATTGCTGAGTCACGTTTGAAGGCAGTTAGTGCAGTGAGGAAGAAACCTAGAGGGCCGCAAACCACATCCATGAAGCGCTGCCACTCCAGCTGTTGTCTGTAAGGTGAAACAAAACATTATGAAAGAAAATCCCAGCACCCACAGAAGTCTTGCACAACGAACGGGAGTTTCCACAACAACCATAACACCCATAATTCACATGAACCAGCATCTGCAGAAGCACTACAAAGCAAATGTTCATAAGCTGTTGCCTCGACACATCGCCGAATTGTAAGACAAACAGTCGAAAGTTGTATGAAGAGCATTTGTCGGGCGAAAAATGGAAGTACGTTGTGACGTTGGACGAAGGATCGGTTTATCTCAACGACTGTAACAAACCCGTGAAATTTTTTTATCGTCATCGGGATGCTAAAGGTCGTTCAGAATGGTTCCGTCAATGTAAGGAAAAGTTTTCAAAGATCTTCATGATCGTGACTGGTTACAGCTATCACGGGTAGTTGCCTTTGCGAAAAACTGATGGAAAGGCAAAGGTTAATGCTTACAACCATTGTACCTCAGAGACATTCCAGCACTGTACGGTACTGCGTCGTCTGAAGTGTGGATCCATCAGGACAAAGCGTAGAGTCATACCGCCCGAACAACAATGTTCTACATGTCACGAATGGCCAACGAAACAAGAATTCGATCAATTATGTTCAGTTCGATCCCAGTGAAATCACCTGACGTTTCCCCTATGGACTGCTGCGGCTTTGGTCTGTTGAAATGGGCATTAGGAAACCTCGAACTATGGCTGGTGTATAGAAAGCCTGTCAGGAGGAGTGGAACAAGATTCCTATTGCCACACTGCAGCGCACCCTCCTCCAATGGAAACTACGATGTAGGGCTATTCATCGAATGCAGGGCAGACAAATAGAGCACAACAAATGGTGGAATCGCAGCTTTTCTTAGACTTCTCACATCTGAAAAATTCGTTCTGATAAACATAGTCCAACCCTCCGTAAATTAAGTGACAGAATTTTCATTATGACTTCTTTGTACTTTGACATGCTGAACTATGCTTTAAAAAAAAGATGGGGTTTGATGTTTCGAAATCGGAAACTGAATTTTAAAAAAAATCGTAGGATAAAGTGACTAAACCCTGGCACCTGACCAAACCCTGGCACTCTTCATAATAACTTGTTCTGCTCCAATACCATTGGCTGAATTATTATTTTACTGCACTCACTAAATGTTGATAGATTTCAGTTTCACTTTTAGCCAACTTTTGTTTTTTTGAAGAGGAAGCGTTTTATAACGCTTAATAAATAACGCACAATAGGTAAATGATGCATTACGGTTCCTGTTATGGTTCAGCTTTCACTTTGGCGAGAGTTACAAGTTAACCGTAAAGACTTTGAAAATTAACAAATGCCGAGTACGAGAAGCAAAAAGAAACAAACAGTAGTGTGGGTACGTAATTAAAAGTTTTAAAGTTTAAAGTTTACTATTTCAAGCTATATTTTGTATAGCTTATGTTTATTTTGACGAAAAACAAAAAACATTGTGGCATGGTAAAACGACCTAATACTGGCACGTGTTGACCTAAAACTGGCATCTCATGTCTTATTACTGGCACTCGCATAAACCAAATACTGGCAGGGCCAGAATAAAGACACGTCAGCTAATGGGATTATTCTAGGCTCTCTTTGTGTGTAAAAATTTGTGTGTAGCATATTAAATTCTCTTAAGTATACCCTACACCCAACAGTCCACTGTTAGGCCTAAGCAGTTTTTTTTAATTAATTTCTTTAAGCCTTAAGTCAGGCGAAGCAACTTAATGTTCTCAATTTCATGAAATGACTCAATTTAGAACATTATTCTGTGAAATTTGAAATTCTAAATAAATATAGGACAGTTTAACGTGCAGAATGTAATACGAAAATGGGAATTGAAAGAATACACATTGAGTTTGTTTTCACGCCTTGGGTTATCATCGACGGGAATCTGGGACAGCTATTTCGTCCTTATTAGGACTCATCAGCCAGATATAACCTCGATGAGCAGCCCAGAATGGCAAAGCTTCTGGATTTCTCTCCCGCTCCAAGAAGTGGAACCCTACAAAAGCAAACAACAATAACAAATTACTGTAAGCACTACGGATTAAAAAATCTGTAATAATACTTACTAGGCGTGAAAGTAAACTCAGTATGTATTCTTTCAATTCTCCTTTTTATGTTACATTCATGCATATTAAACTGTCCTATTTAAGAAAATTTAGTCCTTGTTATGTCCCTTATAATTAAATGCCTTATGTACCTAGCAATTAGCAGGCTAACTTTTCAATCTGTACTGGTTACAGTAATTTATTGTAATAAATTATTGTTCTAAACATCTATAAACTTCTATAAATTATTGTTGTTTGCTGGGGTTCCACTTCCGGGAGTGGAAGAGAAATCCATAGGCTATCGCGCCTTCTGGGCTTATCATCGAGGGTAATTTCTGACTGATGAGTTCTAGCACGGACGAAACGGGTGTCCCAGATTCCCGTCGATGATAGCCCAAGGCGTCAAAGAGAACTCAACGTGTATTCTTTCAATTCCCCTTATTATCTAAATAAATATGTTTAGCCTATTCGATAGATTACATTTTAAATAAGGATCAGAACCAATTTCCGTTGCTTTTTGAACTTAATTGCCACCATGCTTGAGCAGGAATTAAACTGCCATCCTTCAGATTAGAAGTCTGACGCTCTAGCCGCTCGACCATACTATATCTGAAGTTCGATGGTTCAATTCTTGCTAACATTTAATTCCGAAAGCTAACGAAAATAGGTTCGCATCTGTTTTTGTTAACCTTATTGTGACGAGTTGGCATCGTTTGTTGTTTAAGTGTAGACTTAAAAAAATTAGACTTAAGTATATTTAGAAAAATGTGTTTTTGCATTTGGAAAAGGCATCATTTTGCAAAAGGCACCATTTGTTCCAAAATTTTTTGTCTTAACTTCCGATGAAGTTTACAATTATAAAATGGAAGCACTGAAAAAGAAGGAAGACTTTGAAAGGTAAAAGAAGAAAGAAAACGAAAGAGGACTGAGGCTCAAAAAGTTCAACGACCAAAAAATAGAAAATGTAAGCAGCAAGGACTGCATGCACTTTGTCAAAGAAGCATCCAATAAATGAGACAAAAAGTGACCGTGCAGACTGAAGCATAACTTCTAAATCCATCAGTTCGTTTGACTTTTTAAAATACTATTTAACATTTTTGCTCATATTTTGTGTCATATTGTGAAGATCACTGATTTTAAGCATATATGGGTAATCAAAGTATTTACGTTCAAATGTTTTAGGTCTAAATAAAGAAAAATGTTCTGAACATCTTTCTGAAAAGTATATTAAAATTAATAATGAAACATTAAGCTAGGCCTCTAAAAAATAAATATGAAAAAAGTTGCCTACACTAAATTAATAATTGGCCGTTGCTTTAATATTTAAGAGGCAGTGTAGGCTCTTAAAGCCTGCCTATAACACAGTCGACAAATTACTGGCAGGGCCCGAATAAAAGACATGATGTGCCAATATTTAGGCTGAAGGGCCGGTCAACTAAATTTTTTTTTTGATTTTTGTTAAAATTAGGTCTAATCTGTGTTAATTATTTCAAATGATTACAAATTCAATAGGCCTAACACAGATATAGTGAACTAAAGCAAATAACCCTCAAATTTCACCTATGATTACATAGGCTAACAGTGAATATTAAAATGTTGGTGCTAGTAATTGGTCAATTTACCCTATTTTCAGAAATACTTACTGGGTAATAATCAGTTTCTTAAAATTCCCTTATTGTTACATAAAAAAAAATATTTATCATTAGTAAATGCTAGTTAGCTTGATCTTCAGTCAGTGATTCTTTCTTAGGTGATCACTTCATTGCTGTCTTAATCATTAGCGCCCAAAGGGACAGCCCAGAATCAGCGGAACGACTTCATAACATAAGGACATCGTCCCCGACGATGAATTTTGTTTGGGCAAAAATAAACGTCAGTTACGAAAGTGACCGGTAGGGCGATACTTAGCGCTGCAGAACCGTAATAGATAATGTAAATGAACCAACGCCCGTGATTCGCAATGACACGTGATTCGCAAGAAGCTGTTATAAAAGCAGACAGATGAGAAATGTGTCACTTCACTGCATAATGTCATTGTTACCGAACAATCGAGCACTGTTTTACCAAAATGTCCTTAACAGCATTGCGAATGTTTAGGATATTAAAGGGACTAAAAACGGATTAATGGCCCTATGACTGCAAATAGTGTACGGAACATCATCAGGAAATTTGATGAGACAGGTTCCTTAGAGGTGAGCTTGGAGAGGACGGAAGCACAGCAGACAATGGAGAAAGTAGTGATAGCTTTGTAGGAAGAAAATGTCGTGAATTGTCTTGAAGAAGATGTTGAAGCAAAAGCACACGGAGTGTTGCGCGATCATTAAACAAATCCATAAGTACAGATCATAAAGTCGTAAGACAAATTCTGCTCTGGTACCCTTTGGAAATTTGTCTGCAGGCAAATGTTTCACGTGCACCTTGTTTTTTTTTGGAAATCTCAATTGGAAATCTCGTATATTAGCAATGGTTTAATCGTGATCAAGGTAAACGTGTGAATCATTAGCCCTGAAGTTTCTTGCTCGGACTGAACTGGACGACAATTGACCAAAGAGTTCGCTTCCTTCGGCTTGACGATAATGCAAATACCCACAACTGCAGAATTTGGGCAACTGCAAATCCCTATGTCGTGGAGCACAGATTCCACTTCATTCCACAAAGGTCACCATTTGCCGTGGTTTTCTTAGAACGTGGGAGTACGTTCGCCAAATCTGAACCCCCTGCGACTTTTGCTATGGGAATATCTGAAAGACGTTGTTTATCGTGGACATACAGCCAACTTAGAAGATCTCAAGATCATCATTACACACTATATCCACAATAATTGGAGTGACATTCTACGTTGTATGGATGAGCATGAGATTGTGCAATTTCAACACGTTGCCGATAACGGAGGACACCATATCAAACATGTCCGTGTGTAACACAACGTACATGTGTGTATTCTACGGTATCGCAGTCATAAATCACCTTAGAACTAACGTTTATTTTTGAGTCAAACAAAATTCCATCCTCATGTCAAATCAAAAGTCGTTCCATTGATTAAGTGCTCCAACTGCAGCCTTTCGAACTTAATTATGAACACCCTGTACTCCAAATAACGTCTTTCTTAAAAAAAATAATGATATAAAAAATGGTATAAGGTATTTATTCATCATATTCATTTAATGGTAAATAAATAAGTTTTACTATCTTTTTAATTATTTATTTAATGGTAATTAAAAATAGTAAAGTATTCTTATTAAATTATATATTTTTTTACTGTAATACATTCATTTTTTTACAGTTTCGTCTCTTACTTCCTCTTGAACTCCCTGGTCCTAAAGCTGTGAAATTATTTAAAGGCGCAACCATTTCCTGATCATGACTCTTTCTCTTGAATTAGTATAATTTTCACATTGTTGATATTTGAGCTTCGTAAAGTATATCTTTGCCTTTTAGTTTTAATTTGCAAGGTTAAAACTTATTTAAATTGATTAATTAAAAGAGAAGCTAACCACCAATTACTGGCAAATTTCAGTTTCTTCACAATTAAAGCATAAATTGAATGAGCAAATGGTCATTTTGAGAGTTAATCACTACCATCCTAGTGTGGACATTCATATCTCTGGACTCAGCGCTCTCAATTAATAGAGGAAGACTTAGTTGAGAAGATCTTACACTGTCAGTAATGTTGGAATTGTAAAATGTAGATTGTACCAGAAAGAGATAAAGAGAAGTTTAGTAGGAAATCAGAAAATAGAAGACCTAAAAGATCGACAGACAAAACAAAAATACGTTTATTATGAAAGTGGAAGTAGGCAACAAACTAAAGGAAGTGAATAAGATAAAAACAAAATATGGAACATTCTAACAAGGAATGGTCAGCAATCGAGACAGAACAAATTCATGGATGGATTATTAAGAGAATGGCAAGCAAATGACTAAGAAAACATTGCTGAACTTTACTACTAGAAATAATAATTACTATTTTCCTGTGAAACAAAATAAATCAGAGTTGAAAAAAAGAAAAAACAGTTTTTGGAGGAAGGTCTAACTTAGAAAAGAGCTTCACGGCATAGCACAAAGAGAATGCAGGGAAAACTTGGAACCAAAGAAAATAAATACTGGGTGGTCCGTCACGAAACCGATAAACTTCGGCAGCGTATTCAGTGATTATTCTAAACAAAAAATATAAATATTAAAAATAGGTTGATTCGGCTTGTTCTCGAAATTTGGACACTTCGTCGTAGGAAGCCACAGAATGAAAACTATCTGATAACCTTTGAATTTTATGTTATTCTGAAGAGTAATTACATTGAAATCCTTATACCTTTCACAGGTATTGTTCAAACTATCTCGTAAATAAGCTGTGATTTGTGCTTCCAGTGATTGCATCCAGTGAGTATGCTAACAAGGACGTCAGTTACTGCCTGTAGTATTCTTCACGTATTTCTGGCTTGCCATTCATGTAAACTCTTGATTTCATAAAAATCCAGATAGAAATCTAAGGGTAATAGGTCGGGTGACCGAGGAGGCCAGGGTATGTTGCAGGCATTTGACCGTAAGACGTCATCGGTTACACCGACTAATATACTCCTGTCGGTAAATAACAGAAACAAAACAAATGGCGGACCTCGCATTGGATCAAACCAGATATTTCACATGTTCGCACGATAACTATGGCGAAGCGACATTTCAATCCATATCTCGGGAACGAAGTCGAATCGAACCATGATTAGATTACATTTTTTGCTTAGAATAATCACCTAAAGACGCAGGCGAAGTTTATGGGTTTCGTGATGGAACACCCTGTATGTTAAGAAAAATGTTATAAATTTGTTAATCACGAGAAAGATTAATTATAATAAATTTAGCATCAGATATCATCAATACAGCATTAAAAATAAACTTTTTCCTTTTACTTTTAATACAAAATTTTTAGTAAAAATAATTATGTAATACAGCAACAATACAAAGTCGAGTTTTAACGACAGGGTCATAACGATATTGCTGGAGACACAGTCGTAATATGAACTGTCGTATAACGAAAATATTTTATAGTATAAGCAGATGGGATAAATTTTTTATATGAATTCTTAAATTAATCAGATTTTCTGTGGTAATGCAGCATTTGGTTTTAATTATCTTAAGTTGTAATTTCCACAATACAAGTAAACAAGAAATTCTAACAGATTCACAACGTACGGAACAGAAGTGATCCATCACGATTTCCAATTATGTAGAAGTTTTGAACAAATTGGTTGCTATAGTAACAGATGTAAGCGTAAAGGTATAACATGCGTTCAAACAGTGAAAATAAAAACATGCAATGTAGCATCTACAGAAAATCATAAAAGTATCGAGATAAAAACAAAAAATAAACCTAGAATGACAAAATAAGATTTTTTATTATAATTCAGTGAACCATCAAAAAACAAATGGTATTGGAATCATTAATATTGATAGTTAAAATTCTTTTATATCTACAGCCATTGTGACTATAAATATAAAACCTATAGACATGAACAAAACTTTGATTATTTTCAGCATATCTTGATTTATAAAAAAAATTCAACATTTTTTTTAGGGCTGTGCAAGAGAAAGAGTGTGATTATGGACATGTAGATTATTATCCAAGGTCTGTTTTATTTCTTTTAATAAGTAGAAGAAAAGTAAGCTCATCCATTGTGTGGGTGTTGACACTCTCTTGTGCTTCTAATCATTGTGAATATCGCTTTCGACCATTAAGCAGGTAGAGACCACGCATCTTATCTGGTCGATCGCCGCGTGCTCCGTGTGACTGTCAATTATTTCTTACTGATACAGTCGATTCCAATATCGCCCGTGGAAGCAGTGTTCATTAGATAGCCCTGCTCTTCTTCTCTCCCCCTTTCGCTGCGATCCAATTCTCCCGGCATCAAACGATTACCGTAAATAAGACAATCAGCACCGCCTCCTCACCCACCCCCACCGGAAGTCAGGTCGTAAAGTGTGTCGAATTGGTTCCATCCCTCGAGATTCTCCCTTCCTGTTGGCAAAGTAGACTTACAACAGATCAATGCCTCCCACACTAAAACAACGTCAAGGAAAAAAAAAAGAGGAAAAGATAATGAAGAACTGGTAGAACATTTATTTGAGAATTGTCTTGGGGTTGGGGGGGGGGGGGGGCTATAACATCACCCCTGAATAAAGCCATTTCTATGGAGTGGTCAATGTATTAATAATCAAAGTATTCTTTTTCTATGGTAATACCAAAATCGCATTTGGAGATAAAAATAAAAGCAATGATTAAAAAAGTACTTTTAGCAAAAAATACTCCATAAAATCTAGCTATCAATACTCTTTAGATTAATAGCTCTACAAATATATTAGATAATATTGTCTATTCGTCCATTCATCATATACCTCCTCATCGGACAACGACAGCGTAGCAACAAAGAAACTTAAATATATATAAATATTAAATATTATGCCGGAGGGAAGCACAAGGATTTCCTTTATTTTATTTTTTAAAGTTATTTCGTTTTAGTTTAGTTTTCTGAGGTGCCATTCCTATTCCTACTTCAATACTCACCTCTGTATTGAGACCTATTGATGTTTATAGTGACTACTTTCAACTGATGATCGCCAATTTAGCGAGAAACATCTGTTTTCAGATGTCACTCGTAAGCACTGATCTCACCCTTTTAATGTGTTTATATATAAAATTCATTATATATTAATTCAGATTGTAACGCTTGACAACAATATTTAAAACGCAGATATGACCATGAAATTCGTTTACCTAAAATGCAAAATGAACTAGAATTTGAAATAAATGTTAAAGAATAATAAGCGTTCATTATACTTTTAACAAAAGAAAATAGATTTTCACCCCTTATAAACTTCACAGGCGTAAATTCAAATAAATTAATATTACTACGGAAATTTATTATCTTCAGACTGAATCGAATAAATCTTCGAAATTTTAATCAATTATCAGGAGGTAGCTTTCTTTTGAGGTAATGAAACAAGCTTAAAAGCATCCCATGCAATTGTAAAGAAACAATTTACTCTTAGAACCGATAAATTTAGTTTTATTTATTTATTTATTTATTTATTTATTTATTATTTTGCGCATTCGATTTTCAAATTGTTCTCGTCGTATCATATATCAGTTTTTCCCATAAAAGCAATTTGTATTTTTGTATCTGAATTGTTTATTTAAAAATTAAAAAAAAATTATCTTCAAATAACGATCACACAATATTTCGAATGAATAACATACAGTGAAAGCTTGGTTCTGTTTTCCTATTTTTTAAAATTATTCTCAATATTTAAGTGGATCTTATCATGAATTTACTTTTTGATTTGAATAAAGGGGCCATTCAAGTATTTATCTTTGGCCGTCAGAGAACATGTCGTAGGGTCATTACGAATAGCTTCTTTGAAGAAGAATGGTCCAAGGACAAATGTGGCTGTGAATCCACACCAGACTCTAAATTTAGGCGAGTGCAGTGGAATCTGTTGAAAACATGATGTTTGTCCATGTTTTTGACGTTTGCCACAAATGCGACAGTTACAGATGTTCGCTGCTCCATTGAAGTGAAAATGTGCCTCATCGCTTCACAAGATCTGCCTTGGACATGTCTCATCCACTTCAATTCTGGCCGGGTTTTCCTGTGGGCGCAAGCAACTGCTGGTTGTGACTTATACTGATAATAACGTATCAGCTTTCTCAGTACCTTCTTCACTGTGCTATAGGATACATGGAGCCTCCAACATTATTCATTGACTGTTCAAAAATACTTGTGGTAACATCTTCAACGACTTGCGATAGGTTTGCGCTCTCGACTGGGTTGAACTTCTAGACATCCAGTTTCTTCGAATCGAGTGATCATTCTCCTGAGGGCCTGTAAAGTCAATGGTCCTCGACGTAACTGCGTATGATGACGTAATTCCCGAAGTAAAGACACGGCATTGCCGTTGTTTTTATAAAACACTTTACAAGCAATGTAGACGTTGCGGTAAGGTGACGGACTTCAAAGCTAATAAGAATGACATTCAGTAGTTGTGGCCATTTTTACCAACTTATAAAGAGGGCTGCAATACGAGTCTTATGCAAATGAAACTGCGTTTTCGTTGCTTGCAGCGCCTGAGTTTGGTATTATTATTTTTAGCGACCCTTATGGGAGCTATTGTGATAGCGACCAAACTCGGTAGCTATTGCGTTTGTCCTGTCCGTCCGTATCTGTCCACCCCTAACAACTCCCGAATGGAAGGTCCGATCGATAAACGGATTTCACCATCGTGTTCAGAGGACCAAACACCGTAGAAATGGGGTATTTTCAGGGGTCAACGTTCTCAAGTTCGAGATATTTGAATTGTTTCCATTGGATTTGCTCTATTAGCTTAAATGTTAGAAATGCAAACATCTCATTTTAGTTGTCAGCTATAGATGCTCAAGGTCTCGAACTCATACACTGAAGGTTGCCCGTAAAAAACTGGAGAACCCATCATCACCGTTTTTTTTTTTCCAACGTGCATCTGTAAAACACACTTATATTGTTTCATAACTACAGTGACAGTAACAATATTACGAGTGATGTTTAACGTACAGGAGTTTTAACACCTAAAACTGCGGACATCATACAAAATTGTGATATATGCTCCCAGACATCAGTAGTTTTAATACAACACATTAAGTCAATACTTAAGAATAACCTATTTCAAAAAGTTATTGGAAACTGACATTCTGAACACCGCTTACAAATCAATTGGGCAAGCGAACGCTTAACTCATGTTAAACCAAAGTTATCTAATAAGAAACGCTGATTAATTACACAGTAGAGCGTCGATAATCCGGACGTGAAAAATCCGAACCGTCGATAATCTGCATTCAATTTCGGTGAAAAAAAAAAGTTCAAAAATCAATAACAGATTTTTTTTTAGAGCTCTGACAATGCATAAACATGTATATTCTTTCATTAAAATTCTTTATAACTTCATATTAATTAACGGTTTTATTTATCTGCTCCAATATATATTAATCACTAAAGTTAATTATTAACGGTTTTGGCAAGTTTTCTTTTGTTATGAACTCAAACGACCTTTTTCTGGTTCTTTTCGAAAATCCGGACAGGGTCCGGTCACAATTAATCCGGATTATCGACGCTCTACTGTACTTCAAATATCCCACAACTCCATACAATCAAAGTAAAACTTTCGAAAATCTGTCAACATAATATGTCGTTGTTCTTTGTCAGTTTTGACAAAGATTGATACATGATTTTTTTTTTTTAATAATCATACCAAAAAACTTCAAAGTTATGACAAATATTATAAAATTCTTTAAAATAAATTCTTTAGCTGTATCTAACTAAAAACTCGTGTGTGTTTACATTTTATTCTTTCCTGAAAGAAAGTAACAAATAGGCCTAATTCGAACGTATTCCTTCGCAATCTGATTTGCAACTTGGAGTGCAAAAGCTTTTGTCGAAATGCTTTTCCTCTTTTCTTTTCATAACTGAGACCTCCGTGGAGAATTACGATGCATTCATATGAATTTTGCGTGCGCACCGGTTCGAGACCGTGAACAACGTAGCCTCGGTCCCAGTGGACGAGCTGTTGCAGCGCCACCTAGATGCAGTCAGGCGAGACATTTTTCATCCATAAATTCATTGCGATCACAGCATGAGCTTTTTTTTCTTCTTCCCTCTTTTACCTTTTTGTAGCTTTTAATTGAGGTTACTACCAAGGATCCATCGTATGTTTTGCTATTTACACATAGATCAGCCTCTGCCTTTGTCTCAAGAGACAATTTAAACACAATGAAATACTACAATACGCCGCGCTTAAAGATAAGTACACGGGAGCAAAAATAACTTTACAAAAATGGGAATTTTAAGATTTAAGACTTTCTTCTTTAATGGGATGCGAAAAATTTTGCCCAAGAAAGAAAGATAATGCGTTTTAATTAATTTTGTTTTAAATTTATTAAAAATAAGACGGCACTTATTCAGAAATGTATTAAAAATATTACAGTAGAATTGAACAAACTTTACCTTTCAAGGAAAAAAAAAAAAAGATGGGATATATATATATATATATATATATAAAATTCGTTGTAACAGAATATATAGACCTGATGTAACTGCAAGACATTTTGTGTCAATATTGAGACATCTCATTGTTTCTGGAAATTTCTGTATTTGGATGTTGAGTTATCGAACTAATTTGCAAATATCAAAAATTATTATTTCAAATGCAAACATTCATCATTGGAAACTTGGATATAAGTGATTAAATGTATCTTAATGTCATGTATTTGACAATCAAATTAAAAAAAAAACCCTTCTACGTCAGTCAAATTATCAATATCTGTTTTAAAATCTATTTACATAAATTTTCCTTGATGCTTCAAAGGAGTTTAATTAAGAGAAAAATTCTTCCGTTGTTCCGAGTTATTATTTCTGCGAAGAAACATCAGCACGCGCTGTTTCATTATTGATAAATAAAGTCTCTTATAATTTCTACTGTTGGTTATAATATTGTTGAAAGCTCTGTTTAAATGAAAGAAGATAAACTATAATAATAGAGTTCCTTTTATATTTAAGAATTGAATCAAAGATAAATAAACAAATCACGCCTTTGAATTTGTCAACAGAGGGAATCGGGAACGGCCGTTTCGTCCTTCTTAGGACTCATCAGTCCGATTCACCCTCCCTTGATGACAAACCGAGAAAGGCGTGAAAAATAAATGGAAATCACCTTCGCTCCCAAAAGTGACTCCCGAAGAAATTTAACAACAATTAAAAAAAGTGACCCAAAGTCAAAACCTTTGGCTTAACAATCGTTAGGTTCTAAAGGTATTTAATTATAAGAAAACCAAAATCAAAAAGGCATTGTAATAACAAGAAATATCTTTTTTTTTAATTATTGCTTATTTTTGGAGTCACTGTTGGGAGCGAAGGTGATTTCCATTTATTTTTCGCGCCTTTCTGGGTTTGTCATCAACTGAGGTTGGATCGGATTGATAGAAGGACGAAATGTCCGTTTCCGATTCCCTCTGTTGACAAATTCAAAGGCGTGATTTGTTTATTTATCTGCAGTCTTCGATTCAATTCTTAATAATTTTGCTGCACGTTAAATTTATTTCTTGTTTATTCCTTTTATGTTAGTTAATCAGTGCCAATAACATTTTAATGAGCATTACCTTTTTTTTTAATACATTCTAAAATCAGTGCCTTTACTTAGATAAAGTAAAGAATTCATTTTATACACAATTGTAAAACGACTCAAAATCAAATAAGTTATGTTCAAATGAGTGCATGATTTAGGTTTACTTTTTTAACCATGTATAGCAGGGGCGTATATAAGAGGGGGGCCGAGGGGGCCCGGGCCCCTCCCAAAATAATGAAGATATGTCCTCCCAACTTTTTTTTTTTTGGTCGAAGAGATAGGTTTTCATGGTTTTTTTTGTTTTGGTTGAATAGATTTTTTGGCCCGGCCCCCCCTCCCCCCGAAATAATGAAGGTATGTCCTCCCAACGTTTTTTTTTTGGTTGAACAGATAGGTTTCCATGGTGTGTCTACTTAAAATTACTTAACTTAACCTTACATTAATCTTGGGCCCTCCCCGAAAATAAATTCTATATACGCCACTGATGTGTAGTTATGTTATTCTCGATGTTTCGTAAAACCACTGTCGTATTTGTTGCTCGCCATGAATGTATTTTAACCTCACTTATAATAAACCTAGACGAGAAACTAAGATCGCAACAATTTCTAGAATCTTAGAATAAAATTAACATAAAAAGCTATTAAAAGAATTTGAATATTAATGTTATTGGAGCCAGAAATGGGTTTTCACAGGTTTACTGAATCCAATCGCTATTCTCTTAATTCCTTTTGAAGGTTTTGTGTTTCGTTGAAAGGAATGCTTTAATTAAAAGCAGAAAATACCTTGTTATATTCTACTCTATGTTTTCAGTCTATTCCCCATTTAATTTCATTTCAAATTTCAAGTAAATTAGTTCACTGGTTCTCATGTTATTGGAAAGGAACACATAGACACGACACAAGTCCACTTCTATCCAAGAAATAGCCTAAAAATGTAATCCCATACAAAAGTATAATTCTTTATCTCATCCCGCGTTCAGTAACATTTATGTTTATTTATTCCGACAGAAATAAAAAAAAAAAAAAACATTCAATTAAAAAAAGACCCAATAAAGAAGAAAGAAAGTAAGGCAGGAGTTAGGAATGCTTTCAATACGGCTATAAACAGAGCCAAACGACTGCGAAGTGATTGTGGCCTGAATTACGACATCCTAGAGGCACTTACGAGTGTAATATGTAAAAACTTGACCTCGTTGGCCGATAATAGAAGCGAATTACTTGATGAAGCACGTTTCAAAAAAAAACCGAAGACAATGAGTAGAATGCAATGCCGTTCGCAACTCAAATAACCTCTCCGCAAATTTACTCTCAATTCTCTGGACGCCAAATTACGGAATTTATGAACCCGCAGAGCGTCGTAAGGTATTCCACTGATTCACACCTAGTAGGACACTTTTTATTATTATCCCCTTTTTTTGTTTTATTTCTAAGCTGTAAATCATAGTAGAGGTCAGTGCAAAAGCTATTAATACCAACTACATTTCAACTCAGTTTCAATATTTACTGTGGATCTTTCAGCCTTGCTCACAAACTATTCAAAATTGTAACGATGGGTCTGTTTATGTTAATTTGCAGTCGAAGCATCTCAAATTTCATAGAAAATAATCAATCAACAAAAAACAACTGAAATGCATAACTTGAAACCTACTTCCCTCCTTATGTCATGTTTATTCTATTTTTATCAATTTTTTTTAGTGTCATGTAAACAATTAAAAAAAATAGTTTAGAGAAATAGTCACGCTACCCATTCAATTTTCCATCTGCTGCAATCAACAAATCTTTAATCCGATTCATTTTTCATCAAAGCACGCGCAAATTTAAAAGGAACATTGGAAAGAAATCCACTAAGAACCAATTGCTTCCCAGTTAATAGGGTTTATTTTTTTGTGAAATGTTTTGTTACCTTCCCGCACAAATTTCTTCTCACGTACTGTAAAACCTCTCAAATCCGGCCTAATGTGGCGCCCAGTAGGCCGGATTACAGAGAAGCCGAACTACCGAGAGCGTTCTTAAAATAACTCAATAGCTCAATTTTTGTGAAGACATAATGCCAGGTTTAATTAATTTAGCCCCATTTTCATAATTTTGCACTGAAATATTTATTAAAAACAATAAAAATGTGCTTTTTCCGACACCAAGCTCTAGTGATATTTGTTTTGCAGATTCCCCTGCATCCAATCTCCTTAACGCATTCAGCTTCTGTTCCATAGTGACAAAGTTTTTCTTTCTTTTTTCACTCATAATGAATACGCGCGGATAGGGAAACAAAATAGGGAAACGAATTTTAGTTATTAAAACAAAAGTTTTTATTCAGGATTACCGTGGGAGCCGGATTACCGAGGGCCGGATTTGAGAGGTTTTACTGTATCAACACTTAGAAATGTTGAAGAACAGAAGATAGGTGGTTTCTTATTATCATAAATAGAGATGGCAAGTTTGAAAACGATCCGTGTACTAGTTCGAAAGTATTTAGCGGGGAACACAGTTTTTATCAGCCGAAGTTAATTACTTTGTTTCATCTAGTCATAGAAGTAAATTAACATCGACCCATCTCTTAAGCGATTATGAATATTTGTAAATGCAAAATATTACTTACATGAAATTCAATCTTTTTCAGTTACAATGAAGTTTTGACTTAAATATCTCATTCATTACTTGTTTTTAGGAACTGAAATAAACTTACGGAGCTGTTGAGATTCTTCTAAGAAATTTCAATTAAAATAAAATGAAGGAAAAGTTTGTATGATTTTTATATGAATCTAAGCTTTCGATCTAATTACCAAATTTTTATAAATAACGTTCGAGGCTCGAAGCTCACCTGTTGACAGGGAAGAGCTCTGATAGTGGAATATTACTGTTTTGAATTAAACCTAACACTTTTTTTTACTTGTATGGTAGCATAACAATTAGAGGATACAGTAATGATTTTTATTAACTATATAGTCTTATTTATCTGTTTGTAATATTCCTATTTATTCATTGTATATTCTAAGTTATCTTACTGTTTATATTTGTAATAATCTTAATCATCATTTATTTTATTATCGATTGAGTATTCTAATTTTTACTGTTTCCTATTTAATTCCATTATTTTATTGAAATTTTCCGTTGACCGTTGCTTCTTATCCCTGATTCACTCTTATTTAAAAAGACAGTTGAAAATCAGTTAAATCTTCTGTATAATTTAAATCCCCCAATGACGTAAAGAACGTCAACCAATCACAGCTCAGTAAATAGTCTATTTAAACTCCTGCATCATGTGAATAAACAAGAGTTATTGCCAGATCTTACTAATAGTCGATTTCAGTCTAATGTTACTGAACCAGTGGCTACAAACATTCACCACAATATTATTAGTTTCATCTAAATATTTATTATATTTTTTATTTAACTTAAAAAAAAGAAAAATGTTTGCGAATGTAATTTTAAATAGAAATGTGATCGAACCTCCGCGTGCTGTCAAAACAACTGACATTTTATATCCTGGAAAGCTTAAATTTTAGAGATTACGAGCTGTGCCCCGCGGTGTCACCAGCGTTAACTTCGGCCCTTCTCGGTAATGTTCGGTTTATTCGTGCAGCCAAACCGCCCCGTCCCCGCCGCCGCCGTGACGTTTATGTTTACTGCTCCGCTCCTATTGGTCATAGCATGATGTTATGTAGCCTATAACCTTCCTCAATAAACGGGCTATCTAATGCAAAAAGAAATTTTCAAATCGGACTGGTAGTTCCTGAGATTAGCGCGTTCTAACATACAAACTCTTCAGCTTTATGATAGCATGACTTAAGTTAGTAAAAAGGAACATCTTTGTTAATTGTGGTGCACATTGCACAATACATAAGGACATAGAAACAAAATAATAATAATAATAAGAAGAATTAAGTACAGAACAGCTGAATGTTTACTTATAAGACGTGTCTTTTGGAACATTTGGTTTCGGATTTCTTCATGTGTGGTTTCGAAGGTTGGCACGCCACTGTAATTTGTTTTAGTTTGTTTTTCAGTTCGTCCTTAAAGCTATGAACACAGCAACGAACGAATTCATTGAAAAACACTTTTGAAATTTTAATTGAAGTTTATTCCCATGAAGTTGATTCATCCTGTAAACGAAAATGAAAATATTATCATTTGCATTTTCAATGTTTCGCATTCTGAGACGCCCCCCACCCCTTGCCATCTCAGTTTTCTTTCGTGTATCTAAAGGTTTGCGATTGTCATTGGCTGCCACTTTGTGTGATTAAAAAAAAACAACGAAGCAACACAAAACAGAAGTGGTTTAATTGAAAGGGCGGCCATATTTAGTCGCAGCATTTTTCGTTTGTGACAAATTGTGGGTCGTTGCTCTGTGCCATCGACTAATCAAGTGACTCGAGTCATTCGGGTTGTTTATGAATTTGTTTGGCTGTTCGGGTTCCTTTGTGGTTGTCACCAAATGCAGGACGAGGTCTTGATCCACAATTGGAACCAATCGAGCCACACACAGATTTCCACAAGGTTATAGCCAAGCGGAATTAACAGCCACCAGAGGGAGCTACAAGACAAGAATCCAATAGACACGGCTAAGGCTCAAAATTCAGAAATGATCTATTGGGTCTATGCAGTACAAAAGATCCCAATATTATTTGTGGCTTAAAATGGCTCATAAATAAAAAAAATAAAAAAATAACTTAATAAATTGAGGAGAGACATCCAGACAAAAATTCAAATAGTCCAAGCAAAAATTCGTTCAATATTGAGAAAATTCGATATTATTGCTTGGAAATCTGAAATAAAAAAAGCAAACTTGTTTTCATTAATCAGAAAGATAGGTTGATATAGCAGAGAAATATTTTTAATGGCAAAAACAAAGAAAAAATAAATTAAAACTGTTTCTGGTATTATTCCTTTCATTGTTTAGATTAATTTTGTAATGTTCACATTGTTTTTCGGATTGTCAGGCCTCCTTTAATCCGAACTAATTACGACATACAAAATGGTGACCTTTAGATGATTCTTAGTTGATATTTGCGTAAATTTAACTCTAGATATGGAATGAATGTCCAAATTACAGTAATGATATCAAGTACATGTCCATTTTGATTCAAGAAGTCATTAGTATCTATCTTGGTTGGATTATCTTGCATTATCTTGTTCAAATCCCGAAAGTTGCAGATTTATTTGCCTAGTAATCGTAATAACCACCGACAGGAATAAAAACATTGAAAAATATATATATATATCATACTACTATTATAAAGCTGAAGAGTTTGTGTGTTTGAACGCGCTAATCTTAGGAACTACCAGTCCGATTTGAAAAATTCTTTTTGCGTTAGATAGCACGTTGATTGAGGAAGGTTACAGGCTACATACCATCACCACTCCGACCAATAGGAGCGGAACAGTAAACATAAACGTCAATCAATGGGTGCGGCGGCAGCGACGGGGCGCCTTGGCTGCACGACGAGAACCGAACATTAGCGAGAAGGGCGGAATTTAACTCGGGTGACACCGCGGGGCACGACTTGTACATATAATTATATAATAAACTAAAACCAGGCGTTGATTCAGGCTAAAAACTAAAAAAGAAGAAGCTTACTGAAGGTTTTAAATTTGTGTTGCTTTTTGCATCTATAATAAAGCAAAACAAAAGCAAAATCTCCTATGGGTCATACATAATTCGGAAAGCGTTTTACAGAAAACAAAAAAGTCAGTTTTCCTCCAACTTATTTCATGATGTAACGAATGAAGCTGAAACACGAATTGTTATAAAACTACTCGCCAGACTAACAATATGTAAGTTTCATTATAGTAACCTTTATGGTTTTGAATTGTATCCATAAAAGACTATAATATTCAGTGACATAATATTTAGTGTGTAATTTAAGATTCAATTAATTGGCTATTACATTGTAATTTTTATAAAATAGGTATTAGCCAAAACAAACGATACTGAATGTCACAAACCTTCGATGCTCATGCACACTATGTGATAATCTCATCGAAAGTCGTCATGGAAACGTAATAGTATGCTTATGTTGAAGCTTGATAGATGTTTAAATGGTGCTAACAACGGAGGAAAAAAATATTGTGAAGCATCATTTTCGCTCATACGGAGTTGGGCGTTCAAATGGACCAAGTTTGTTAAACGTTAAAAATGCATTTCGAGAACAGTTTGAAAACCACCTCACACAAACATGGTTATGTTAGCTGTCATTAAAAAATGTCGTTCAACGGGCATCGTTCTGACACAAAGGCTGTATCGGACGTCCTGTTACAAAGACAACAAATGCGAATTGAGGAAGGTTCCTCGAACAGATGTTACAGTTGCCTAAACGAAGTCTCCGGTGAACATCCCTAAAAATGAATCTTATCCAAAGATCTAGGAGACGAATGTTCAAGGAAATTGGTGGGTTTGCCTGTAAGATACAGAACGGGATAATGTCAACAAGGCCGCGAGAATCGACAGACAACCCGCTTTCTGGGATTTAAACGACCAGACACAATGTTGAGAAACCATGTAACTTCAGCCATGTGACTTCCATGTACAGGAAAACCCCGCTAATCCGGCATCCGATAATCCGGCACATTCAATAATCCGGCATCGGTCTAAGGGTATTTTTTTTAACACTGAATAAGCCTTCCGGGCGCGTTCGGCAGAGTTCGCAGGCAATCGGCTGAGGTCGGGCGTACTCGGCAGTGATGACAAATCTTCGTCCATCATTTTGTGTCGTCTAGTGCTCACTTGTCAGTGCTACGGTTCAGTGTCGCTTTGCCGTGAACGTTCAGTGTTGTTGATTTTCCATCACTACCGAAATCAGAGAAATCACAATAGAACACGGATAAATGGCCTGATACCTATTAATAGCCCTTTTGACTCTCTATTTTAGCGGTATTTCCGCTATCCTCGCAATAACGGCTATTTTTAGACTGCGCTCAGTAATCCGGCATTTCCGGTAATCCGGCACTGTCGAAGTCCCGAACGTGCCGGATTAGCGAGTGTCTACTGTAGTTTGTTTTGATGCATACTGTACGTTCAAATAACAATAATAAATACCAAATAATTTGTTTTTATTAAACTTATTGTTATTAGGCCTGTTATTAAATTTTAATTTTTTTTAAACTCAATTTAAAAAATTTAATTTTGTAAATGTTCCTAAAAATTATTTTATGGAGGTTTTATCATTACTATTTTCAAACATATAAATCAGATGTTATAATAATAATGTGAATTGAAATTTTAGCTGAGTGAATTAATTATTTAAAATGAAGAAAGAATGAGTTACATCAAACTCTTCTTCCGTATTGCTTATCTTCTTTTTGCTTATTTAAATTCATTGATTTCGAAACAAAATGAAATGTAACACATTGAATCTATACGTTTAAAACTCAAATTATTCTGAAAATCCTTTAGCGAATTTCAAAAACGATCAATTCATTACAGCAATTGCATATCAATCTAGTTGGCTAAATTTTAGTTGACTATTTGGCTAAATTTTGATGATTTATCTTAAACGAAGAGAAGATAATTATATTTATGTATTTTAATTTATTATAATTAAATTAAAATAAATTAAACTACGTTTATTTATTATAATTGTTTAATTATAGCAACTTCAATTTGAGGAAGAAAGTATGTGATAGACTGTGATGGCAGATTCCTTTTCTTGCATTCGGTTAACAACAAATTACCTCTTATTGATACTAAGAATCTTCTTTTTATTCACCAAACTCCTTCACAATTCATCTTCACAATATTTCGATAACCTAATCGGTTATCTTTTTCAAGTTGACAAATAAAAAAGAAAATCTTTAACCTCTTATTGGTTTCGTCAGGAAAAGCAAAACAAACTCCTAAAGCAAAACGAAAATAAACTTAGATGAAGAATTTCATAAGAATGTAAGAATGTAAAACATTAATATTGTTAAAAGAAGAACAGAAGAAGAGAAGGAAGGATACATTCATTCTCAGTTGCTCAGATTCACGCACGAACACGGCCGTACATTTTGTAATTTTGCAAAAGTTTTTCTTATACGTTAGTTTAAACATTTTTCTAATTCTTAAAACGGGTTCACGAAGTTTTAAGAAGTTCGATCAGTTAAGGAAAATGGACCATGGAAAGGTGGAGGAAAGAAGCAACTTCATCCTGTTCAGAGAAGATCAGAAAACGGTTAGACTCTTGTCGTCAACCAGAACAGGAAATTGCGAACCCCAAAGAGTATCTCGTTTTTAAACTGACCTAAGTTTTTAAATCACTGATAGAAGACATCAGATAATGACAAAATTGACAACAGAACCGAGAATTCAGCAAAACAATATCAGTGGTAAGCTTTCGGTTAACAAACATTAATTAAATAACAAAGACTGTTTGAATATTTTAAATAACTGAAGGAACCCGTCTCGACTAATTAAGTTATAGAATATATTGAAGGAAAACAGCACAAAACAACTTTTAATAATAGAATCGTACTCAATGTTTCGGATGTACAGGGTGATTCAGGAGTTACCGCCACTTAGGGAGCTTATTTAGGACGACATTTTGAGCAAAAAAAGTTATCTATTCTCTGTAAATATTGAATATTTACAGAGTTACAATACTATAAAGGTTGTTTGTAAACGACCTCTTTCGTTAGTTGGAGGAATCAATCTATGACCACTCCCTGACCCCTCCAAGACGTTTTCTTTCTTTTAAAAACGCCTTTAAAAGACAGAAAACGCTTGGGGAGGTCAGGGAGTGGTCCTAGAGGTCTGATTTTTTGTACGTGGTCACCTACTTTTTGATGCTAAACACAATGGTGAAGGTTTCATTCTAATATATCTAACCGCTTGGCCGCTACAGTGTGTGACATCCAGACAGGATAATAGCAAGAGCGGTCCCGTAAGAGGTTTTACAGGCAAGCTGTAACCTAGGAGGCGCTAAAAAAATGCTCATTACAAAAAAACTTGAGAATTTAGGAAATGTGGAGTCGTTTACCCAAAATAGAAAAGTTTAAAAAGATCAACCTGAGGATGAAAAATTACAGGTAAGAGAACCCTAACTTTTCTTTCTCATAATTGTGGAATTACATCAAGAATTCAAGTTGGCAGTTTTTGACCTTTAGCTCTTTATCTATTGGTCAATAATAAATCAAAATTATTAGGAATAACAGGACTTAAATTTTCAATTAAAATTTCATCTTTATAGGTAAATATTTTTGATATTTTCATTACATACGGACGGATTGACAAAGATAAAATCAATGAATTATACTCTGTAATAGCTTACCCCACATTTAAAAAAAATAAAATAATAACCAATTGAAGTTTAAAATTTTCTAAATTTTAATGTCCAAATAGACCAGGAAAAAAAAAAACAACTATAGGAATTTTCAGGTTCTAAGTTGGGCGTCCATTACACCAATGAAATGAAGGCTTTCAGTAGAGCTTCGACAAAAAAATGATTTGTTTTTATTGGAGGAGAAAAACGAGTTAAAGATGCAAAATGAGAATCTATGGTAGATTTATAAATATATCCAGAGAGCACCTGGTTCCAGGATAGGAGGAGAAGAAAAAAAAAAGTCAGTCAAGGAGAATCCATTCAAAACTGAAAGGGAAGAAAAGATAACATAAGAAAAAAGTAGTAAAGACAGGACACTGATGATTGCAATGAAGATGTAATGATGACGTCATTAACTTACACTCAAAACTCATTGGTTGCTACGCGACCTGTTGGCGATGGTGTCTAAACTTATGCTGTGAAGCGATAGAGAAAACGACATATGAGACCTTGGTTCAAAACAAACTAAAATAACTCACACGATCGACTCAATTCATCCACTTGGCAAACCAATAAAACGCGTCGATCCAATCAAATAAGCATTGGTAAATAAATACAGTATAAAGCTCGAATTTCTCTCCATGATATTCAGCTTTTACACTGCTACAGATTTCATTTATGCTACTTTTTTACATTTTAATATTATTTCCAGGGAGTTTTTTTGAGCAATCACAAGTGTTCAACTTAAAGAGCAAATATCGAGGAATTCTAAGATTAACGAGACTAATTTCTTAATCCATTACTTAAGTAATTTTTTTTAATCATAAAAATGCTTTTATTACAATTTTATTTTAATAAAACAAATTAAATATATAGAATATAGATCAATAAATATAAAAAGTACTTCCAACCAAAGAATGAAACTGACTTATTTCCATACTATGGAACGTGAGAGAATGTCAAAGAGGTGTGAATCCTGCTTTCATTGTTAAAGCAAAGTAAATATCTGAATTTTAATTTTTTTTAGCTGTATTTCTCAATATCTGTCTTATTTATATCTCGTTTCAATATTATTCCTATGTACAACAATTGTAAGAAATGGCAACAGGTACCTAATTTAAAAACGTCGATGTCAATAAATAGGTTCAAGTAAATTATACAGAAAGCTTGAATTAGAAAATACAAGAATATTAAATACCAGCAATTTTCACTAAATACTATTTTTTAATATATATAAAGAGAGCATGAGATTTACAGTAATATCAAAGTGCAGCTAAAATTTTTGGGAATCACTGAAATAAAATAAATTTCCAACTAAAATGAAGTCGACAGGAGGCAAGGACAGCTGTTTAGAAAACATTTAACTAGTTTCTTGGTTAACTTTCTTTTAAATTGAGACTGTTTTTGGATTTTTTTTTTCTTTTATTTGGAAAAAACACTCTACTTTATTTCGAAAATCCTGTTTTATCATGGAAATAAATATTAAAAATGACAAATTACTGCATTTGATAATTAATTATTATAATTTGGAATTATAAAAAGTAATTCCAAAACTGATCTTTTGGAATTTATAAAAACTGCTTTAGAGTAAACAATGCTATTTTTAATTTATCTGATTGTTCCAACCGATTGTTGTTTAAAACGGTTTGTTAAATAAAAGTCGTCCTTTTCCAATTAAATAGCTGCACGAGAATGACCCATATAAGCAAGGAGAGTGAGGTTCATTAAGGCAGTGTGTCTGTCTGTGTGTTTGTTGCCGCTAAACTGATGAATGGATTTTGACATTTACCAGATGAGAGACATTTCAGTCATTTCACTCTTTCAGTCGAGGTATTTGCGCGTGAAGAGAAAAGTATTTAAAACGGAAATGATGATAAAATATCTAATGTACACTTAGTATTTTATTGTCATCTGCGCGTCTGTGATATGAATAAAATTAGTTGGATTTCAACAACAGAAGGAATATGATGCTTCAGTTAATTTATATCCAATTGAAAAAACAATCATTACAAGTCCAAGTAATGAGGCTTTTTTCTTTGTATTGTTTTCATGTTTTTATATACAGAGGGAGAATAAAACTACAGTGTTTCATTAAAGTAGGCTTGAAGCTATTTAAGGAACTCCTTGTTGTTCTCAGCCTTTAGTATTTCACAGCGTAAGATCGTTGTTCAACTGGGAAAGAGAATGATGAAAGATAACAGTCCAGAAACAGCTGTGCCAAGAACAAAAGACGATCTAAAAATCTGAGATCTAAATTAACAGGAAATAAGAAATTTTAGTTGTTAACTAGTTTTACGATCTTCCTGTCTGTAATATGGGACAGTTTGGTAACTGTGGACAGTTTGATCTAATTAGCTACGAAGGAAAACTGTCCCTTATTTGAAAATAAATGCATTCCTGTAGCAAGAAAAGATAATCACAAAATAAATTAGTAAATTTAGTGAAACAGGAAGATTAAAAGTAGTGTTAATAGCAAAGGGTGCAAAATGTTCGATTACTCAATACCTTGTTAATATTAGATGAGATTAAAAGGAAGCATTTTTTATTTTAGAGTTCCAAATACTCTTATTATTTTTTACTGTCAAAAAAAAATAAAAACACTGAAATGAATAAGTAATATTCTAAATATTTTAATTTAGAAAATAGAGTGTAACTTAGATTTAAAAGTAGAATGTTTAAAAGAGCCCCTTTCACATTGCAGTGATTGTTCTCTACGTTAAATAAAGCCGCACATAATGATTGACAGATGGATGTGATATTTTTCCGGGAGATGAACCGTGGACACTCACTGAAATACATTTCTTTAACATGTCTTTAATGTAATCATATGACATGAGATGAACGGGATAAATACGAACTCCTGAGAAGATATCTGCTTTGCAAATCGTTGAAGGGACCCTTCCTATCTTCCAGGCAGCGATGACCAGGAAATGTGAAAAGACGGATCTCCGTGATATTTGTATGAAATGACACTAATAGCTTCGGTGATTGATAAATAATGGTTTGTCAAATAGTGGCTTGTATCTTTGTCACGAAATAAGGACATTGTAACTCTGTAACTCGCTCTGAATATAACGACATTTCTACGTACATTTAAATCTAAAGACACGATCTGGAAAATGTATTGGAAATGCATCACATAATAGATGAATAGAAACATTCTCTTAGGAAACTGCCAGCATATGCTTATCATAAGTTTTTCCATCAACTTTTTTCCTTAGGAGCTAAATAAATCCTATCTGTAGGCGACAGGAAATTGTTCCAATCTATTATAACAAGTACTTCAGTGAGATAATCTGAGATTCATTTTAAACAATAAGCTTTGACTAATGTAGAGACTAAAGTAGAGATGATAGCTTTTTATTCTTATACTTTTAGCTTCGTACTGTCACTGAGGTACTAAAGATTCTTGTACTAAAGATATTAACAATTCTTGAAATTCCTAAATTCAACCAATACAACTTGCTACGAAATCCTTGTCTGTGAATTTTGCATAGACAAAAATATTGTCTATTTTAAGTATATACCGATAATGTAAGTACCATTCTATAGTTTTATGAAAAGCGTACGGCGACCGCTAGTAAGTAAACTATATTATTATGATAAGGTAGGTCGGTAGGTACTTCATTATACCGCATAGTTATACCATACCATCATCATCCTTTTCAATCTCAGTCAGGTATTAAGACATCGCTGCAACCACGTCCTTCAGTAGTTTGAAAATCTATGTTACTATGAGTTAAAGAAAACTGCTGAAGATAGAAGGATATGATTGCAGCGGCGAGGCTATGCCTTTAGTACCTTATTTTTCCTTTATATAGATTGAAAATCTATGTTATTATGAGTTAAAGAGATGTATGTCAAGGGAAAAAATCAAGAAAAAAGACACTTTTTTTTTGCTTTCAGAACTTTTGGACAAAAGCTTTCCCTTCTTCAGTCGAATCCAAAATTCTATTAATTTATAACAGAGATGTTTTCTTGGCTTCTTCTTCTTCTTCTTCTTAGAATCCAATTTATAGTTTCTGTGATACTTTCTTTGTGAATGTATTATCGTTTCTTCTACTTATTCAGTTGCTGTCATCCATAGACATTGACTATCAAATTAGTGACAGACTTGGTTATCCACAACTTTTTTTTGTTTTACTTTTTAATGAATCAAAGAAAAGAAAAATGATCTTGTTTTATCGGAGAATATAACGAGAAATGGGGAATCCTGGGTGAGGAACACAAAACAACACGAAACTATAAAAATTTCTAAAGACTTTGTTGTACAAAGTAATCTTTTCCTTTCTCTAAAAATGTGAAGAACTGAACCACATTCAATGCCATGTCTTTTAAATCCTTTTTTGTTTTTTAACGAAACTCAGATTTAAACCTCGAAAAATCTGATTAGTTTGTTAATCTTCTTTTGGCAACTTGTATTTTTAGGAAACTGACAATGAATCGGTTCTTCTCCGATGTCTACGAAATCTCAAGAACTCGGAAAATGCGTTTCGAAATATAAAGGTGAACTTCGCAATGTTTCCTTTTTTTTTTAGATTGTATTTTTTTTGGTCTGTAATTGTTCCACTGCTGAATGACCCGTTTCGTATGTCAATCAACTATTCAGTCATTGAATCCCTGTTTGAAATGGATCGTCTCAATATAAGAAACTAGTTAGTGACGTCACTCGCCTTCACTGCCAACGGACGTTGATGCTGATGGCTAAGTGGTGGAAGGGTTTGATGAAGTCCTGACGAAGTTAAAGGTGCGAAAACACTTGGAACGACAGAGAATCAGTTGAAAGAAAAAGAAAAGAAAAAACTGAGAAGGGAGGAAAAAAATAATTGCATAGTAATATCTTGTTCACACCGGAAGTGTTTGACGGATGTGATAGCAGATTAAGTTTTAGGCCTAAATCCAAGTCTCTATTTTTTTCTTCCCTTTCTTTTTTTCTCTTTCTTCTTCTTTTTGCTGCTTTTTTTGAAGCTCGCTCTACTCTATTTAACGTAATCTTATTTTTAAAATTTAAAGATCTACATTGACTTTTAAAATTCATTAAAAAATAAATAACGAATCTACAAATTATTTAAATTATGAATTATGCATTATTTAAATAATATCGAATTGCACAAATTTTAAATGGTAATCAATTAAAAACGGAACCTGATTGTTTAGGAAGACTTCGTAAGGAATTAAGCAAATGTATCATTATTTTAGTTTCCAAACTGAAATTATAGTAATATTGCTTTATTTTTTAAGAATTTTATAAAATATACCAAGTGACAAAGCCGAGCTTGCTTCTTTCTAAATTCCTATTAGCTACGTTAGTTTTACATAAATGTTATTTATTGGTTTTAAAAAAATAAAAATTAAGATGTAATTAAGCTGTCTTTTAAATGAAATTCCATTTTTTGTGATTTTTTATTTTTTAGTAAAACAGATAATTTTTTTATCCTCTTCTACAGTTTCAAAGTTCATGTATAATTCTTTTACTATAACATTATGAAAGAACTGTTTACTTTTTATGATCTTTTCTACGTTGGTGATGATGAATTACACAACATTCCGAATATTTCTGCTTTGTCAATGATTTATAAATTTCATTATTCATTCTTATTTAAAGCTAATGAAAGAAAGCTACGTAATCAATTTGAACCTGTAATTTAAATAAGCTGTTATTTAACTGCTGATAAAAAGGTTTTATTGCTGAAGTGATTCTCCGCAATTATTTAAGAGTGAAGATGTGCTCTGAGGTGGCCAAGACAATGGCGTAGTGACATTCACCTCGCTTGCGCTTTAAATAACACGTTTCTGTGAGGGATTAATGGATCGTGAAATTATCTCAACACTTGTGACTTATGGATAAACGCCTCAGACAACAGGACGGAACAGTTGCGCCTCGACCCAGGGACTTATCACCCCAATAAAGGTCACTCTGTCAACCACTCATTCCCCTAACACTAATGAGTGAAGTTAGAGGAAAAAAAAAAAACAACCTGGTAACCGATGAGAGACTAATTCTTCCCTCAAATAGAATCTAGCTTTTGAATTTCAAACATCAAAAGCCAAATCACTTCTATTTATTCAGAGGAACATTGTGGTCTTAAGGAGGTGAAAGGATTTCAGATGTAATTTCAATAATCAAACAATGAGTTCCATAGTAGCAATTAAATAAGAATAGTTGGCGTAGGAGCTTTCAATTATACATCATTAAGCTTTAAACCTCCGTTTCCAGCTTCATTTACATCAAAAGCATCAGAAAATTCAAAGTGGATCACCTGAATGCACCATTAAAATTTCATTTTTCCTCCCAAAAATTAAAACAATTTTTATTATATTAATGAATTTTGTTTTATTTGAAAGTTTTTTTTGAGTTTTATATCTTTATTTCATATAAATGATCCAACTTGCATGTAAGAAATGATGAGATCATTCTGCTATGATGTTACACGGTTCTCAATTTCGCATAATCTTAAATCCTCCAATTTATTGCTTTAACTTCTACTTATTGTGCTATGTAATGTATGAATGAAGTGGCACCTCAGGAAAGGAAACAGTACAGATGTAATTCTCTGTTTCGAATACAATGAAATCTTTACTCAAGGTATCTTTTGTTGACGGACAAATTTACGAATAGACTACATCAATAAAACCTAATGATATCGGTAATATTTAAAGTAAAATTCATATTTAATAAAAGATTGCTATGGAGGCTACATATGTAAAATCCCACGGAATAAAACGCATATTATCTTCTATTAGACAACTTTTACATTTGCCCAAATAAGTTTGAGTTTCCAGAAATGATCACAAGTTATTGGCCAATTAAAAATCATATTCTAAAGTTATATCACTTTCGTTCGACTTTGTTTTAATTTAAAAGATCTTAATCTACCAAAGTTAGTTTAAAAAATGGCAGCATTCTGCTTTTGTGGTCATTATCTCATTGACAAATCAGTCAAAAAATAATTTGAATACATGTGTATTTAAGTACTTAGGTTTTAAATACATGTGTATTTCTTACATCCGGCAGATACTTCTACCGTAATTAATCAAACTTAAATGTTATCTAATGTCTTGAGCTAAGCTCCAGAATTTAGATAGACACTATTTTTGCCATCAGTAGGAGCTCAAAAAAAGTTATTTATGAACCACGTACTGACAGAGAAGTAACACTAGCCTTTCTTCTGTAAGTTTAATAGCAAAGAAAATTCTAACAAAAGAATGGGAATAAAATATTCATATGATAATCCTCAATTACCAGCATCAAGAATAAAGTCGTAATAAAATAGACGTCGGTTGCGAGATCCTTTTTGAGTATATAAAGCTATAAATTTAACAGTTTACCTCATAATTTTTATATTACTTGCCAAAATTTTTCGCCAAAAGAAAATAATCGAACCCAAAAATCCAAAACAGACCGTTATCTGTATGAAAGCAAGAAACCCTACACCAAAGCCTTTGCCTAAAACAATCAAACAATAACGATAATGCAATGCATCGCAACTTAATCTCCACAGTATAGATTAAGGGTTTAGCCACCTTTGGAGAAAAAGTCTTACTCACACTAAAGCCTAACTCACACTAGACGATTTTCTCGTTGCGAGTTATCGCTGCTATTAGCTTTGTCCCATTGTGCAGAACCATTCGCTTCTTGATAACAGCTACTGCAGGCAATCAGTATCAGTGTTTGCTGGTACGACAGGCCAAGCAAATCTCTTGGTTTTATATATTTAATTAAATTTGTTTACTAGGTACTTATTTTTTTTCGTATCATAAAAATGAGTGTTTTTAAAATGTCATCAGTCAATTTTTTTTTTAACTTTTTTATTCCTTTAAATGTAGAATGATCTTTGTGGGAATTAACTTCATAATGTACTTCTTTTATTTTTCTTATATATTTACTTCTAATAAGTAAAAGTTGACAAATAGAGGAAAATAATTATAAGAAGTACTTACATTAATATTATTTCTAAATTATAGCAAGTTTACTAATCAAGATTTACAATGTAATTCAATTGGGAATAAGTTGTAGCACACCACACTACTAGGTGCATGCAACAAATTTGTCGCCTTTAAATTTAACTTCTAGCTGTCGGGTCTTTGTAATAGTTTTTGTGTTCGACTCGCTGCATAATTCCAGCCACACACATCTATTATTGTAAGAAACTGTATCACGTGACCAGCTAGCAGTGATCAACACGTTTAACTTTTCTCGAAGCGAAGTTTTCACTCGCCCAGCGAGCAGGAGAGTAGCGATTTCTTTGTCAGACAGCGATTTAACCAGCGAGATGTCGCTGCTATAAACTCGCTAAATGTGACTTAGCCTTAAGTATTTTACAATTATTGAAATACTTAGTCCAAACCTCTAGATTGATCAAGAACAATAAATGCTTCTATTTTGATACACTTCTTAAATTAGTCTAATTTGTAAACAAAAAAAATAATAAAAATAAAATATTTTTAACAATTATGCGTGAGACCAAGTTGTTTACCAAGGGACATCCTGGAACAGCTGTTTCACGTTCTTTGCCAGGAAAAATGAAAATAAAAATCTTACTAATGAAAAATAAGTGAGAAAATTCATGTGCCAGCCGTTCGCCGACCTCAAATGCTCATTTTTTTCTTTTGAGGCACCACTTCCGATGATCATTCATTTAACCTCAGTACGGAAACCTTGTTGTTTTACTGGTGACTGCTCCTGGCTGATGATCGCCAAAGAGCGTGAAACAGCTGTTCCAGGATATCACTTGGTAACAATTTGGTCTTACCCATTGCTTTTTATTAATAATAATTTGAATTTTTATGCTTTAAAATAATTTATTGAGGACGGGGAAAGGCTGGAATTTTCTCACTAATTTTTCATTAGTTTGTTTTTTATTGTTCATTTTTTCTTTTGAAGCACCACTGCAATTCCGATGATCATAAAACATTTTTCTTCGCAATAAAATAGAATTTTCGACTTTTTTTATATACAATTTCATCAAAATCCGCCCAGCAGAAGTCAAAGTGTTTTTCATACAAAAAAGATTAATACAAGAGGGTCAGCGGAAGTAACTCAGATATTGAGAAAGAATTTTAAAAAAAGTAATTTTAATTGTAACAAAAAATACTAAGTCTGTAATTATATATTATAAGACCTATCAGTTAGTTACAATAAACCATAAAGTAAGTCTATCACGTGGTCAACTATATTCTGGAGCTATTTCTAATTGCAAAAGACCGAATAGAGTCGTAATGGAGTAACGCCGTTCTTAAAAAAACGACACACTGTAATAACAATAGGAAACTTCATGTTAAAAAAACGGAATGCCTCGAATTTTGTTCATAACAATGTAGAATTAATTCTACAATATTTACCACTTGATCAGAATATTCTTCTGATAATACATATATCAAAGTACACTACAACCTCGTTTATCCGGCCCTCGTTGATCCGGATCTCCGAATAATCCGGATCAGATTTAATGACATTTTTTTTTTTTATTTTATGCTCACATAGATAATAATTTTACCTATGATAACAAGAACATAACTATAAGTATGCCAAACATTCGCTTTTTATTTTGATTAAATGTACAGTTCCTGCTTAGATTGTACAATAAATTATGGTAATAAAATGTTTTTTTTTCGAGTTTAAGAAAACTTCACTAGAGTAATTTTATACCAAAACATATTTTTTTTATCGTAATAAACGGTAAGTCTGTTCAATTAAGGATTTGTTTTGTTTATTACCCATATTACCAGGATTATCCGGATTTTCGATTTTCCAGATTGCCTTTGATCCCAATTAGTCCGGATAAACAGGTAGTAGTGTATTCATTACTTATTTATTCTGATTTCTAATGAAATCTTCTTTAGTAGGGAAGACCGGGGCTAGTTGACATAGATTTTGGTTTTTGATTTTTCTATTTTTTTTGTGCAATACTTAGAGGGATTCTGGTGAATTCGGCGGATAGCTTAAGTTTTTGATTACAAAGTTATGTGGGACCCATTAATTAAATCTGTGTTTAGGTAACCCAAAAAACACTTTTCCTAAAAGCTTGCAAGTAGGCCAACTAACCTCGGGTGCGGGGTAAGTTGGCATACCCCTAGGGGTGAGTTGGCATAACGTGAAATGGATAGGGGTACTTGAGCAGAACACAGTAATTTTCGAGAAAAAACATTTTATTTTATCCAAAATTTTATTTTAATAAAACTTGAACAAAAAACAACTTTATGATAAATTAAATTAAATGTATGAACAAACAATGAATTCTTAGCTACCTATAGTTGTTGTTTGATATCAAACACGAATGTAGGGGTTGGGCGCTCGCTTATTTGAACAGGTGGGTTCAATTTTCGCAGAATTTAGTTTGGGCGTACCAAATTGAGTCTTCCTCGTTTGGCCATCTCTAGTTTTTCCCCTTTTTTTACCATTTGTCATAGCTATGCCAACTGACCTCCTACCTAACTATGCCAACTAGCCCCACAGGGATTTCCAAAACAAGATGTATACCACACAATCCCAAACATCAGAAACGAAAGATTATGATACATGCATGCAATCACAGTTATCCAATCTTTCGAAAACCGCCATCAGATGAAAAAATTTACTCATCGATCAGAAAAACGATAAAACAGGGGTCGTTCCTTCGCGACACTTCCAAGCAAACTAAAGTCACAGTGGATGGTGCATCTTTACATACACTTCCACACTATCAAGATGTCAGCGCTCTAGCTACACGGTGGCAGGAAACAGAAGCTGTGTGCCAACTAGCCCCTTATGCCAACTGACCCCGGTCTCCCCTACTAATTGATTCAATATTCATACGAATGTTTATTTTTATTTTTTTTATTACACTCTATTTCAACATTGTCTTTAACATTCATTTTCTCCTTCGTTACAATTTGTTTCAGAATTTTCATTCAGATTGAATTTTAAAATGTTCGTTTATTTACAGCGCTTAAGATCCTTTCTGTTAATGTTTTCGATTTCAAAATCTACTTCTCAATTTTTCACCATCTTTTGATCCCATTCTTATCATTTTTTTTTATCTCTTTCCTTTGTCCAATTTTGCTCCAAGTCAAGTTTTCCGTTGAATTGCCTTTGACTGGGTCTGGTGAAGCATTGGGCTGCGGGCTGGAGGGACTGCATTCAAAGGCGAAGGTCCGGGATTTTGCCTTCGCTATTTTAATCTATTTTATTTTAAACGGGAACCCGGAAGGAACACGGAAACAGAGATTCTTACGGGAAATATCTACCTAACTACAGTATAACTCAAACTTACACCCAAAAAAATTAGATGGCAAATTTGACCAGAGAAGAGTAACGAATGGTGACAACACATTTTATCTTTGAGTCTACAATTTATATAAACTCAACAGAATATGAGTTGGGAAATGTTTTTCTGCTTTTTTATGCATATTACTATTATTTTGTAATCGATTCTCCAGAAGCATTTCTGTTACGCGATACAGTGTTTTCAATTCAGAACATCATCTTAAATTACGCGGAACTTTAGAAACGAAACCTTCAGGACAAGATTCTACTGAGGGCAAGAATATCAACAACTTTGCCGAGGAACGAACAGTTTTCGAAATATTGAGTTTCAATGATACCTTTTTTGTCCTTTTTTTTCTTTTGCCATTATCACTTTACGTATTTGCACCAAAATAAACCTGGCTTTCATTTTAACAACTTCAATTTAAGCCCATTGCACATGGATCCGAAAATCGGATGGTCGGATCCACGAATCGGACGTATTCTCTTTCACATGACCACGAAACTCTCTCGACGTTGTCTATACGACATGTAACATTCAAATCGTTCGTATAGGCGATGTTTCGTGGCCATGTGAAAGAGAAAACGTCCGATTCGTGGATCCGACCATCCGATTTTCGGATCCATGTGCAATGGGCTTTAGTAAGTATCCGATAACGAATAGTTTTAGAATCTAAATCCTACACTTATCGGAATGATAGCTGACTTACAATGAATATTCTAAAACTCTGTTTTCTTTTGTATTTATTCTAACCTTTCTTCTCTCCATTGAATCTTAAGGGAAAATGCTAGACCAATATATAATACTTGTGGCAGCGAAGCTATGCGTATGGAAAGAACCATTTAAACAAATACCGCTTGTGAATGCAAAGAAGGGTTCACAGGAATACAAGTTCTCTAAAGAAGTGGATCTTTAAGAACTCAAAATAGTCTTCACTAAAGTAGCAATTGAAATCAGAAATATTTCTATTAAACAGTTTTGAGATGGAAGAAATATTTCAAATGTTAAAACAATTATCCTGTTCAAATGTTTTTTAGAATAGGAAAAGACAGAGTTACTGAATAACACAAGCCAATTCAGTTTGAAATTTTAATTTCTTGTTAATAATTTACTGTCTCGTCAAAAACAATCCATTTTTTGATGTATTTTTTTTTTGTAATTATTTAATATGTATTTTAAATAAGAATCAATCATTGCAAGCTGCGTTGAAATAGGAGACGGTTTGGCGGCGCTGTCTGTAGGTGTAAATAAAAAAAGGGTATCCCCTAAAATATCAGATAAATAATGCGTAAAGAGATTTAAGGAGGTCCTGGGTGGAGGCTACGACTAATCTTCCGCCACTCGTTCTTTCTAAATATAGGTTTCGTGAAATTCGAGGACTGACGTAATTTTGACGTCACGGCCTGTGGGCGCGTGCGCAGGCGGATGGCAGTTGTCCCGATCGGAAATAGGCGAGTCGCCGGACAAGGTTAGCAACCCGACGGCGACCTACACCTGGTTCAACACAGCTGAAGAAGACTGAAGAAAAACAGAGGAAATTTCTTTGTAATTTCTCAGTTTGTTTTAATTTTCATCTTAGGAATTTTACAGTCTTTTTTTTTTTATGTAAATAAACATTGTTTTAGTTTTCTGAAATTTAATTTATAATACTAATTGGAAATAATTAATTTAGAAATATAAACAAGGAAAAATAGCGTATTATGTTAATTAAAAAAGTAATAAGAATATTGCATGTATTAAAAGCTTGTTAATTTGAAACAATTTAGTTACCAATACTGCAATGTTTATATTCTCAACATGGATATTAAATTGGTCATTATAAAATTTAAGACTTTAATAAGAAATATCATGGGATTTGTAACTGATGGTTGAAGAATGGTTTAGAAAGTGGTTGTTGCAACTAAGCTTCCACAGAATAAATTATTCAGCAACAGATCTCAGGTTATTTTGCTTTGTTTTTCTCTCTCTCTACAGCTCCATAACAAAACACAGTTTAGACAGTCCCCTATTTAAATTCATTAATCATTCCATTTATTCAATTACAAATTTAAAATAATCTCCCGAAAATTCATTCCATAGATTTTTAAAAATATCAATTAGCGTGGCATTATTATAAAAAATTATTTCTTTAATATTTTATCTAATCAAGTTTGGATAAAATACCGATAATCTTAGAATAAAGATTAGAATAATCTTAGAATAATCTTAGTTTTCTCTGTTTCAGAGTGAAGGACAACCGGCCTCATTACTTCTAGCATCGAAGACATTTTCAATGTAATGTGGCTTGACAGCCGAGCACCGCGACCTGAAAGATTTATTGTGCTATCCCACGGAAAGACGGAGAGAAAGAATGAGAAAGGATGGTGTGAGAAATTCAGGGGAAATGGGAGAATCCCGGGAAAACCTGCCCAGTGCGGATCATCAACGAAACCCACATGAGAACCGAACCTCGGTACACAGAGGTGAGAGGCAACATCGCCAACCCCGCGCGGCCGTTTCCAATGTGCTAGTCACCTGACGACCGGACAATCGGGTTTTGTCCGATGAACCCTAAGGCCAGTCCGCTTCTGGACGCTTATTTCCAAATATAGTAACATTTTTTCGTTTTTCATTTGTTACCAAGTTTTGGTGATTCAAATCTAAATAACTATATCCAGAGACCCTTTTTTAACCAAGTTGAAATCGTTATTATTATTATAATTTTAAATACTAAAAAAAAAAAAAAAAACGGCAAAATAATTCAGAACTTGATCATTTAATAAATAATAATAATAATAATAATAATAATAATAATGAAGTTAAAATTCAGTAAGAAGATTTATAAAACCAATTTGTATTTGAAGGCAATAGGCAAAAAGGAATCAACACTGGATCTAAATGGCCCTTGCTTAATAGTGTCTCCCAATTGAAACTCACAAAACTCAAGCAGTTTCCCAGTCGTGTTCTGTGATATGAATAATAGCATGAACAAGAAAAATACCCTAACGGCTGCTTTGCACGCTCTTGAAAAATTGCTTCAAACGCGCTCGAAAATAAGCCGTTTGCCAGTTGCAGCTTGAGTGAAAAGCCATCGCTTTACATATGTGAGCGGCAAATCGCGTTTTGATCTCGTTTAGATCGTGATTAACTATTTGTCGACGAAGCGACAAAAAAGTGAATTCGCAGGTTTGCTTTCCTATTAATTCTCATCTCATTTCACAGCACAGATAAAGAAAAAGGAAAAAAAGATCCCGGAGGAAGAGAATGTGTGAATGAAGCCATGGATTGAAACCATGAGCAAAGAATATCCAGATTTCAGCGTGAAGTTAACACTGTCGTAGTTTTTAAATAAATTTTCTCGCCGCCAAGAGCGCTGGTGTCGTCTGCTTCTAATATTTGCCTGAATTTAGAACTTGTTTTATTTAGAGCAATGGACAGGATTTTTGGACAAATGGTAGATTTTAGAGCCTTTGCCAGTTTCAGACAATTTTTCAGGAGCGAGTAAAGCAGCCATAAGATCGATTGAAATTTTAAAAGGATATGCTTGTAAAACTCAACTATGGAGTACATTGAGATTATGTAAAATTGATTGATGACTTGTCACATTTTGAGTTACATGATATGATTTATTCTCTTGACTTCAAGATGATTGCACGGAAAAGTTATAGACAAGTCCAAAGGACTGGTTCCAACTTTATATCTTTCATCTTCTTGAAATTCGTCAAGTTAAACGTTTCTTCAGTGTCTCCGGTATCAAAATATTCTTTTCGATGACATCAGACTGTGATAGTTTTATTATCAATAGTTGAAAATAATCCCCGATATCTCACTCCCTCATATCCATCCTCTACTTCAACGTTTTCCAAATTTTGTTTTTCTTACGAAACACTTCACACTGAAGGACGTTGGTCCAATGTTGCCACGGCGTCACTGTCCCACTCCTACGGAACAAGGGTGGGGCATCAGTGAATACATTCGGTTACAAAGAGAGGACACATTAGGCTCTCTTTGTACAAGGTGGCAAAACTTTTCTACGCTTATGAAAATGAAAAAAAAATTAAAATATAAATCACATTCATTTTTAATAATTTTTCACAGAACACTTGTCTGCGGAACACTGCTGTTCTAATTGATCATAAGATCTTTTTTTAAATTTTTAGCTATACTGTCACTGAGATGTTTCTGCCACACAGTGTACAAGCTTCACCCCCAACATATGAAGGCAGGAATGGCCATTTTGTTGTAAAATTTTATTTTAGTTTCTTTCGGGCGTTTCTTAAGATTCGGTAGAGTGTTTTGAGTTTGAATGTCATCTGTAATTGTCTTGACAAATGGTTTTATTAAATAATTTATGCGTATGTCTGAAACTTTTGACATGGCAGTACATTTTTGAGTTTGATTATAACTTCAAAAACCTTCACTTGGGTTCGGATTCAGGTATTAATTAATGCTTAAAGCTACGCGAACACAATGCAACTTTTCAGGAACTTTAGTCGTCCGACTTCGAGTTGGCCAACTTTGTCAACCCCGAACACCATGCAACTCGACATGAAGTCGACCGCGTCAGTAGCAATCCCATAATGCAATGCGTTTCCACCAGCCGATGTGAAAAATCCGAAAAATCGAGGTTTTGAAACCTCTCTGATAAATTCTGATGCATACAATTACTGCATTTCAGTATAAACTTTAGTTATGCATGAAAGAAACTCGCAATACTCTTGATATTCGTTGTTTACGAGCTTCTCTTCTCTTCGAATCGACGAACAACATTTTAGACGCCATTTCTTCCATGGGCGTGACGTCACGACTGACGTGTTCCAATGCTGCCCTGTGATTTGGTAATTCCGACCGATTTCGAAGCAACTTTCCGAGTTGCAGGTGTAGGAACAACTCGAGTCGGAGGACAAAAGTTACTGCCAAGTTGCATAAAAACGGGCTCAAGACTGTCTGTATCAACTCGTGAAGTCAAAATCGGCCGACTAAATTGCTGAAAAGTTGCATGCTGTTCGCGGGGCTTAATAATTACATAATTTCTGCTGTAGATAAGTAAGAACTTGTAAATGAAACCACAGCAAGAATATCTAATGCACTGTCAGATTCTATCAGAAACAATGTTGCTTCAGCTTCGAAGAAAACTGCAACAGAAAATTATTGCATATTCTAGTAGTCAATATCTATCATTACGAAAAATGTATGTTGATGAATGTTTATATAAAAATCCATAGGCAAATCCATAATTAGGTTTAAATCGGCCAATTAATTCTATAATTCTAGTGAAATCATGTTTGTATCTTAATTAAAAACTTTTGTAGAACAAGAATTTTCTAAAACTTGTTAATTGAGATACATGCATGATATCATTAGAATTAATAGAAATAATTGGCCGATTTAAATTTAATTATGGATTTTTGGCTGTGATTTGAAGAGATATGAGAGCAAATTTATGTAAGACAATGCCATAGGATTTAAATGAACCATAGGATTTGAAAAATCACTTAAAAGAGCAGTTCCGCAATATAGAAGGGAGGGGGGGGGGGCCTTTACACTATTTTGTATGACTGAGGAAAATGTGAGTTATTTTAAAATCTTTACACTCAAAAACCCAATTTTAAGTTAACGCTTGAAGACTGAAGTGATAAAATATACTTACATACAGTGATAAATGCATTTGGCATTGTTACTTCAATGTAATTATTTTCACTTAAGTGAGGTCCTGAAACGGAAGCTCTAATCTCACATCGACAATGAGTTTTCTTCACCATTCGCAGTCATTACAAAAATATGATTTTTTTTCTTCTTACTGTTATTCTATTCTACATTAGGGCACTTGTACTGAGGCCGCAAGGACATATTGTATCGAGCATTAACAAATAGGCAAAACAAGAGAGAGACAGAAGAAAGAAAATACAAATGCTGGAAAGAAAGAAAGAAAGAATACCAAGCCAGCCCTCGTATTTGAACTCAGATTCAGACATCAACCAAGGCACTACGCCTGAACGGCTTCTTTCCACTCAATTCTTCCTTTAGTAAGTGAACGTAGTTAATATCTTTATATAGATCTTTCAGGTCGCGGTGCTCAGCTGTCACGCCACCCACGCTCACCACATTACATTACATTGCATAATATCTTTATAGTCATTTCTTTATAGTTGCTGCTAACATAAGTGACATACCAGATAGCTGCTATTTCAGGCTCATTAGCGTTCAAAATCTTATTTTTAATGTGTATTTTTTTGTTTTTAAGTTTAATTTTTGGAGATATCACATTTCTTTTGACCATAAATCTTTATAGTTACTTTAACCAATAATAAATATGTATTAATAATAAATTAAATGTGGTTATAAATCTGTATTATATCTTAAAGTAGTTTGGAAACAAACAAAACAATATGGACCAAAGATTTTAGATATGACAAAACAATGTGGACAAAAGAATAAAAAGAATCAAATTTAAACTTAAAAGAATGAACAAGACAGCCATGCGCTGATTGGCTGTGTTGTTAATTCTTTTAAGTTTAACTTTGATTCTTTCTATTCCTTTGTTGTTCTGTATCTGACGAAGACAGCCTTTTACTTCGGGCTTCTCGAAACATGTCATTTTTTTAAATATTTGTTTTATATGTATTGTACGGTATTGATCGCATTATCATCAATATGGATATATTCTGTCAATTTAATAGAAGATCGCAAATTTTACTACTTTGATTACGTATTATAAATTAACTTCTTTTGTTAAAGATAAACGATATTTACTGAATAAAATCTCTAAAATTTGCTTTCAAATGAATACAGAGAATCCTAACTATATTTAATCTGTTTTCCAAAGAAAGCATGGGACCTTAATAAAGGCCTCAAAAAAAAAATAATTAAATCTTTGTCTGTAGGTTGAGTCCTAACCTTCTGAGATTATGAATGGATCACTTTGAAACTTGGCATCAAATTAAAAACAATTTAACTTTTATATTTGAAATTTTGTCTGTGTGGTTTATGGTCGCGAAATTTCCTCACGAAGATAAAAAAAAAATATTAGAAGTAAATCATTGACTTTGTCTGTCAATGAATCCTTTTTTTAATCCACTGACATCTGCGGCGTTTGGTGGGTGGGATTAAATCTAATCGAAATTGGGTGACTTTAAGTAAAAATTTGAAGATTTACTTAATTTTTTAATAAACAAAGCACTCAGAAACTATGTTGCAATTAACACATCTTGTAAAGACAGAAAAATTTTTCTTTTCTAGGACTTTCAAAAAACAAAACCCCACAATATAAAGGAGGAGGATTAAAGAAAATTATCTTTAATATTATCTTTAACGGTGCAAATTAGCCAGGATAATAGTTCTTGAGTTCTCATTTAAGATAAGATGGATAAGATCTTGTAGGTTTCGACTGGAGTTGCTTTATTTCCCCAGTTGTTAGTTGGTTCTTGAGTGAAAGAGGAGACGGTAACCCTGGATGGTTTTATTTTTAATTTGTTCTCTCTTTTTTTTTTTATCTTGTCTTTTGCTATCAACGGGAAGAAGGCCATTGCAGAAGACGAAGATTGAAACCAAATAAACACCGTTAATGGGTTTAAACCCACTTGAAGAGGAATTCTGACAGCTCCAATCAATTGAAAAAGCTATTCTGAACGAAAAATATAACCCTTAACCCCAATGTAATCCATCAGTAAAGTGGACCTCAAAATACATCTTTGTTATTTATTTATTT
>JAFIDM010000007.1:25387121-25397991 GCA_023159025.1 Thereuonema tuberculata | reverse complement strand
TATAATTTCGTATTACTAGAATTTACCTGAAACCTTTTACAATCACACACATTTACTAGAATTTACCTGAAACCTTTTACAATCACAGACATTCAACAAATATCTGCTTTATTAATATCATCATCTGTCACCAGGTGGCGAATGAAATTTTTTTTATTTTTACACCACTGCACTGTATTGTCTAATACTTAGTCTCTGTATGGAATAAGTCCACGAATGAATAATGATTTTTATGACAGTCATTATTATTCTTTTGTATTTGTGTGGCCAATAATCGTATACTGTTTTGTTTTTTTTCTTCTCTCATTTTTTTTTCCTCCTTCTTCCTTTTTCATATGAGTCCTACGTCAGCTACAAACAACGAATGAATAGAAGAAGAAAAGAATCAGTAGAGAATGGAAGACAATGATCCATCTCTTGAGTACAATCAGAGGATCTGTTGTGTTGGCTTCCTCACACTCTCCTATGAAATTAAAGCGTATTTATATCCAGGTCACAGGAGGAAAGAATATAGATGAGTGGCTCTAAAATATGGCCTCTCTTCTCAGCTGAGGGAAGTTTTCTCAGTGGGATATTCCGTGGTATCATTCGGTTTTGTTTTGTGGTCTTATTCTTTTTCGTAAATATTTTGTTAAAATCAATAAAGTTTAAAAATACACAACACATTTAAACTTTTGATTTCACATCAATTAAGGGAAACTATTAAGGAAAATTGAATGAATGAAATTTTCTGTAAATCTTGGGTTTTCTTTAAAACGTTTTTGGCCTTTTTACATTTCTCATTCTTTGCCGTTTTTAAAAAAGACGAAACATATTTTATGTTAACATTCTTTTTTAACATTACTCTGAGACAAAATTAATCTGAAAACGTAGAAGCATTCATAGAATATTATATCCACAAATTAAAATAGTCCATATATTAAAGGGGATCAAATTGTCTACAGGGAAGGGATTTGTTAAAGTTAAAGTATCCCACTTACAGGCCTACAAAGGCCTATGGGGTGGCTGGAGGGTAGCATCCAGCATTCACGACCTAACGACGCCCGCCCGCCTTTAACTCCCGGGAAAGAAACCCGGTACCCATTCTAGAGAGGGCTGGGTAGACCCTAGGACCCGTTTGGAGGAGAAAGAGCGTGGAAGGGATTTGTAAGGAATGTTATTATTTATATTAACAGGTACATTAACAATTTCCGTGTAATTACTTAAAGGACTCTTTGACCAAGATATAGTTTCATCTATTATATATCTCATCTATTCTATACCTATTTATCTGGTAAGTACTGCTAAATCTTATTAATATCAGATAGTGAGAATGAAAGAAAGGATTTCAGTTTTATGATGCTTTCGTGAGCATTTGTATCTTTCAAATATTAAATATGCCATAAGTTGTCTGTTGTCGCTATTTCAATGTATGTGTCTTGACAGGAGAGATATTAAATTGTTGTTTGGCGAAATACAAATATTTTGCAAACAAAAGATTTAACCATGCTAGAAATTAATATAAAGCATAAAGAAATGACACAGAAATGAAGAAATATCTGAGCTTTCATCGGTGAGAGTCTGTGACGGCCGTTTCATCCTTTTTGTGGACTCGTCAGTTAGAATCACTCACCAGATGAAGCGTTCAGATACTTGCAGAAATGATAAGGGAAGCCAGTCGAACCTAGCAGCGGTCTCCCTCCAAAAGAAAACACAATTAAAAAATCAAAACGAAAAGCAAAGCTTCAAATCCTGGCCTGCGAATCCGTCAGAGGCTCTAAGGAATTTGAAGACAAAAAAAAAAAAAAAAAAAAAACCCCCAAGGCTGAACCCAACCTGTTTATTATAAACTTTAAGGTTTAGCGTGCCAAAAATTAATATAAAAGCATTATATTAATATAATATTAATATACTCTCACCGATGAAATCTTAGATATTTTAGATTTTTGTGCCATATCTTTATGCTTTTATACTAATATTGTCTTCTGTTATTTGTTGTCTAATATTGTAAGTTACTAAATAGTGAATGAACAGTAAATTGTGAAAATATTTTTAAATAATCTACGCTGCTAGAAAATTTATTAACTCGATGTAAATCCGATGTTGATTGTATAATTATGTGTATGTGTGGAATCAACGATATAATACATTCTGAAGTCACGATGATCTACATATTTGTTATTGTCATTAATGGTTTGTTTTAATGGTATTATGTTAAACAGTATTTACATTTAACGTATATGATATTTTGAATGTAGGTCAGCATACAGTGTAGGCCCGGTTGCCAAGTGGTAAAGCGCTTCACTGCGGGCTGGAGAAGTTAGGTTCCATCCCCGCCGTAGATCGGGGGTTTTCCACGTTGAATTCTCCTCCAGACGGCTCCTAGGGTCCACCCAGCCCTCTGTAGAATGAGTACGGGGTTTTATTTTCAGAAGGTTGAAGGTGAGGGAACGTCAGCTGACCATCCGACCTCTGAGTCTAGTTGGTCAAGAAAAGCCAGGAGCCTTTCCACCTACAACTTCAAAGGCTTGCGTAGGCCTTTAGTGGACTACTTTTAGTGGACTACTTTTAAGTATATGATAACATACTCAATATTATACAAATATTATACAGGATGTATCAAAACTCTCTTACAAAATTTAAAGGGAGATAGGGAGCACTAAGATAAAGCTTCTGCATCTCTGAAGATATATCCGCTGACTGCAGTTTTCGGTGCTAGAGGGCGCTATAAATCCTACAGAACTAGCGCACCAATTCCACACGAAGAGGGTAACAATGTCTGGACTCTGACATTGAAACGGATGAAAGTGTTCATTCTGCAAAACACTCTCCACATGAGGGCATTGTTCACACTGAGACTACTCGCCCTGAATTGTATTTAATCCATCGTAGGAATACGCATGGTTCTCTCCAGACCAGTGACGTCCATGTTTGCAAGGAAATGTTCCAGTTACCCGCAGTTGCCGGTGCAAAAGGGCAAATGTCTGGTGGTTTGCCACATATCTGTTTGGGAAGCGCTGTATGTATAATAGAAGCTCTTCCGTTCCCATTTGGCAGCCCATGGATCAGATACATATCAACCATCTCAGCAGTCGTAAAACGCTCCTTGTTACACGTAATGAATGCTATTTATGAATGTGGCATCAAATACAGTTCGATCTCCGTTCCCATGTCGCCTCTCTAGCCAATTGCAGCGCCGCTAAATGGCGCCCTGTAGCACCGAAGGTTGTCGTCAGCGGACATACATTCATAGATGAAAAAGGTTTGTCTTGGTGCTCCCTATCGCCCATTAAAATCTGTGCAGAGAATTTTGATACACCCTGTTACTGAAAATATATTTAATAAAATCCTACTTCGTTCGTTTGCTTGTATCTGTATCTTCAGATAAAAGTAAACATGTAAAGTATAGAAATACATTTTTGATTATAGACTATTAGTATTTGTACAATTTATATATTAACAACATAGCGAACTGTATTAAAAATGTACGCAATGAAGATTACATTAAGTTAAAAACATTATAAAAATGTATCTTGAAGATGTTTACTTAGTTTTGTTATCATAATTCCCATAAAAATAAATTGTTTTTAATGAATAGATTAAACGGGATTTAAGAATTCGAATTTTCCCCTTGAGCTGCTTATCATCGAAGTCCTTCATTATAGACTTGAGATGGATCAACATGTAATCCGAGCAACACAGATTACGCCTCTTAATTACCTTTAAAATTTTGTATTGGCGCCATATAAATCTCGCCTTTAACTTCCTTTAAATAGAATTCTTCTTTTTTTTTTCTTCCACACACACACTCTCGTATTTCAGAATTTACGATGGTCTCAGTTAAGAGGACCCTCTACCTGCCTCCTACAACTTTTTAATCTCGTTCTGAGTTATGACGCTGCTGAAACACTACCTCCCTCTTCCGCCCACCCATCCACAGTGACGCGTTCCCTACACATAAAATTACCACTTATTTTTTTTTACTTGAACGGAAGTGACTCCATTTTGATTCTACTATACGTCATTTTGGAATTTATTGAATAGAAACATAGTTAGTCTTTTGTTTGTTGTTGGATATTCTTCAGACTCCGTTTAGTTAAAGCCATAAAGATGGTTTATACCAAGATGTCCGTTCATTTTGTTTAATGTTTGAATTAGACTTGAGAAACAGATACACTACAACATCGGAAGATAGTAGTTCGTTTTGTCAGTATCAAATAAAAAGTGATAATAATTTATGCAGCCCAAGATTTATGTCACAGATATCCTAAGATAGACCATTACAGATAGATCACCTACTCAATCCATTACAGGAAGGTAATACATTGGTTTATTTTATATAATTATGTCACACAAAACATATGTAAGCTTATGTACATTTAATTATGTAATATAAATATAATATTTCATTATATTTAGAAATGAAAACTTCCTTTTTCTTTCGTGTTATTGAAGTCTCGAATTTTTAAAAGCTTGCAGCTTAAAATGTATTACAAATACAAGACGGTTTTTCTTGTTTCGAAAACCGAAATATTATTTTATTTTGATAAATTAGAAAAACAGATAAGAAAAGCAAGAACATGTCAGGTTATTTTACTTATATATTCTTAACTATTAGAACGATATTTATATATTTTCAATATAATTTTTTATTAGTCCATTCATTTGTGACTAAACATTAATTTTAAACTTAATTTACTGTTTTCGGCTTTGCTTTCAAAAAGGCTTTAAAAATAGGATCTTGTGGATTATCTCATTAAAAATTGAAGTGAAAGATATCATGGAGTCCATGTTTTTATAAACAAAATAGGATACAACTTTAATCGCTGAAATTACTGCTTTTTTTCTAACTTTACTCATAACGAGTCACCTCCAGAAACCACACGACCGATTTCGATGATATTTGGCAAACAACAGTGATAATCGGAGACACATGTTTTGTGTTTTTTTTTATTTTTGTTTAAAGACTCGTTCTATTGAAACGTTGACAATTGGAAACCCTTTTATTTACACTACCATATAAACAGATTGGAGTGTAGCAGCGATTGTTAACTCAATTTGGTGTCTTATAGTTACAAAGGAAATACAGTGCAACTTGGATAATTCGAACGTCTTTAATTCGAAATCGTGGTTAATTCGAAGATTTCTCTTGGTCCCTTGAATTTCTATTAAATCAATGTTAAAAAATCGTGGACAATTCGAAGTTCGACTTCCTTAATTCGAAGTTTTTTATAAAAAATTTCGAACCATAACGACTTTTCGGCGTTTCATCGTTAAGAAATTCGACACGTGACAACTGAAATCCCCTTCCCGCCACCGTTCGACACGTGACGCTTCAGACACCATTCGAGCTTCCTGCTGTCAGTGTCACCATGTCTTTCAGTAAACCACGCGTGTACAAGAATTTAACGTTCGCTGAAAAGGTCGCCGTCATTCGCGAGGTGGAAAAGGGTGTGAAGAAGAAATGCCAAATCGCCAACGAGTATGGGATAGCGCCGAATTTCGTGGGTACATTGAAGGACAAACCAACGTAAGTGAAGCTGTTTTCACTAAACATGCTTGATGATTTTGCTAATCTTAAGCGACTGAATTCTACAAAACAATCAGATATTGCACAATTTTTTGAAAAACTATAATTTTCTATATTGAATGTAATATGTACTGTAGCTTACGTAAAATAAATCTTATTTTGTTTACATACATATAGTCTTTAAGTCTTTCATACCATGATCTTTCTGAATAAATATTTATTTATTGACAGAATAATCTTTTCAAGCATTCAGTGGACCTGAAATTAAAGTTAAAAGATGTAACTTGTTTAATTCGAAGTCTTGGATAATTCGAAGTTTTGTAGTGGTCCCTTCAGCTTCGAATTATCCAAGTTACACTGTATAATAAATATAATAAGGAAGTGAAATCACAGACAATTTGAAAATGCTTTTCTTTGTTCATGAATAAAAAAGGAGTTCCGTACATTAACATTATTGTTATCATTATCTGTAATGGATTTGTTTTAAAATACTAAAATAAGAAATTTTAAGATCTTCAAAAGAAGCCGCCTCTCTTGGCCACTATTTATGTATATTTAAATGAAATGACACTAAATATTTACCATTTCTTTTCAATGTAGTATCAATCTTTGCACCATTTGGCTCCCGGGAGATTGTCCTACATTTTTTGCATGTGCGAATCTGTATTAGTCGAGTCTTTTATAGATTGTTTTGTTTTTCTTCCAATAATTAAAGTTCTCGATTTAAGTTATAATAACAAATTTTACTCGAAGCCTAATTTATCATTCTTTTGACAATTGTGGCCACTTTAGAATTAATTAACTGAAACGTTGATTTTATATCAACTTATATAATTTGCTGATTTCGTCTTTGTGTCTGTCTGTCCGTAACTCGATATAATTAAGCTTTTTCAATTTATTCTATAATTACTACTAATACCTCTATAAATATATTTTCTTTTTTTGTACGTCTTCCTCCTCTTCATCTCCATTGCTTAACAAACTTGACAAATGTAGTATTTAATGAATAAAATTTCATTCACTAAATACTACGTTTGTCAAGTTTGTTTTCCAGCTTCTTCTGCTCATCTGTCCGTAAGGACAGATCTTTACCCACTATGATCATCATTCAAGATTATGACTTTAATCTTGAATTCCCATAGGGATACCCGCCTCACCCAACCTTATTAGAATATTTGATATAAAAGTATCAAATAGACAGCCTTTTTATTCAATTTTTCAACAATTGACTCGATGTCCTTTTTAACATAATTGTTATAATTCCTTTCTGCTAATTGTTCTAACAATGGGATAATATTTTTTGTGTTTCGACATTATCTTTTTGGTTTTAATAACGTGTTTTTTTACTTCAACTTATATAATTGGCTAATTTCGTCTCTGTCTGTCTGTCTGTCTGTCTGTAACTCGATATAATTAAGCTATTAAGAGAGATCCAAGGTTCTCAATGGTACTCAAATTGGATGAAATATTAGTTCATTTTGTCATTCCATGTTGTTTCCATGAAATTTTATCCTTGGAAACTGACCTAGACTACTGAAAACATACGTTCAAAACCAAATAATTTTGTTACCACTGCACCGATTTTAATGAAATTTGGCATACTTACTCAGGTTTTTACGCTGATTTTGAAACTCAAAACCATTTTTGCCGTAGAAGCTTCGTTCACAAGTTAGCGCAGTATTTAGATTATACAAAGGTGAGTTTTAAATGCCTTTCGGCGTTATGAGTCAAAAATAATAATTATTCTTTAGATAAATTAAACTTTAGATATGGTTGGTATTTCGTTTTTCTTTTTGGGTGGAAAATGATCCTTTACACAAAGCTCTCACAACCTATATTACAGGTGTACAGGTAAGAAGTACGCATATAAATTGGCTAAGTTCGTCTGTCTATCTGTAACTCGATATAATTAACCTATTAAGATAGATCCAACGGTTCTCAATGGTACCATTGAATCAAAAGTACTCAAATTGGATGAAAATATTAGTTCATTGTGTCATTCCATGTTGTTTCCATGAAATTTTATTCTTGGGAACTGACCTCGACAACTGAAATTCTAACAAAACATACGTTCAAAACCAAATATTAATAATTTTGTTACCACTGCATCCATTTTAATGAAATTTGGCATACTTACTCAGTTGTTTACGCTGATTTCGAAGCTCAAAACCATTTTTGCTGTAGAAGCTTCGTTCAGAAGTTAGCACAGTATTTAGATTACATTTACTGTATATTTGATAGTTGATAATAAAATGATTTTTCAGAATTTTTTTATGCCTGTCTTCCGACAGGCTTTGCTGCTAGTAATAAAATATATATATATTTTTAATATATTTTTCTCAATACAACTTTATAATTATAATGTGTGTTTTTTTTTTCTTAATTACTGTTGGCCCTTAATAAACTTGATGCCCCAATGCAGAACTTTTCTTGCCTCCCTAAATGCCAAAAAGGAAAAACAATATTTAATATTTCATGCCATAAATTCTTATTTCCTATTCCTATTTAGTTAAAAAAGAAGAGTCATTGATTTCATAGCTGAAAGTGTCATGTGCTGTGCACCCATCGCACCTCTCTTTTCCGAGGTCTTCCTCAACATCAGCTTAACCTCGTTATCTCTAATATAATAAAAATAGAAGACATCGAATTGAAGCAGCTTATTTATTAATCTGTTTATTTTATTATTTTTTTTACGTAATACTCTTGATTATTATTTAAATACTCATTTGATTGTGTATCTTGTAAATGAGTTGTCTCTTGTTTTTTGACTGAGTTTGCCGTCAGGTGGCGCAAAAAGCCACCACTGGTTGAACGAAAAAGTTAGAAGCTGAAGACAGCGACAGTTTTTTGTGGATCAATTTATTTTTTTGGGTTTGCTTTCTTTAGTGAAACGAGTATTTAGTCAAAGGACGAACAAATGAGTTTGGGGTTCGCTTGGGGAGTGAGTGGCTCCTTTTTTTCTTCTTTTATTATTATTTATTTATTTATTCGAAGAGAAAGAGTCAGTGCTTCAAGGACACGGGACGCGAAGACAAAAGTTTATTTTAACTTTGTCTCTCCATCATTCGGCAACAAAGAAAAAAGAAAAGTAAAAGGAAGAAGGAGGTGAAGGAACGGAGGTCAATGGAGGAAAGAAAGAGAATAATTTGAAATAGATTTAATCAATACAAATAGTTAAAGCTTAAGCTTTATAACTATTTGTATTGTTAAAAAAATGGCACTTTATAAGCACCAACAATAAGGCAATAAAATAATAATAAAAAAAATCAATAAGAAAACACCCCTATTAACTACTATATGTGAAATAATTACTTATAATAATTAAATATTTGCGAATACATTCGCTGGCTCTTCGTTTGTCGCTTGCAATATTTTCAACCAGTTTTTTGTTGCTTTTGTTTCTGGGAACTAATTCTTGTCTGGGAATCAACTGAGAACCAACGAAATCTGTCGAAGAGCTGATGGTAAAAAGGATCAGAGATGACAATTAGTTTAAATTATTTAAGTTAATTTAAAATTATTCAATTAATTTTTTAAATAATTATCTAATATATTGTTTTAATAATTAGGTATCATTATGTGCTTTTTCTGAAAAAAACAAACAAAAAACAATAAATTTCTGTGTTTGTAGAACGTATTTTTAATTTTTAAATAACATACTACAAATAGTTAACTAAAGGAGGATATATCTTGATATTTTTCGTTTTTATTATTGAAATTGTCAGGATCTTCGGTCCATTGCACCACACTTGTGTTTTTCTTTCTCGAAGGATCTGATTTTAGTTCTACAAAATGCGGCTTACACAAGCGTAAACACGGTAACTACCGAAGAGCAAATTAAAGGATTTTAAAACTAGAATTTATTTACGAAACTAAAAGAAAAAAAAAATTTTCAATTTTTAAAATCCTAAATAAATGAAAAAAAATTTTTTTTGAAATAATGCTTTCAGGCTTTTTTTGTGTGTGTGTTAGGGAGTTTTCAGTTAGAAGAGGATACAAAACGTCGTAACTTCAACTTAATAATAATTCTTGTCAGATTAATTCTAATCGATTGCTATACTTCATTTACCAGTCATTTCCTCGTTTGCGTTATTAAAAAAAAAAAAGAGAAAAGTAACTTCTCTGTCTTCGTCAATTCATTAAAATAATTGTTAAATACAATTGAAAGTTTATTATATTTGGACTCCGTTTCAATTCACTTCGGAAGAAATTAAAAAAATACTTAAATAAAAAGAAACCTTTTTTTTTTCAGAAACTCTTCCGCCATCTTTGTTATTCCAATTTACAATTTTTTTCGTTTCATGTTAACTTTAGATATGTAAACTCTAACTTGTGGAATAAATATTTATCAAAAACCTTATACGGTCTTGATAATAAATAAAAAAAAACAAAAAATGTCGCACATATTTGAAAAAAAAATAACAAAAAACGTATATCACCGAACAGGATGTTTCGACCAGTGCAAAACGACCAGGTCATCTTCAGATAACTTCCAAATAAAAAAAAAAAAAAGTATACTATGATTTTTGCTTTTATAAAATTAAAGAAGGCCCTTTACGATTTTCATGGTATTACTGATTGCTGAAATAAAATGAAATACCGTTCTTTATTTATTCTTATTAGAATTCTCTGTATAAACATTATAATGCTAAGAATTTCCAAAGTCAGACAACATCACAATCTTGCACGAGCTAAAGAATAAGAGTTTATGGAGCAATAATCAAATATCTAATATTTCTATTCACCTTTTTAATTTATTTGTTCAGATCCCATTGAATTTTCTTGAGTTTAAAAATCATTCAAATATCTACGATTTTTAAAAATAGGGAAAAATTCATAATTCGAAATAACGTCATTTTTATTCCCTATTTTTATTTTAAATGAGACTTTTTTATAATGTGTGGCTTCGCAACTTACACATTGTTTTTTGTTTTGTTTTTTTGAAAAGAATAAAAACGAGTGATTGTTTTCAATGTATTGTTTATTGACAATGCATTGATGACGGATGTCTATTTGTAAATTTTTACTTTACAATTTATTAACTATTTTCACTCTTTGTAAAATTAAAGAAAGTTTCCAAGCTGACATCTTTGTAATCACAATATATATTATCAACATTTGAAACACACTTTACAATAAAACTATAAACTTATATACATATTTAAAACACAAGTACTTTCAAAGTGGTCTACACTTCCTTATCAAGCGGATGATAAAATCAAGTTACAGAACACGAAGATTTATTTTATTCTTCTTTGTAAGTTCTAAATTTTATTAAATGAAAGGACCATACACACGAAGCATAATAAAAAACTATATTTAAGCAACTTCATTACATGTTACGAGGCATAATCCAATCCT
>JAFIDM010000007.1:25354128-25385676 GCA_023159025.1 Thereuonema tuberculata | reverse complement strand
TTGAGGCCAAGAGAAGATGTCTCTTGTTCAGTCCAATCAGTGTCTCCCACTTCCTTCTCTTCTGTCCGAAGCGGATACTTTGTGGTCGACGGAAGAGTGGACGATGACCACAGGAAGTGATTGACATAAACGGAGACGAGCCTGGAACGCTTGATCGTGTGGTGGGAGGGCGACCACCGTCTCCGTAAATGGATCTTCTCAGTGGCCTCAAGGCGAGGGCATTCGCACGAGGAAGAATAAAAAAAAAAAAAGCCTCTTCCAGTTCCGGTGTCTCGTGGGACTCGTGACCACATGATTTAGGACGAGACTGACGACAGATAGAGAGAGCCCTCTAGTGACGTACAACACATTTACTCCATATGGGGGAAACAGTTTAAGAGAGGGGGAGAAAGAGAGAAAAAAAAAAGAACACAAGAGAGACATAATGAACAGGACCCCCCAATTAATCGAACTTTTTTTAAGCGAAAAAAAATAAAAAAAAGGGACTTTTGTTTCTTTTCAAAGAAGATTGAAAACTAAAGAATATTAAAACAATAGAAAAATTTGTACCAATTGCTTTTGTCTGTGCAAGGGTAAATGAAGAAAAACAAAGAGAAAAAAAAACACCCACACACACAGCTTTTGTTTTAAACCCGTCTTTTTTGTTTTTGAAACCTTTTGTTTCAGAGAATGAAAAAAACTTTTCAAAAATTACGTTTACAATTTCAATATTATTGAATTTATTTATAAATTTACACAATTATCTAAAAACGATTATAATATTAGAAACTATTTTATAAACAGTTTCACTTGTACAATATTTTAAACTCTGTGGCGGATCCTTTATTTAGCATTCATTCCTCCTCAAAATAATTATAAAATTTAAATTAATCCAAATCATCTGGCTCCCTAGTTCATTTTTGTTATTTTTTTTTTTTTACTTTAGACGCATTTTGTAACTGATTACTATTTCACTTGTCCTAATTGCACCGATCTCCTGATCTTGATCCAGGTGACTCTGATATTCGTTACTGTTTCTTATGTTGCTTCGGGTATCACTGAAGGAATCACTTATAATACAATATTTGAAAGTTCGTATCCAACATTATAAAGATTTAAAATAATGTACTACAAAAGATTTAAGTGATTTATATAAAGAAGGGTTATTCAAAATGATTGTCGGGGTTTAAAAAAATCACCACACATAGTACAAATACGATACGAAGACGATACTTTGTTTATTGTGTAAGAAAACTCAACAAGTTACAGACATTCGGTGGCAGGCACTCAGTAGTTCCGCAGTTACCCACCAGGAGTCCTTGATTGCAAACGGCAGTCGACGGTAGGGAGAAGGCGATTTGCACTCTCGAATATCATCACAGTCGTTTCGTACCATTGTCCAAAGTCAGTTTCGTACGAAATTTAGGAAGGTTCCTCCCTCCAACAATTCCCTTCATAGGTGGTATGCACGATTTGTGGAGACAGGGTGCTTGTGTAAGGGAAAAAGCAGTGGGCGTCTGAAGAGAAAATGGACCAGATCAGAGCAGCCTTCCTACGTAGTCCTATCAAATCAACTGTGAGAGGCAGTAGGGAACTCAACATTCCACAACCTATGGTGTGGCGTGTGTTACGGAAGAGACTACGTATGAAGCCATATCGCCTAAGGCTGCTGCAAGGGCTAACACCTGATGACCACCACCGTAGGGAACTTTTCTGCACGGAACTATAACATGTGATTGAAGGAGATGTGACATTTTTGTGACACGCTTGTTTTTAGTGATGAGCAAAGTTTCATTTGTGTGGAAAAGTCAATCAACATAATGTTAGAATTTGGGGGACCCGCAGTTTTGTTCAACATGAGCGTGATCCCCCAAAGTCAATGTGTTTTGTACTATTTCAAATTTAAGAGTATATGGCCCCTTTTTTTTTTTCATAGAACAGACAGTAATAGGAATGACTTACCTCGATATAGTCATTGAATGGCTCCTACCCCAGCTGAGTGATGACAGCGCTGATTTCATACTACAATAGGATGGTGCCCCACCCCATTTTCGTCAGTTTTAAACCAGCACCTACTATAGCGCTGGATTGGGCGTGGCACTGATAGTGATCAGAATCTCCTATCGTGGCCACCCTGTTCACCGAACTCAACACCATGGGAGTTTTTCCTCTGGGGCTACGTAAAGGCTCACGTCTTTGTCCCCCCTCTCTACCAACAATCATTGTGAATAACCCAGTACTCGGTATTACCTGAGAGGAAATTAAGAGAACGTTAGGTTATGTCTTCAGCTGAGTTATTTCACTTAAGTTAATTGTCATTGATTTCACTTCTACTGGAGTTAAGAAACTATGTTTTGTATGTTTTAACTCCACGTTTCTTTAATTAATACTAAAATCGTCTAAGTCTACAACTGACGAGCTTTTGGCTTTCTGTGCTACAGATATTATTAGATGTAGACAGACAGAGATGAAGACAAATTCCTTTTACAAAACGGGCTTCAAAATAGTCTAATTATTTAATAGAATTTCGGGTAAACATTTAATCCTGAATCAACTTCTCTTGCAAATCTCTGGCTACTGATGTTCTGATAGAGATGAATCAGAAAAAGCGGAAGCCTTAATTATATTCATAGTTTTTCTTTTATCTCTTATTGTTTATTCAAAAAGTTTTTTATATATATTTTTTTATTATGAAAATTCAGAGATAAATATTAAATACAGATTTCTTTACAATTCTAGCAAAGGTTTCTTCCAACTGTAAAAAGGCGCAAACAAAGATTCTCAAAACGCACAGTTTAGCAGAAGAATTCCTTTCACAAAGTAACCAAGGAGTCAAAATGCAATGATAAGTAAAAAGAAAAGGAAACCTACTACAATGTAATATAGTACAAATAGAATTTTATATTGCGTAATGTTGATTAAAAAATCTTATAATTTTTATATAAGGAACAAACAAATATTAATATTACACTGAATACAAGTAAATTTCTGAAAACGTGTCTCTGTGCTGTTATTATGGATTGCTTAATAAATATTAGAAAGAGTGTGGCACCTCCAAAACTTAAAAAGGAACAACAAATTCATGAAACCAAATGTTTACTAAGTGACATCCCAGGACAGCCGTTTCTTGGTGTTCGACATCATCCGCTACGAGTAAACAATAAGCTCTCAATACAGAGGGGTCAAGAGGCTTTCAAGCTTTAAATAGGAAAACCTTCAAAGATCTGTAAATGATAGTTTCTATCTTTTAAGTGAAGTAATGCATTCACCGACTTAAAAAAAAAAACTGTAGCAAATGACTTGAATATCACATCTTTAAAGATTATAACAAAGCAGCACTTTTAAGTATATTACTTTTGCAAGTATCGTGCCTTATTCTCCGATGGGGGCGAGAGCACAGGAGGTAAAGATCTTTGCAATCACCAGCTTAAAGAAATAACGTGAAATCCTACTCAATTCCGACTTACAGTATTTTTAGTAGATTTATTTTTGTTTTTTTAACTTTTAGAGTATTTGGAATTATTGCGCACGATAGCTGTTTGATAACAATTAATTACGTCACTGTTGAGATATATGATTTCATGAAAGCCATTTATTTTGTTTTCTCAAAGCAGTGAGAAAATAAAATCCAAAATATTCGATATCTTTTATAAATTAAAATTAAGCCACGTGATTTGTATTTAGGGTAACTTCATTGAGTCATTAATTCCTTATCAAGAAGAAAATCAAGGAGGAAAACTCATTTATTCCGTCTCATTTATCTATCACAGGTGGTTTAGGATAATGTTTGTTAGGCAACATCATCGGAGAGAAAAGAGAAGAAAATTTAGAACACAGTATTAAGAGAAATACGAAGTCTGTCCATTTGTGACCGAAATAACTCAAAAACTACACATCTTAGCAAGCTGAAATTTTAGAGGTAGAATTAGAATATTAAATGATTTTTATCTTTTATTTTGGCACTTTTGGGCCGATAGGTCTCCTTAGGGATATGAAATGTTGTTTTTCGAAAGTTGTTTATAGTTGGTACGCCAACTACATTTCATATTTTATAAATACTGTGATTGTTATACAAAGTTAAGTGTCGTTTTCTTAGAATCTATTCCATATTCACTATCTGCAGCATTTGTTGTAACCTGTACAAATGTTTAACATTCAATTACTCAAAAGAGTTTTGTAAAAACCCAAAAGATCCTTTTCGTATTTCTTTTCGGTTTGTCTTGGTCAAAACAAAATAATAAGCGTCAGGAAAACGAAGTTTCACATAATAGAAATATGAGACCACAATTTTAGTGAAAGGGGATAATAACTAAGATAGGGTGAAGGGAAACAGGGGAAGGTAGAGGTTGTAAAGAAGGGGATGAAGTGAGAGCATTCAGGCACTTCTTATCTTCGACGGGAAAAAAAACATATAAAGTGTTCGCATTCGAAGTTATTCGGAAACATAATGTTTTGATTGGTGCATCCCATGAGGGTCTCCGGCGAAAAGCAACAGACGCTATCAGCGTTCAAGTCCCTCTCGGCGGCCCCCTTAAGCAGGCAGTGATCAATTGCACACAGATTAAAGGAGGTAGGGGAGGGAGGGGGATTGTTCGCACTCGTTGTATTTACTGCTAACCTCCACCAGGTGGAAAGGTAGGAGGGAGGGTCCCCGGGCGGAGCGACGTCGCTCATAAAACGATGCATCATTATCATTCACTTTGGGCAACAATAGAATCCCCAAACGGTACGACAGGCAGGGGGTGCAGCCCCTACAGCCGAGAAAGGACACCAATTTAAAATTACAACAAATGATTTCGATTAACCGGCAGCGAAGTTAAGAAGAAGAAGAAAAATCTTAGTAATATCAACTAAGAAAATAAAAAAAAATAAAGCTGTCAGCCTCATTATTTCTATTATTCCATAGACGCTGAAGGCATTAGCGAATTTACATTTATAACAAAATAAATTAAACTTCTAAGTAAGAATATTTAACGATCAGTAAATATTTCGACTAAATGAATATATAAATATAACATTTAAAATTAATATTTTAGTAATTCACGGATTAAAGGGATTAGCTATAATTTTGCTGACGAAAATCCAAAGCTGAGGAAGTCAAATTAATGCCCTGATTAATTGTGAATTATTTTAGTTGTTACAGTTCCTTCAATTTGAGAACTTTTACTTTGTGCTTATTTGTATGCTTCTATGTACTTAATAAAAGAATAAAATATCATATTCCTAAAAGTTCACAACCACATCAAAATTGATCTAGACATTTATTATTTGCAAAATTTACGTAGATGTAATTAAAAAAAAAATTTAATGTTTAAAAATTAATAAAAAAAAATCTTTTAAATTGAAAATTTTAAAAGAATTAAAAAAAATATAAATACCACTCTATTTCAAAGTGTTGTTATATTTCTGAAATAATTTTGTGAAATAATAATTATGATCATGGGTATTTTTATTGGTTATATCAATAATAATAATAATAATAATATTTATAGTTATCGCATAAGTAATGACGGAAAATATGTTCCTTTTCCTGATCCTAAACTCGGATATCCCTTAATTATGGAAAGACCTTTTAGAACAATAAACCATTCGTGTAGTTTACCTACTTTAAATACAACATATTAACTAATTTTAAAATTGCATCGTATTTATTACATTATTTATCTATGTAATGTAATAAGAGGTTTATATGCAATTTTGCTTTAATATTAATTCTATTTGAGGATCATCATCCCTAATATTCGATTGTAGACCAATACTGATATTACAAGTATTGTATTTAATGCTGAAGACATTGTTTCCCTCATTATACCAATACGAAAAACAGGAAAAAAATCCCTACCAGTCTCAGATAACAAGTAAAATGAACTCTTAAGCTATTAATTGCTGAAGAAATCCATTAGCCTATCTACCGCAAGTTTCTCCAAACAGTCGTAAGTTACTCCTGGATTAAGTCTAATTGAATCCATTGCGACGTGAGCTAATACTACTTGGAGAAACGGGCCGAAAGTTTAATTCGTTCCACAGCAGTTGTGACTGAGCACAAACATGTCTTCTCTGTCCTTTACCCAACAGTAGTAACAGGAACTTCTCACTGATTTCAATGCAAATGGATTAGAATCGATTGTCTTTTGTTTCTTTTCCCATGGTGACGTTACTTTGTTTTTTTTTATTTAACTTTCTATTTTACATCCCAGGACATGAGGATTCTAAAAGCAAAGAATTGGAGCAATGAACTTATATTCTCTTGGGAAGAATCACAAGTGAAATGAGAACGAAATATTTACCACTTCTTCTCTCTTTAGACTGAAGAGGGAGAATGTTCGAGAAGAGTGAATTTAAAAGGAAAAATAAATCCCAAATGATATTTTTATTAGCCTTTAGAAACGTAGCGAAAGCGGCGTATTCTTCAGTTTGAGGAGAAGAGGTTTCAATCCCGGATAAGAGCTGGATGTTCTTTTACTCTCAGACTTTCATTTTACTTTGAGATACTTCAACTCCTAGCTTAAATTACATTGAAGAAGCATTTGAAAGAACGAAGATAAAACAACAACAAAAAGTGAATATAAATTTGTGCTAAAGCATAAATTTAAGGGCGACCCATAGTATAATAATAAAAAAAGAAAGTACAATAACTTTTTTTTTTAGCATTAGGAAAGTAAAAAAAAAAAAGAGCCCATCCGGACATTGAGAAAAAAAGATTAAGAGAAAAAAAACAAAAGTAGATATACGATTCGAACCGCCAACCTTCAGTATATGAGTCCTTAACCATCAAGATACAGCTGACAAATGGAATGAGGTGGTTGAATTTCTAACATTTAAGCTAATAGCTTAAATCCACTTCAAGCTGGGGAGAAGAAGTTTCTTAGAGGTATAGTAGGGAAGACTCGATTCGATAGAATGAGAAATGAGGATATCCGGGAGGAGTTGGGGGTAAAAAGTTTGAGGAAAAAGGTGGAAGAGGGAAGGCTGAGGTGGTTCGGGCACGTGAAAAGAATGGAAGATGGTAGGACTCCTAAGGTTTGGCATGAGTTAAAGAAGGAGGGAAGAGACCAAGAGGGAGACCGCGTAAGCGATGGCTGGATGATGTGAAGCACAGCCTGGAAGAGAGAGGCATCCCATGGGAAAGAATATGTAGAGAAGAGGCTTGGAAGAACAGGGAGAGGTGGAGAGGCTTAGTTAATTCCTAGACCCACAGTTGGTGGAACGGGAAAGGATATGTATGTATGTATGTATGTATGTATGTATGTTAAATCCAATAAAAACAATGCCAAATATCTCGACCATGGGGGCATTATCCCCTGAAAATATCCCATTCCTACGGTATTTGAGCCTCTGAACACGATGGTGAAGTCCGTTTGTCGATCCGATCTTTCGTTCGGGAGTTGTTAGGGATGGACAGACACAAACGGACGGACAGGACAAACGCAATAGCTACCGATTTTGGTCGCTATCACAACAGCTCCCAAAAGAGTCACTAAAAAAAACGCTAAAAAATTGTCCAAGCTTTATATGAGAAACTATTATTGTAAAACTTTCTGAAGTTACATGTTAACTTTATCCTTTGTTTTATTAATTTGCTAGGATAAATAAAGATATTCAGAGCGATCGGATTAAGCGACTTATCCGTCCCTCCCCCTACCCCTCAAAAACAAATCATTTTTATGTAAGAATTGGAACCTACTTTTCATTCATTAACTTCATTTTGTTTTCTGTCAACCCATTTCCTTATTGATAATTTGAAGGCGATTAATAAATTAATAAATCAAAAGAAACAAAATATATCAATCCAACTTCTTTGACATCACAGTAGGTAATGGAAACACATAATGGAAACAATAAATTACATAGCAAAACATATCAAAGTAAGATTTAATTGTATCTATTAAAGAGTGTACAAATGTGAATCAGCAAGAAAATGGATATTTCAGGACTTGACTCTCTTAAACCGATATATTTGATTACTATATCGTTACCCAATACTACTTCTAATTATTTTTAAGAAAAATTTATAGTTTATGTAATGAAGCGTATCACGAACTTAAATTTCATTTGCGTATATAAGTCGACCATCACTAATCCGGCATTAATTTCGGCTAGCCTAATTTAAAATTTCCCAGGTCGCCGCAACAACCTGCCGCTACTTGCTGCGTAAACACTGTTGACGTCACTTACGAACACAATTCCAAATTGTTTTTCTCCCTTTATTGTTATAATCTGCTCACTTTTAGTCTCAGTCATGGTTCCATTGAATAAAGGAGATGTTTCTTCACTTTGGAAACGGCAGTGATTTCTTGGGTAAGTCAAGAGAATTATCTGTGCTTCGTTAAAATTTAACTTGATTTTCATTTAATGTCTATTTTTTCTTTATTAATCAACTTGTACTGATTTATGATGTATTTTAAAGGTACGATGAAGTGGTTAACTGTTAAGTTAAAGGTGTATTCGCACCTAACCTTTTATAGCCTTCGGCACCCTACAGATACCAATATTGCCGGATTAGCGATGGTCGACCTGTATATTGACGAATTTCTACTAGATGGATACAAAAGGACTTTTCAAGATTTAGTTTAGTGATTCTTTTAGTAATAATTCAGATTTTTTTCATAATCTATTACTATAGTGTGAATCTGTAAATAAATAGAGCTGTCAGCTGCTGCTACCAACTTATTAGAAGAAGATGAGCTTAGGATCTCAATGAGTCTGAAATCAGATGTTTTCGAATTTCAGAAACTTCTGGGGTTTACCTTGTGAAGATAGTTCACTAGTATACATGTCACTCTAATTACTCCGATGTATTTCACAGATAAAGAAGAAGAAATCAACTCTTATAATTTATTATAGCACCTGATGACGACTAAAAGAATTTCAAGAGTATTATATTATTGGATATTATAATTCGTAGAGAAGCATTCACAGAAAGGTTGCTTAGTTCAGTAGCTCTACGACCCTCAATTTGTGTCATTCGATAGTAGATTAGTGGCCGACTGCATCAAACTTCAGTTAACTTTGATGGCTGCAGTGTGGACGTAGCTAAAATTAGCGGGGGGTGCTGCTCCAGAAAAATTTTAGCCTTTGCTTTAAAATTGTGTGAAAGGAAACAAACATGTATAAAAAATTTATCAAGTTTCTGAATAAATTTTCTTTTTAAACATGTTTGTTTCCTTTCACCCAATTTTAAAACAAAGGCTATAATTTTTTTAGAGCAGCACCCCTCACTAATTTTAGCTACGTCCACACTGCAGCCATCAAAGTTAACTGAAGTTTGGTGCACTCGCCATCGGAGACGTAATAAAAAACATCTGTAATATCAGAATAATAAGAAGGTTAAATGAACAGCCTCTCCAAAGTGTAGGACAAAGATTATCATCCCACTCCATACACAGGCTGGATTATAGAAATGTCGTCTTCTTCATGTATGAATCCTGCATTCATTATAACTTAACTGTGGATGCATCGAATATTTACAAATATGAATTTACGACCTAAATATTAAAAGTAGTTACATTTTAGTAAAAATGAAATTGTTTTCATTCCCTTATCATTTCTTAGAAATGATAAAAAAATATTCAACGCCGAAGGATCTTACGTAAGCCGCCACCTCCATCTTAGGCGGTCCACAGCAGCATAAAACTTATTTGGGATGGATAGGTTCAATTTGTTCTAAAGAAGGAATAGCCACCTACAATGGAACAAGCATATCGTTCATTGAGAAGATGAAATCTCTCACTCTGATTTAAGTGATCTAAATGGAACAGGTAGTTGATAAGATAGATAGAACAAACCCATACAAATGTGAAATCCGTTTGTTTTATTTTTAATGTTAGTTTACACTGTTTGTCAAAAATAAATCTTAGCATCTTCCTATATTAAGGCAGAATCTTACCTGAGAAAAATTAGATTATTTATTATTATTATTATTATTTTTACTATTTATTTACAAAAAACATCCTTAATACGTTTGCAAATACTTTGTTGAGAATTCCGTTTTCCCAAATTCGTTTTTCTTGATACAATCACTTTGTCTCTTTTAAACCTGTGTTGGTGCCGCTATAAATCAGCCGAATCACTTTGTTTGATTTTTGGGAGTTTATTTCTTGGAGGGGATGTGGATTTGAAGGAGGGGGGAGGGGATAAGCTAATGACTTGTGGGTGGTGCACACTATAATAGAAAAAGAGAGGGGTCGTATCCTTTCTCTGGAGACAATCTCCCTCGGCGAGATGACGAATGGAGACCCAATTTCCCCCTTCGTAAATCCAACACCCCCCCACCCCCGCCTTCTTTCGCCGTAGCGGGGGTTTCGGTTTCGTGTCTGCCTAGACAACCGCGAGACCATACAGTCCTCGCTACCCCGGTCTCCATTAGCCGCTCAAGTTCGAAAGAGAATTATATCCATTCGGATATGAAACGAAGGAGACGAAGAAGAAGAAGGTAATGATGGAAACGGAATTTGCTTCCGAAGGGGCGGGGGAGGAAGGCAGAGTCTTTCAATCTGTCCCTCCATAAACCAAATAAAAAGACAAATTTGTCCGACGGAAACTTTCTTTAGGGAAAAAAAGAGGGTAAGTGGTGCTACCTTCCGGTGATAGAAGGAAAAAGAAAATTCTGATTTATAGAGAAAGCTATTCCCCATCCCTTCCTCCACAGAACAGTTCTAGTATTTTATCCTTAATTTATATCCCTGAATTAGTTCACCGAAATGAACAATATTTTCTTCTAAGTATTTTTTATATTCACATTAAAAAAATATTATTTCAAGTTAACTTCAATAAATCTTGGCTAATCTTGAGATCGCTTCTGGCAACATTAAAAACATATCTACAGGCATTGATGATGACCATGTCTAATAAACCGAAACAATCAAATATGTTTATATACTCTTGATTGCATGGTAATTAATCCGTTATTTCATGCGATTTTATTTTTGTTAATAATTCATATACATCTTGTTGCCGAAAAACCATCTTCACATTAAAAATTCTCACAGGTCGATGCATTATTGATGTAAGTGATTGTTGTACCATGTTGAGAAAGATAAGCTATGTCCATCCACATTCCTTGATGACTAATTCTACCAAAGACAGAACTCCAACATCACCCTTGATAATTTCCATTATCAAGAACTGAGCATAATTATGAATCCTCTTGATTGTATTCACGTCTCTACAGCATTTATATTTAGAGCAGCTTCACACACTTCCCACCAAATTTAAAACAATTTAGTAAATTCGGAATCATAACGTCAATAGCTGTACAGGATTTTCCCAAAGTTTACATGGAGTTGTAGTAGTATTTTGTGAGTTACAATTGATCAATAACACATTTTCCTAGAACCTCTGTACAGTAGTTTCTTTTTTATTAGTTCCTTATAGTTTATTTTCATTGTTTACAGTTCAAGATCTGACTTTCCATCTATAGAGGTCATACGATAAATGAGCTGCTAATGTACTATCAGAGCAGAGTCTTTTTTGGAAAAACTGAAATTCTTGTTGGTCCTATCAGAGGTGTAACCGATGATAGAATTATTCAACTGGAAGTAGATTTCCATTCCGATATCAGGTCTTTTTCTTTTCTTTTTTATTTGGAGCTCCCTCTGTTGGAGTTTTGTCAAAAGATTGTTTACTCTTTCCACCACCAGGAAGGGATTGGGGTTCCTTTTAAGGAAGAGGAAAAAACAAGGCATTGAAGAATGAAGATCATGCAGAAAAAAGTCTTTTCATGAAGATAATCACTGAAATGAAACCACAAAACTTTCATCTTCCCTTTTATATGACAATTTCAAAATAAAACGAATTTCTTAGACGGCTATTAAATGAAGAAGAATTAAGAGTTTTAGAAAAAAGATGGTCCAATGAAAGAATGACTGCCAAAATACTGTAATATCCCACTGAATAACTAAAATGATTAAACAAATAAGGAAAATGTAATAAGATATACATCTAATGTTATTCTGATTTTCAGATAGAAGCATTTTTTTAAAAAAAACCATCTCACGGTAATTCTGCACTGTAATTATAATGAATATTTTAACAATTTTTAACAATTTTAAAAATTATTAATAAATTCTTAACTTTATGTGTTTTATTTCACTAAATAGTAAATTTAAAAACTTTCCACGGTGGTTTTCAGTAAATCCTAAAACTAATGAAATGTAAATTGCAAATAAAAAGTTCGAAAAGCCTCAGGAGATAATTTTATTCCATTAAAACTGGGTTTGTTAAACCCTAGGAAAAGAAATAATCCCTTAAGAAAAATTCCTATTGAAAATCGGACTGTACGTAAGCGGATGCTACTTGAGACATCCTGCACATATTTTGAACATTGTAAATTTTTTTAGAAAAAACTAAATTATAGATGTCTTTGATATCGATTAGTGAATCTAATTTCTTGATCAAAATTTAAATTTAAAATGGAACAGTAAGATTTGTAAGAATTTGTTTTTATCATTTAATATGTAAATACAGGTTTATCCTACGATGGTCAATAGGAGATAAGGTTCAAAAATGTTTTAATGGCCCGGGACTGAGATGAGATCGGGTTTTCACCTCAATGCTAAAGAGAGAATGCTTCTGTTAAATCAACGCTAATGATCAAAGTCTTCCTCAGTGTTTGTATTCGGCAAAGAGAGTCCAGTTAAGTTAAAGTGTCCCTCTGTAGGCAGGCAATTGCTCTGTAGGCCTATGTGGCCCTTGGAGTCATGGGAGGCAAGGCTCCAGGCGTTCCGCGATCAACGGGACTAAGTAGAGATCGGGTGGTCAATCCGACGCTCCCGCCCGCCTTTCACATCCGTGTAACTCATTCAACAGAGGGCTGGGCATATCCTAGGACCAGTTTCGAGGAGAATGGAGCGTGAAAAAATATCCGCCCACCGCCCGAGGCCGGGGATCCAACCCACAACTAAGCGCCCATGCTCTCACTCGGCTGTCGGACCCACTTCTTGTTGCTGTATCTCTATGAATCCATAAAGGTAAGAGCTACAACTACCGACATTGCTGTTACAAGAGCAGATCATAGACTATGTGACTCCGTTTGAATCAACAACACTCGAACTTTGCTGCATCACACAGTGGTTTATCAAAGAAGTCCAAATGAAGACTCATCTTTGATTACTTACAGAAAAGTTAAAGACAAGTCAGTTGAAACTAAAACCTACCAAATGAACAGAAACTCAATTTTAACATAACAAAAATTCCAAAGAAATAAAAACTGTCATCTGGATGATGATATGACCAAAACACTGTCCTACTTCTGACAACTTAAATGTGAACTTAAGAAGTCAAAGAAGTAATGAGAGAAAATAATAGGCAAAAAAACAGATGAAGACTGATGAGTAATAACAGTTTCAAGATTTACGAGTTCAGTAAATATTTTTTCGCCGAAGTTAAAAGCAAGGTACATTAATTGATGAAGTTTGAAGCATGATTTTACGATTGAAGAAATAGTTTTCATGAAATGTATTATATTGCTTGTCACGAACTACATTGAAGATTTTCGAATTAATGGTACGAACCAATGGTCAATGGCTTTGTTGCCAATCATGTTATTAAGTTATTCCGCCTTAAGCAAATGATGTAAGGCTGAAAAAAATCTGATTTGCGATTGTCTTCGCAGGTGGAAGGTTTGAGTCCTATTTGAATAGGAAAATATTTTAAGAAACTATTTTATTCTAATGATTGACTTGTCGAACCCGAAGAAAGTTTTCCTATGTCACCAAGCGTTGGCTTATCTGAGATTACGCCGATGTGGTTTTTGACTCCACCGTGGCCAGTAGCAGAGTTGCGGAAGCAATTACGGAGATATGCTGAAAGATGTTCGAAGGTGTTTTAGAGTCTGCATTTTTTGGGGGGAGGGAAGGTCGGAGAAAGTTGAAGAGATCTTGTCCCCCCCACCCCTCCTCGAAATTTTGAAAACGACTTTTCTTTTTTGGTCAGTTTCCTATCTTGCCCCCCCCCCCCGCCCTCGAAAGGAACTCATTGGTTTAATTTGTGTTATAAAATGAAAAATCTTAAGTTTCAGTTTCGTCTTTTTTTTCTAAAATCAGATAAGAAATGAAAGATTTAATTCATAAAACAAAAATTATTACAACTTTCATATTCTGAATATTACTTTTTCCTTATCATTTTTAACTAATATAAATACACTGATCTCATTTACGAATTTATAAATACAAAAAAAAAGTTGTTGTTTTTTTTTTATTATTATTAGATGAAAGCTCAGCATTTTCATTTCAAGCAATTTACACTTTTTCCCGCTTTTATTTTAGTTAACACTGCTTCTCTCTCAAAAACCATGGTGGATGTAAATCATGTCTCATAACTGTTCCAACCGAGATATTCAATGGGAGTTTATTCCCTCCCCCTACAGTTAACCCCTCCTGGATTATTTGTCGTCTGTTCTTCTATTTATATTTCACTTCTGTCCAATTTTTTACGGACGCCTCTCACGTGGAGTCAGTGCGATTGACGCCGCGCCAAACAGCCTTCTTGTTCCTCACGCATACATAATGGAACCATTGGGAACATGGCCAAAGTGCGTGCTGTACTCCCCCGCTCTGATCAATACGGACCCTGTCGAACGCTATCTTTCCCTCCCCGCTCCCACCAGCATCTTAGACGAAATTCATTAGAAGAACAAGAACAACGTCAAGTTTGGCAATGTCTCATTAGCAGTGGAATACAGCCACTGTCTTGGTTGGCTCCTCAGGCGACAACTCCAATGGTTGCAGAAGATTAGCTGCTACTTCCTTCGTCTCAGTTCTTTTCTTTTTTTATCGTCTTGGATGATTACCTACAGTCGCAAGGAGCGAGTCTTAAAGTTATTCTCGCATTTCCTTATAAACTAATGCCCATTCCTATCTATTAGCACAGCCTGTGAGTAAAGATTACTTCCTGTCACTAGACCTACTATTAAAACGTCAATACAACAATAATAGGAATCATTAGCTGTGGAAGATATTTCAGTAGGAAAAAAGAAGTGTATTCCTTCTTCTATCTTAGGTCAAGATAATAATTTCTTATTTATCTTAAGAAGCTGAAAATTTTAAATACCCTAAGTAGTTCAAAGCAATGCAATATAAGCTTGGTATTGAAATTATTGCCAGAGATAAAGAACCTATGGTTTTAAAAAACAATGGCTTTTTAATAAATTTACCAAAATCTTTTTAGCAGTATTTCTATCTCTTAACCTCAAGTGAGTGGATGGGGATCGGGTAGAAAGAGTTTGAGATCATTTCGGTTCTCAATATAAAAATAAATACTTTTTACAAAGAATTTTAACAAAGAAAAATTTTTACAAAGAAAAATGTTTACAAAATATAACAAAGAAGTAATTTTTCTAACAAAGAAATATTACTAATTTTTTAAAAAAAGCAGGAGTGGGAGTCGGCAGCTTGTGGGCACGAGGACTTCTTTTCGTGTAAGAGATGGGAATTGATCAAGAAACGCTATTTTAATATACAATACTTTACATAACATTAATTAGAATTAGATCTTTTTTAATGAATATGACAATCTGTAATTGATACAGAGTTAATCCCAGAATTTAATATTTAATTGTTACTTTTAATGATTTTTGTTTTGTTTCTGTCTGAGTTGACAACAGCCTCATTGAAGTGATCTCAGAGCTAGTCAGAGAAGATACATTCTTAAGACTGGTTTCCACTCTCACTTTACAGTCTGAAGTAGATCTGATTTTCTATCATATAAGAGAGTATTCGGAATATCCAAAATAGTATTCAGAGTAACCATATTCAACTTCTCTAGTTCGCTTTGAAAACATTTAAAATATTTTTAATCATTCAAATAAAATTTATATCTTCCTCTTATTTGGAAAAAAAAAGCCTGTTGTTGAATAAATTATGAAATAAAAACATTACATAACTAAAAACAAAAAATCAGAAACGTAGGACCAAAGCGTCGACATCTTAGTTCTTAAGAAAGTTAATTTAATGTTCATTGCAAGAAATATTCAGAAAGAATGCTTCTGTAAGTTCTTACGACTCCATAAAAGTGCCTTGAAAGTAATCGTCCAAGTATGTATTCTGTATTTTCCGTATATTCATCAGATATTTTTTTTTTCACCTTGGATTCATCCTTCTTACAAATTCTAATGTAATCATGAAGTAAATATGAAGTATTAAACATGAAAGAAATAGTTATATTTAACTACTTCACAAAAAAAAATCTCCAACCTTTAAAAAAAAATGTCTAATATCATACGATAGCAATTAATACTGCGTCAACCAATAATTATAGAATACATCGGTCACTTGAAAGTTTCATCTAGTAGTGCTTTACAAATGTGGCAAAATGATCATGACACACACACATGACTTAAAAAAATGTTTTTTTTTTTTTAATATATAATAACGTTATAAAAACTTTCAAGACAGTTTTGACCCGTTTTGAAACACGTAGCCATCTTTCAGCTCTTTTTCTTTTCCATCTTCGATTCATTTTTCTTACAATTCCATATTAGAAGCTGGAGATGGCCATGTGCTTCAAAACGGGCCGAAAGTATCCTGACAAGCTTTTATATAAAAAAAACTATTCTTAAAGTCACTTGATTATTTTTAGAGACAACAAAAACATGTTTACATCGATCTAAAGGTGTGGTTTAAGAATGTGAAAACATTAAGAAATGGTTCATGAATGTAATTGAACTTATTCGAGATTTCAATATGTTCTCATGAAAATTCAGAATTAGGACAAAGGAATAAATTTACAACCATTAGTTTGGAACACGAACGGTAACTGTTGCTTAAGAACACCAAAGACGATTCTGTTCCATAGAAGATTCTGTGCACGGCTTAGTATCAGACAGGGGAGACCGGGGCCAAGTGGACCTAGGGGTAGAGTGGACCGTTGACTTTAGTAATTCGTGTAAACGCTAGAATGCACCAAAAATCGGAAAGAAGATTGGTGCTATTGTGGCGCTGCTACCACAAAAGCGTCAGTGAATTCGGCATATTGGTGACAGTGAGGTGATTGATTGTTTTGTTTTTGTCTAGGTAAGTAAATGTTTAGTGTTGTTTTTACTTTAATATTGCCGTTCAGCGATGCATTGAATAACATAACCATAATATTCATATTGAAGGCGGTAATCTAAAGATCATTTTAAGCTGTAATATGAATTGAATACTTAAAGTAGTCGATAGTTACAACTGAAGGAAACTCCAAAAAGGCGATGGGGCAGAGTGGACCGAACGACACGGGGCACATTGGACCAGTGGTCCACTCTGCCCCACTGTTTTTACAATAAAATATTTTGGAACTATACATTATATTTTTTTTCTATATTATATATTTATTAGGCCTATTATATTATATTGTATTATATTATTACATATTACATTTTTTTGAATATTTTTTTACGTAGGCTATGATATATTGTGTGTAGCCTATATAATTAAAGGATATTACCCCTTTAGTAATTCCTCTCAGCAAGTACCGTAATAGGCGAAGACTTCGTGCGAAGGCATCTTAATCTTCGAAAATAGCCAATTTACACATTTAACTGTTATTAAATTCTAATTAAAAACTATGCAAACTGTCACGTTGTGGAATTGGCAACATGACACGATTAAAATCTTGGTCTCTGAGGGAATATATTTTGATTTTTAATAATTGTATTGTTGTAATTATGTATTTCATTTTTTGTATTTGGTAAAGTCTTGTATATTATTATTGTGATATTTCATGGTTAAATATTATTTTAATGGTTTGAGCTTATTTAGAAAACAATTTGTGCGAAAGAAAAAGAAAAACTTCGAAAAAACAGTTGTGCGTTGATTGAGTGATCACGTGGTTTTATCTGTTTCGTTTTCCCATGGAAACAAAAAGAGAAAAGTTAAGTACACTCTGGCCGAAAAAATCAGATCAGTTGATGAATCTGAAACACACGGGCAAAAAGTACACCAAATCAGTCTAAACATTTCAGGAGATTGAGCGTATTCTGAAACACACCCAATTACATCCCTAAGTGAACTAACACAATTTTCAGTAAGTGAAACTCTAAATTAAACATAAATTCTATGCACACTTTGTTACATTAAAAATCATTAAAAAATGGCATAAATAACAATATAATCTTAATAATCTTAATAGAGAACAAAAAAAGGTCAACGGCAATACTGACGGATACGCCAGTAAAAAAAGCTCTGCAAGAAGAGCAACGAAAATCTAAAGAAAGAAAAGAGAGTAGCAACGAAAAACATGACTCGGCCAACAGTCTCTAAAAGCAACATAAACAAAAAAAAACAAAACAAATAGAAGCAAAGGAAAAGGGATAAAGAGGAAACAATTACAGATGATTAGTGATGATGAAGATGCTGTGCGCCTCTCCTGTTTGAAGAACTTTAAAAAAAGCAAACCATGGCAGGAGTGGATTCAATGTATGCAGTGCGAGAGATGGGCCCATAGTTCCAGTGATTTTCGGGATTTATTTTACGAATGCCTCAACTGCAAAGAAGATTTCTCTAGTGAAAGTGATGGATTAATTCAATGTAAACCTATTTGATATTATTCATTTACGACTTTCAACTGCATAATGATTATTTTAAATTTTCACTTGAATATGTAATACATTAGTTAGTCTATATTAAGTTAAACTTTAATTCATGATATCCTAAATGGCATATTATTTTATATTCAATAAAAATCTTACTTTAAATGTTGTTATGCTTACCCAGACCAACGTGCCCCATGGGGTGGTCCAGCCTGCCCCGTGGTCGGGGCAGGTTGTACCACTCTACCATTTTTGCTTTGTGAATTAATACCAATTTTATTTATGAATATAATGAAATGAAATCAAGTATTTACATTCTTGAATAGTTCCCGATTCTAACAAAAAAAAATGCAATGTAAAATCTCTTAACAAAAAAAACAAAAAAATTCAAAAAAAAAAAGTGGACCGCTCTGCCCCGGTCTCCCCTATATGACGACATTTCATCTCAAAGTTTCTTACTCTTTTGTTGAATTAATTCCTGGCAGTGAAATTAGACATATAAAATTAAGATATATTAGTTTCTTTTTCCATTTTTTTTTTTCACTTACAAAAGCAAAATATCAAACGAGTAGATTTTTAGAAAATAGGAATAACTTAGACTGGAACAGGAATATCTCACTGAATGAATTCAAAAAGATGGTTTTTCTAAGTATTGAAAAGACTACGTATAACTTTACCTCCTAAAAATTGTATCTATTTTCAAAAGACATCTACGACACAGACCTTTGTTTGCAGACCTTGATTTACTTAATTGTGACAGCGATATTTCTAAAATACATTAAAAACACTTGTGGATTTCTTTTATTGATGTGTTTTTAAACTTCACATTATGAAACCTTGATTAACTTTATTGAAACTAGAATTGTCTGTATAAAATAAATAAATTCAGCAGAAGTTTAACAAGAAGTAAAATAAAATCAGAACAATAAAAATCAATGCAAATTTAGCGAAGGAAATCTGACATTACAGCGAATAAATAAGTGAAAATTATTATTCACCGTGATGCTTAATTACGCACCCATGAACAAAGTTCCTAGAAAATTCACCAATTTCAATAAAAATTGTCTTTGCTAGAATTTCGTAATCGAGAACATTTTATATATATTATATATTTTATATATATTTTCTTATATTACCTAAAATTGCTAACATGGTTTTATTACTCAGTTTCAATATTAATTTCATATTAAAACGTCAGTTATGGTTTTGTTTATTTAATTTTAGCGAATTAAACAAATTACTATAAATAAAAGAATACTATAAATAAAATTACTATAAAATTTGAATAATTGCTGCTTGCAAAGCACGAAGAAGCTCCTCTAAATTTTATCAGGATAAAAGAAAAAGTAGATTTTGTCCCGAAAGTAAAATCTAATTGTTTCTTATTTTATTTTCACAAATAATGAATTTAAAGGATATTTACAAAGGTTGTCATTGGTTAATTAGAAGTCACATGGTTTGTAATGATTAAATCAAATCCCAAAAGTTAATTGTTAATTGAATCAAAAATACAACGCTAAAAGAGATTTGAAAAAGTTAGTCATTAAGAAATATATTAAAATAAGTAATTCACTATAAAGAGGTGTGAGTGAAGACAAACAAAAATTATGCCTTGTGAGGCAACTTCTTCTCGAAAGTCCACTGAGAAACAGTAGTGATGTCAATAAACACATATCGAGACATAACGGTAATTTTTTCCAAAGATATAACACTTATTTAAAAAATAGTGATAATGTGTTAGAGGGTTTTTTTTTTTAGACTAAAAAGTTTAACAAACGACCAGGTTTCAGCTAGGCAAGCTAGCCGTTCTCAAATCTTGTATACGACTAGCTTGCCTAGCTGAAACCTGATCTTGTTAACCTTTTTAATGTGTTAAATGTTTTATAGTTTATCATAATTTGTGTGTTGGCTTTAATGTTTTAAATAACTACAAATTTTCCATACGTTAAATTTAAATTAAAGATTTACCAGCACACTTAAATTTCACTTAAACCATAATTTCTTTATATTAAAATCGTAAAGTCGTTTTGCAATTAATACACAAGATATAGGAATGTATCTTTGGATTAACTATTACTGCAATCCTGAATGTTTGTATGTTGATGTGTCTGAATAACATTCAAACCTACCAAGGTCTTCAACAACGACAATTAAGATTTTTAAACATGAAATTTACAAAAATATAGCAACTTACTGACATTTGCTTTACTGTCCGTCCAATAAGTTAAGCAGAGAAGCCTATTTCATTTCGAATAAAAACAACTGCAAAGAAACTGACAAATTTCTAAAGAAAAAGTGGATACAACATAAGGAAGCTTCAGTTAAATCATTAAAAACTTAAAAATGGTAAAATTAACTAATTTAAATAAATAAAAAGCTTAAAAAATAAATAAAACTAATTGTACTTATTTATCATACGTTGTTACAGTATAGTTCGATATATACTCAATTTATGTGTATGTGTGTGTGTAAACACAAGAACAACGTTAAAATTGGGTCAAACATTGATCCCCAATTAAATACAAAAGAAATTTTATTTTCTTACTAGAGCAGAAAAAAAAAGTTCATGAACTTGGTTTAGAAAAGCATGTATTCGATGTAATACAAATATCCGCTTAATTTTTAGGCATTTCCATAACGCTATTGTTATTTATTGAACTTTTGTAATTTAATTGTCAAATATTTTTTGTTTAAAAAGAAACTGAAAATTTGTTAAAATACCGAAGAGAGAATGACTGTTACTTGTAATATAAGAAGTTGAGGCAGATCAGATACTGTAAAAAAAAATATCAAGAAGGCCCACGTGGAACTTAGTGCTGATAATATAAGGACAGACCCAACTGTGAGGAGTTTTTAATCTATTTACAGTGGAAGGTCGTAGAATCAAATGTAGGAGGTTCACTCAATGAATCATCTGAGAAGTTACGATAAGTTTGGGTTCAAAGGAATTCAATTGTACCAAACCTTGACACCTGGATGGTTTTCGACTTTTACCGTGTTCTCAAACTAATTCTTTTGGGTAACTGATGATTATTTACATCAAATGAAATTAAATGTCAGAAACTAGAACAATTGAACAGTGCCAAGGAAATAAATAAACAAAGTTTGTCAAGAACAGAAGTTTCCGTCACTTTAGCGTCTAATGTCGCCACAGCTAAAATATTTTTTAAAAGAAGCTTTTTAAAAAAGCTTCAAAGTTGAGTCTCGTTAATTCAAGACATGAAATTAATTATTATAAGAATACCGTCCAATTTCTTATCAATTAAATAAACACAATAAGAACTTTTTTTTTAATCATCAACCGAATATTTGATGAATTTCTGGCCACTATTCGAAAGAAACCTTACGAATTATATATTCAAAGTAAGACAACATTTCTCTTCTACAACTAAAAGAGACACTTTCTATTTGAAGTTACAATCTGTCTTTTCTTTTCCTGACGAAGCGATTGATCTCCTGTCGATCGAGGACCTACTCCAGGAGAGGCCTACTTAAAAAATCGATTGGTCGATCACCCCCCCCCCCCTTTTTTTTTTTTTTTAATTATGAGGTCCTTGGTGAGTCGACTGGAGGAAGTCCGACTGACCCATGATCTTCCGACCCTCATTTCCGGAGTCCACCCACTACAACACAACAATGGACCATTCCACGGTAGTCGGTCCCCACTAAAAGAACTCCCGTACACGAACCCCCTTCCCCTCCCCTGTTCCACTAATCCTTTCTGTTCGAATCCAACACAGCGATAGAAATACCAAAAGAAACCCACGCTTCCAAGTTAACTTATAATTTACTATTTAAAGAAAACATTTTATAAACAGCAAAGATTTTATTATGAACGAATTACATTTTGAAATTAACAGAAATCACACTACAGGAATTCGTTCGTCATTGGTGTGATTTCACTGAGCACTGACATGCTCAGTTCCGAAATAATGGGAAAAAGAAATAGGAAAGAGTAGAATAATAATAATAAATTCAATAGCTTTATTTTGCCAGCAATTCGCTCTCCAATACTAGCTACGTATAATATAATAGATCAAGTCTTTTAATAACAACAAAAAAAATTAAGACTAAAGCAAATACGTTTAGGTAGAAGTAGTCTGTCCGTCCGACCATTGGTCTGTGATTAAGAGAACATGTAAATTATTTGTCCTTCGAAATTTTCGTCAAAAACTAAAGCTATTGATGTAAAGATTTTAACTTGTGGACCTAGTCTTTGTAATGAACACAAACAATTAGTTCTCAGAAATTGTATTAACAAAATGGCTACATGTTTCGGCTTTTCTTTTTTATAGGTTCGAGAAAGGCCAAAAGATGAGCCCGAAACATGTAGCCATTTTGTTAGTACAATTTCTTGTAACTAATTGTGTGCGTCTTGTAATTCTTTCATTTCAAAGAATAAAACTACTCATTTTGGTACATATTGGACCAATAAAAAGGAGTTTTCTATGGAAAAAAATTCTCTAAAACAATTTGAATTTGAAAATTCTCCAAAACATTAAATTCCAATACAAGAAACTACAGTTCACTTCCTTGTAATTTATTCTTCTTGTCCATTTCTTTTCGCTCAATCAACAACGGGTTTTGTTTTTTTGTTTTGGGTTTTTGTTTTTATTTGTTTTGAGGTGATCAATCAGTCTCCTAATAACTTTAGAACCACTGGATGTATCTTCATGAAACTTGTTATGTTAGTGAATGTGGGTGGCAGAGAAGCCAAGCACTGCGACCGGAGGTCTATTGTACTATCCCACGGAAATATGGACAGATGAAGAGAAAGACTGAGAAAGTATGGTGGGAGAAGTGCAGGGGAAACGGGAGAATCCTGAGAAAACCTACCCAGCGCGGATTCTTGAAACTTACTATGTCTATTTAAGGACTTGAGATGTTCTAATATTTATATTTGAAATCTTTTCAAAGTGGATCCTTTTCGTGAAATCAGCGCCAAAAAGGGACAAAATTCTCACAAAAGAAACTAAACAATGGATTTCGATGGATTTGTTAGTTAATCTTTTTAGTTAATCCAATAATTCGCTCTGGTTGATATGATTAAAGTTAATCCAATTTAGGCAGTTTTAAAGAAATAACGTGAATTTAATTCTTTTTTTTTTTTTTTGAGAATACGGAAAATTTTTATTCTTTCTAATCAAAAGATGTAATTTGAATATAAATGTAGGTTTTTTGTTTTTATCGTTTTCATGACTAAAAAAAAAAGAAAAACAATAAATGAATTCAAGCTTAAGGAATAATATTGAAGGACTTTCTTTGAGGAAGTTTTTTCGATGACCACCACTATTATTAATTGAAATTAAAATTATTAAAATTTAAAACAATGTACGTTTTTGATAATTCTTTCTGAAAGTCCTAATCAGAATAAAAGTTATCTAAAGTGAGGGGGAATGGAAAGATTAATCAATGAATTGAGAAGATCTTAATGACCCTCCCCCATCCTTATTAAAAACTCCGTTCTATGGAGAGCGACAAAGTAAATCAATAAGCATTTATATTTGAATGCAACTAAATTGAGTAAACGAATGTTAAGTGAAATATATAACTCCAAACTTAATATAAGAAATTAAAAAAAAAGTCCCCATGAAAAATAATACATTACATTAGATTAGAAAAAATAATAGCTTAATAAAATAAACACTAATTAAATTCATTTGAGTTTTTCCGAGGTAGTGAAAAAAATAATAGCAACATAAATTAAATATCAATAGTTCAACATATGAAAAAACATCACCAACACTTCAAATTAAATTATACGAAAGACATATGTTAAACAATTAGAGCATCAGAAAGTTAATAAATGTAATATTTTGTTTGTATAAACGTAAGGTATAATATTTGATTTGATAGCCACAAGTAACGTAAGATTGGGTCCAGTTTAGATCTTGTGGATTAATGAAATTTCTTTATATTTATCTTTTTTAATCGTTTGATGAAGTAATTGAGATTCTGTTCTTCTTCTCTGATGAGACGTTCCCTTTTATAAGGTATCTAATGCGTCTGAAGTCGATTCGCTGCTTAGTTTCAAAATATATCTTCCCAAATACCTATATCCTAAATTCTGTATCTCTTGTGTGAATATTGAACTCGTCCTTCCAAGCACTGGTTTCCCTGAATCAGTTCCTATCAGTCCACCCTCCATTCTTCGTTTGTTTCTTTTTTATTCAGTTTGTTATTTTGTTTGTTCAGATCTTGGGGATATAAAGAATTGTAATACTATCCATTATGTTTATTACTTCTTCATTTTCTCTAGATTTGTTCCGTAATGTTATTTGATCTTTTATTTGAATGATTCCTGTTATGTGGTCAAGTGGCTGTTCGAGGTTTTTCGAATTGGAATGGATTTGAACACACTTTAAAAGACACCCATATGTATTCGTTCATTTTATAGTTAAGGGAGTAATAATTAAACTTCTTACCTCAGTCTGAAAGGGTATTTCTCTTCTCTGCCATTCAATCAACGTCATCCGCCGGGTGAGCAATGTATATTCCACCAGAGGGCTCTCCTCCAGACAGACCCATTAGCAAGATAGGGAACAGTTGTTGAAATGTTCGCGGTGCTCGCATAGTTCGTAATTACCAAATGTCTGTCTTAAGCAAAATTCTGTCATAATTTTTGTTCTGATGATAAAATTAGAATGAAATTTTGAAACTGGAAAAAAGTAGTTTCACGATCTCAATGCATTTAACTTTAGTGAGTCATGACATATCTATTTCAAACATGTGTTAAATTCTTGAATTTCCGTACCAAGATTAAACTTCTAGTACTACACTTAGTGACCACTTTATTAGAGACACCATGCTAATAACGAGTTGGTCCTCCTCTAGCTTTGATCACAGCCGTAATTCCTCTAGGCATAGATTCTACAAGGTGTTGCAACCCTTTCCGCAGGAATACTGGCTCATGCTGACAGAAGAGCAGCCCTTAGTTGGTTCTCATTAGATGGTGGCGTTTTAGGCTTCGAATGGACCCCTCGTCCCACAAATGCTCGATGGGGTTGAGATAAGGTGACAGAGTCGACCAATGAAGCAAGGGCAGAAATCAGAGTCGTGTTCATTGAACCAATCAGAGTACAATCGAGGAAGGCGTCAGAGTGCATTGTCCTGTTGAAAGTGGCCATCTGCGTCGGCGAACACTGCAGTCGGGGAAAATGGGTTTAGCTAGTCGGCAACGATGTTGAAGTAGCCCATGGTATTAAGAGATGTTTCCAGGGTTTTGAGGGGACCAAGTGTGTCCCAGGACAACATTCCTCAGACCATTATTCCACCGCTACCCGCTTGTAAGGTTATCACTTGGCAAGAGAGGTCCTTGGATTCGAGCTGCCTGTCCATATTCTCATCCTGTTATCAGCATTGTGGAGAAGAAACCCAGATTCGTCAGTTTTTTTCCCAATCATCAACTGTCCAATTTCGATGCTCCTTGGGACACAGTAGGCGCGCTTTCTTGTTTTTCTGAGATAGCGAATGGCACCCTTGCTGACCTCCTGCTGTTCAATCAGGGACAAGGCGCACCGAGTTGTGCGTTCGGATATGCGTTTTGGTGCATCTGCGTTATACTCAGCTGCAAGTCGTACTGTTGTCCTTTTCTTTTGCCGCAGACGATTCGTGCAGTCGCTTGTTACCTCTTACATTCACAAGTCTATTCCGTCCACAGTTGCGCTTATTACTTGATTTTTTTTGGTCCAACTCCCATTCTCTGAACACCCTCGATACTGTTGCACGAGAAAAGCCGAGGACTTCACAGTTTTCAAATACTGGAACTGGCTTCCTGCCTCGTTCGAAGTCTTTTAAATCTTTTGTCTTACCCATGTTTCGGCAGTGTACTGATACACAGTTCTCTTGATGCCTTTTATTCGCTCCTCCTTGCCGTTACGTCACCGTGCATTACTACGGGACATATTCAAGGTATAGTGAGGGATGTCTCTAAGAAAGTGACCACTCAGTGTACAGAAGCTTGTAATAACATTTACTATGGGCTACTCTCGGTTAATGAACGAGCTAGTTCCGTTCTAGACACTATGTGTTTGTTCATATGAAATAACATTTCATTACATTTTGTTCATTATATGTATCATGCATTCACGAATATGCATCGTTAGAAACTATTTTAAAGCATTTAAACCATATCAATTATAATTATTTATTATAATGTGCCTACGCATTGAGTTATACTGTACATACATTATGTACAGTTATAATATAATAATAATAATAATAATTTTATTGCCAATAAAAAATATTTACAAGAGTGTGTATTGATTACAGTTTTGACATCCCAGTTGTCTTAAGGGTGATCCCGTCGAGAAGACAAAAGGGTGTCGGAATCGAGGCAAATTACACATGAAAATAAAACAAAAACATTGCAGGGAATAATACGACAAGTAAAATAAAATAAGAAAAGATATAAAGAATAAGATTCGTTTTTTAAAAATCTATGTATTTACATTTGACAATTACGTTCACTATATTTTTGGCACTTATTTAAGGCAACTCTTATTTATTGGCGATTTTAAGAAATTTTATATGAATAATGACTTTCGTTGTAGAGAATGTTCGTAAACCAGGAGTTGCCTGTATAAGATAAAATGTATTTATCGTTATTCCTATCTAATATCTTATAAACATATTTCAACAAGATTGAATCCCAATTACTGTCGATTTTCAAAACATCTGACGGCTCTGCAACCAATCTTCTTCAAACATGTATAAACTACATGTGTATATGTAAGGAAATTTTTAATTGTTTATCTCCTAAAAACACACTTCTTCGTAAAATTCTGTAAAAAACTGAGACATTGTCTTTACAAATGTCGTCATGCGAAATATGTTTCGTTCTATTTGGCGCTTATCTCTTTAAAACCCCGGAAGAGAGATAAAAATGTAAACACAGGTTTAACATTAAAGAGAAACCTCAAAAATTAAAAAGAATAAAAGAAAATCTTTCTGCAAGTTCTGAAAAAATACATAAAATCTCATAATGCCAAGTTTTGAAAAAACTTTCTTTCTTTCTTTATTTCTTTCTTTTAACAAAAAATATCTAAATAAATTAAATAGAAAAGAGAAACAACAATGTAATTAATATGGGTTGTTATAGATAATTACAAAGTTATGATGCCAAGGTAAGAAAATTCTAAAGATAGAATGGGCTCTCAAATTGAATACTGAATAATTCATAACTATTTACATCGGGTTCAAAACAAGATAACTCTTATTATTATAATTATTATTATTATTATTATTTATATTTTTTTATTATTATTATTCCATCTGTTTACGCCTTAAATAAATTGGATAAAATATAAATATCTTCAAAAGTAAAAATATTTTTTTTATTTTATTTTATTTGTACATTCTTTTTATTTTTACACAAACAGTACATTGAAAGTTGGTTGTAATTTGGAAGTAATTCGAATTTCGAATAATTAATATTAATTATTTTTAATCTTAATTAAGACCAATTTCTTAATGAATGAAGGTGGTAAAACATTATGTAGATATTTCCTTGAATTTGGAAAGACAGTTTCTGAAACAAAACACATTTGATAAACGAAGGAAGTTGTAAATTAAAAATGATTGTAAAGTTAAAAAAAAATACGAAAATTAAATCTAATAATTAAAATGTCCGTAAATTGAACAGTGTCATTAACTATTACAACGAAACATTTATAGAAAAATGACAGGGGAGTATCCAGGGTGGAGGGGGGGGGGTACCTTCTCAAAACATAGCTTCATTTTAAAGAATTATTGATCAAAAAACATTGGTTATAAAAAAAAAAAAAGAAAGCTCTGATAAAAAGCGTAGGAATAAGAAAAGTTGGCGCTTCAAAGGAGAGTCCATTTGAAAGGTAGTTTCCTCAACATCTGTTGGACTTCCGTTTTTGAAAGCGATTTCGTCGCTTCTTTAAAACTCACCCACACACTGTAGATTTAGGTGCAGAACAATCTGAATCAATATTAGTTTCAACCGAATTCAATGTCTAAAAACCTATCAAAGAAACCACAGTCCCATTTCTTTACGATAAAGATTCTCCTCTTCTTAATTTATGACACTCACGACCAAACAGATATTCACATATTCTTAAAATTACCGAATTTATATTTTATTTTTATTTTATATCAAAGAATACAAAGAGACATACACCAAGCTGTGATTCAACAGAACTATATTAAAATATTATTAAAAAGTTCTACAATAAAAAGTGAAATGCAAGATATTAATGTTATTAGACTGACATCTTCGGGTGAATACCTCCAGTCCATTCCTCTGAAGGTCAAACGCTGAAATCAGAAAGAAATTAAGATGGATTTGAGATGGAAAGACCGACTACATTTGTATGTTTGTGAAACCGTTGAACAACAATCCAATACAACCTAGTATTTCATAAGTGCATTGAAAGTTACAAATAAACTTGAATTTGTAATTATACTTTTTTGTAGATTTGTAGGTTTGAGAGGTTTTGAGTTGTACTTGGATATTACAGGAGAGGCTTGTAAATAGATTATTATTATTATTATATCGAAAAAGTTTCAAACCATGGGTTTCCCCAGCTAAGACAATATGGCGGGTCACGTATTGCCAAGTGTATAAAACAAAACCAAAAAAAAAGGTTGGAAGAATAGTTAGGGTTGTGTGGTTGTGTCCATAAATTTCCGAACTATGCATGTTGTGTTGAATACTACAGCCTTCTGGAGTTGTGCATAAGTTTTTTTATGAAGTCCTAGTGAGTTGAGGCTGTGGTGCAATGTGTGAGGCAGCAGACCAGTAGCGGACAGGATGATGGGTACAACTCGTACTCGGTCCTGCCTCCACTGCTTCTGGAGCTCGTGTGCTAGGTCTGTGTATTTACTTATCTTGTCAGCGTGAGTTTTCTGCATGTTCTTGCTGATAGGCACTGCAATATCAATTAGATAGGTCTGTTTGTTGACCTTATCAACAAGTGTAATGTCAGGTCTGTTGTGATTTATAGTTTTGTCTGTGTGAATGGGACGGTCCCAGTACAGCTTATGTGAGGGTGACTCTAGTACGCTTTGTGGTGTGTACTTGTAGTATGGGACCGTGTTCTTAATAAATGAATGTTTGTGTGCTAGCTGTTGATGAACGATCGACGCTACCTGATTGTGTCGGTGGAGGTAGTCTGTTTGGGACAGAAGGGGACAGCCTGATATTATGTGGTCGATCGTCTCATGTGTAGTGTGGCATTTCCTGCATCTGTCGTCTTGTGTATTTGCGTCGTGTAGAATGTGTTTCTTGTAGTTGAGTGTGGGGATGAATTGGTCCTGTATAGCGATCATGAACCCTTCGGTCTCCCCAAACAGCTCACCACTCGTCAGCCATCTGTTCGACGCTTCCATGTCGACAGGAGGTTGGCTGAGTTCGTGGCGATGTCTGCCATGGAGTTCCTTACGAGCACATGATTCACGCAGCTGCTGTGTGTGAGTGTCGGGAGTGGTGAGTGTTAGAGAAGGGTTTGCGAGGTCCAGGGGTGTGAAGTGTGTGTCAGCCTTGACAATGGCTGAGTGGAGTGAGGAGTGTTGTGCTCTTTGGTGGAAGTTTTCCCTAAGTGTGTGTACTTGTTTTTCGTGTAGGGTGATGAGATTGATGAGTCCTCGGCCTCCCTCCTTGCGGGGAAGAGTCATCCTTTCCGTAGCGGACTTGGGGTGTTGCATGTTGTGTTTCGTGAATGTAGTGCGTGTTGTGCGTTGTAGTGCTTCGAGTTCAGTGTTTGTCCATGAAATTATGCCGAACGAATATGTTAGTGTGGGGACGGCAAAAGTGTTAATAGCTTTAATTTTATTTCTGGCATTGAGTTGTGTTTTGAGGATGTTGTGAACGCGAGCACAGTACGTTTTCTTGAGTGCGTTTTTGATGTTTGCGTTGTCAATGACGCGCGCTTGCTTGAAGCCCAAGTACTTGTAGGTCTCTCCCTCTTCCATGGATTGCATGGCCAACCCCTGGTCCAGTTCAAAACCCTCCAAATTCGTAGTCTTCCCGCGTATTATATGTAGCTTGCGGCATTTGTCAATTCCAAATTCCATCCCAATGTCTTTGGTGAACTGTGTTGCGACTTGTAGTAAATTAGTAAGTTGTGCGTTGTTTGTGGCGTAGAGTTTAATATCATCCATGTAGAGTAAGTGTGTGATTTTGTGTGGTGTCAGAGTGCCTGATGTAAGCCTATAACCGTGTTTTGTGTTGTCTAGCATGTGGCTTAATGAATTCAAGGCGAGGCAGAACCAAAGAGGACTCAAGGAATCTCCCTGGAAAATACCTCTCCTTATGGGAATGGGGACTGTAGTGATGGAGGTGTTGGAGGTGCGTAGGTGTAATGTTGTGTTCCAACTCTTCATCGTGGCATCCAAGAATGCCGTGATCTTGGGGTGTACTTTGTAGAGTTGAAGAGTGTGCAAAAGCCTGGAATGGGGGACTGAGTCAAATGCCTTCTTGTAGTCGATGTACGCGATGTGTAAGTTCCTATTCTTCGCGCGCGCCTGGCGCAGGATTACAGAGTCAATAAGGAGTTGCTCCTTACAACCCTGGGAATTCCTGCGACAGCCCTTCTGCTGTTCGGAAAGAATGTTATATGTCTCGATGTGTGTGTAAATTTTGTCGGTAAGGCAGGAGGTGAAGAGTTTGTAAAGTGTGGGGAGGCAAGTGATTGAAACAGCACACCCTGCAAATTACCGTCCAGTGTTCTTGCTCTGTAGGTAAGTGACACCCTGTGTGAGGAAAAGAGGCATATGTTCTGGGTGTTGGATTATGTCAGTGAGTGCAACAGCTAGCTTCCCATGCAGGGACGTGAACCTCTTGATCCAGAAGTTCTGAACGCCGTCTGCACCAGGAGCCTTCCAGTTGTGTGCATGTTTTAGTGCTGTCTGTATGTCTGCGAGATTAATATCATGGAAGGGCATGAAGGGTAAGTGTTCAGCGAGTTGTTCTTCATCTGTGATCTATGGTGCTTTGTCATTGTGGGGGATGGGGTTGGACCACAGAGACGACCAGTATTCATGTAATGCCTCGCTGGTGGGTGTGTTTGTGTTGGGTGCAGTGGAGGGAGATGAAA